>ML777660.1:1375887-1403208 GCA_009831015.1 Picea engelmannii | reverse complement strand
ATTTAATAATATAGTGGACCTAGTCCACCTTACATTGAATGACCTCCACTATTATCACTATGGGCCCTCTGGGCCCCCCTACTACCTCTCTAGCTACCTTACATCCAGTCTCTTATATTTTAGGGGAGAATATTCCACCTGGAGAATATTATCTTTCAGTTGACTCTTCAGTTTGACTAGTTGAGTTGAGTTTAGATGTTGCATTGGTTCTGTCACCATGCAACATTGGGATCATCACCAGATAATGCACACTTTCCTTGGGATCATCACCAAACTGGTGCATTACCCTTGATTTCCTGATTTAACTCCTCACCACTCTCTGTTCATTCAGTTAACTGAAGACTAGTTGACTAGTTAACTCAACTAGCTGGAAGTTCACTCCTGTAACGGCCTTAGAGACTAGACTAGGTGGAAGTTCACTCCTGTAACTGCTGGTGTGTGTCCAGATCACTCTAGAAAACCACTATGATGCATTGGTTCTCCTCCAGTGCGCACTCATTGAGTTATACAGAGTATATCATGTGTAAATTATTCATTATTCACAACAGTTAATGATAATTCTTTCATTCTTTCTCTCCTTCTTTTTATTTCTCCAATTATCTCTGGAAATGTGTGTATTATTGTTTGTCTAGATCTATTATGTGCAGGTTCAACACATTTACAAGTAGGAGGTTTCTAGGAGCATGATAAAAGTTAATGACTCTTTGGATATTTATCCGAGTGAGATGGAAGGGATAGGTTATGTGTCAGAGGGAGTAGCCAATCAGGTGGATCAGAGAGAAACCATGATACAAGATCTGGTAGCGAAGAGAGAGCCAACTCCAAGTGGGAGAAGTACCTTCCTCTCTAAGAGGGAGTGTTTATGTTAGTGGTATCATCAGATAGGTACTTCCGCATTGGCATGTGTCTAGCATATGGAAGTCATCGAAAGCCTTGTAGCCTTGAGTTTACTTTAGTTAAAAGTAATTAATTCAAGTAAAAGTTTTTTTATTAGTTAATTGAGTTATTTAAGAAAAGTGCTAAAAGTAATTAACATGTAATCCATGAAATCTAAATCTTAAGTGAATGTGAGAAGTAATCTCAACCATAAATCACTTTGGAGATTAGAAATAGATTGTAACTCATAATTATAAAAGCAAGGCTAGGGTGAAGGAGGAAGACACTTGTGTGAGATACACTTGTGAGAGACTTTGGTGAGAGATCAAGTTCAAGACTTTTCATGAGATGCCAAGTTCGAGGATAGCAAAGAATGACTTTTTCTAGTGTGAGGAGTGTAGAAGCAAAGGACTTTTTCTTACACAATAGTGAGGATATCTCACTAGTTGGGTGAAGAGATTTCATCCAAGTGTTGATCCAGAAAGGGTTGGATCACGAAGGACCACAATTCAATATCTTGGATAGGTGGAGAAGGACTTTCAACTAGAGGTCATATAGGTCAAGGAGAATAGAGAGTAGAGGTAGCCATAGGTGGGTTTTAGCTGATAGAAGCCAGAGGAAAGCATAGCTTCGTATGTAAGTTTTTGTACATAGTTTTTGTAAATGTACGTGGGTCTTAGTGGAGACAGTCACATATATACATAGTTTTTTTGAAGGAAAGGTGTGTACACCTCGGGAAACATGTTGGTACAGGGTCATATAGTAGCACATGCATTGCCAGGTTTGTATGTAGTGTGTTGGAGACGCCCTTGTTTTTACCTTGCGCATTTTTTCAAATTTTGATACTTGAAATCTAAAGTTGATTTTCTTTTTCCTTCCGAGATTCTAAAACTCTGAAATCTTTTCGCTTGGACAACAATGCTTTTCCACTTTCAAAACAGATCCATTTTCGCAAGTATGTTTGCTCTTTTGTGTTATTTCAGAATATCGCAAGTCGGATGCTTTAATCTTTGAATTCACAAGTCCCGAGTCGCGAAACTGCGAACTCGTTTTTATTTTTTTCCCAAGAAATTAACTAAGGTAAAACTTTTAACTCATGAGTATACATTGTCGGGAGTTCGCACCTCGGCATTCGTCAAACCTAAGTTTTTGTTTTTACAGCCCTGAGAGCCGAGAACACAATAACTTTTGTGATAGCCTTGGTCAAGGATTAAAGGTCAAAAACTAACCATGGTTAAATTTGGTTCTTGGCACTTCTCCATTCGACACTTTCTTTCATAAAGATAAGGTGTCCAAAACCCCGATTCACGAGGTTACGACATGATTATAGCGAGAATAATTAGTCGCCTAATCTAAGATTTTCTTCTCATAATTTGAGCCTTAATTATCGTCACATCGTGATATCGCGACTCGGCATATCATTCTCCCAAAAATCTGTCTTCGAAGTTCCGAGTCATGATATGGCGAATAAATTAATTATATAATCAAGGATGCACCAAATCACGGTTACTGTTAATTAAGCTAAAATCGGCACTCGCAGTCTCGCGAGTTGAAGAGTCAAAATGTAAAATGGAAATTCATGATGCAGCGAACGACGAGAAAATTATTTATGTTGCTGAGATTTGAAAATTTAAAATAATGAGAAATATGTCCCACGCATCGAGGTTTGCACATTTCCCAAGGTAGCTTTTTACTCTCCATACTCCGAATGACCATCAGAGTGCCAAACATTGATGACATTAATGAAGAATTAGGGTGAATCCACGAATAAATAAGATCGGATTTACGCAATAAATTTGTTTCTAATTGCGACTTGACAGACTTATTTCGAATAGTACATAGTTTTCAAATATATACGGGAGTTTCATTTTATATTAAACATTTTTCACAAGCGCACAGAGCTCACCTTTCTTCGAATGAACTAATTTCTACATGTATACACTGGTCTATTGTAGAAGAGTGAAAATGCAAGCTTCAGCCATGGCTCCAAGGAAAGCTGCTAAAGCGAATGTCGATATTGCAGCGCAGGGCCCAAACAATGTCTCCGATACTTCACCTCGGAGTGGCGGTTCAGTACCTAGCTGGTCATTTGTTTCAGATATTCTGATATCGGAGTTGGTGAATTATTCAGACCCCGACGACAATGATAACGAAAAGGACGACCTGAACACTAAATACAAGATAGTTGTTCAGTCTGGAATGCACCGGGTTGCAACCAGACCACGGTTGCTCCCATATTATGACATGATCCGATGGGCGTTGGATCATATAGACCTACCCACCAGAACTTTTATAAACAACCAACAGGCCACTGTTGCGACTTTTAGACCAGAGCATATCCAAACCATGTATAAGCTCCCAACAACATCTGAATACACATATGATGCTGAATTTCTGGAGGAATTCAAAAAGAAGGAATGCACTGAATATGACAAAACCATGCCCGGTTTGATAAAAGATTGGGTTTCGCGCTCCGCGAAATTCAGGGAAAATGATCAGGGTATTTATTCAATCGCTTCGTTGGAGCCACAGTATATGTATGTGGCAATGATGACAAGCGGACTATTTGGAAAGGAGGACACCTCGCATTTTTACATTGCGTGGGTACCTCTCATCTTTCGGGTAGCAGAAGGTTGCTCATTTAATTGGGCAAAGATACTCTCGGATATTTTGTTCAACAGGGTCACAGAGTATCGGGAGAAAAAGGCAGCCGGGAGACCATCCTCATTTTTCATGTCTGCGTATATCATGGATGTGATATGTTCATTAACACCATTCCCTTTGATGAGTTGGGCTTGGAATCCAGCCCAAGAAAAAAATGTACATGAATATCACGACAAACTGTGGGAAAATAAGGCAAACAAATTTATTTATGAAATTTTCAACTGGGTGATGGTTCCCCTGCACATCACCATTTTTGGTCGTTCGCCATCTCGTATCTTGGATAGTATTGCAGTAAATCTGAGTGGTATAGCGGACTGGTACGTAGAAGCAGATCGGGGAACCCATCACTTCCGTCACCCCCTTGCAGTCAACGCAAAGAAATATAGAAGAAGGATGGATTTTCGGTGAAGAAATAAGGCCTATCAGAGCAGAAGAACTTCCTCCAAATGAGTTCTTCTTCGACAAAAAGAGAAAAGCAGTTGTGAAAAGGGAGTTCTACCAGGAGGAAGGATCAACTGCTAAAAAATTCAAAGTGATGACCGATGGAAAGAACAAAAAGAATGATGAATTCGCCACAGAAATCACAGGAACGCTAGGGGCGTATGTGTCGGCAAATCAATTATCGGTCGGGATGTTAAAAAGTCAGCTCAAAAGAAAGAATCGCCTGATTAAAACTCTCGAAGCCAGAATAGCTTCGGCCGCAGAAAGCGCTAAGAGTCAGGCGAGTGGGGAAATAGAACTGGCCCGACTGGCTGATAAAAAGGAAATAGAAGTCCTCAAAACCAAGTTGGAACAAACAGATTCAGTGATCCGAGATGGTCGGATACAGGCGGGTCAGCAGAAGAATATGATCACAGAGCTGCAGGCTCAGTTAGAGGTCGCTAAAAGCAGGGTGATCGATGTTGAGGGGTTTAAATCCTGAGTAATTGATATTCGGAGCAGGATCTGTTCTGTACAATAGAATCTGCTAGACAAAGAGGGAGTGATTCGAGAAGATTGCGTGTTGATGCATCGGATTTCTGAGAATCTGACTGTCAGAGAAAGGAACGCAGAGGCTGCTCGGGTCACCTTTCAAGAGGCAGTGATAGCTACTAACAACATATTTTCAGCAGGTTCTCTGGGACTCACCATCGCTGAACAAACTAGAGGTAATATTTTGTTAAAGGATTGGGAGCACAATATTACCTTAAGCAAGGAACAGGCCCAAAAAGTAACCAATTCATTAGAAGAAGCCTTCAATACTATAGATGGCGAGCTGTTAGGGATGGAGAGTGGAGGTGACTCAGAGATGTTAAGGAAAATGAATATAGATCAGATTTCCCTTGATCTGAAGGAGAAGAATGAGAGAGATTCGCAGGATATCTCTAAGACAGACAGGGTGGACATGGCTCAACTTGACAAACACTTAATTCAACCTAGTGCTCAACTCAGTGCTCTTGACATCATTGATGCACAAATGGGTGATAAGCTTCCACAGTTAGCCTGAGAATTCTATTTTGCCGAGGCCAGCTGTCAAGCGGAACCTTCGCAGCTTGTATCCCAGTTTGTGGACAAATGTATCATGTACACCGAATCCATGCAAAGACAAGCACCTGGCACATTTTGAAAATAGAGTAGGAAAGATGGAGTTACTTCGCTCCTCTCGTTTGTATCTGAATTTATGAAACCGTTGAGTTTCTAAACTGATCTACCAATTTGTATAAATAGATCACAAAAAGAAGAAGAAAAGGCTGGACCTTTTTGGTATCGATTGTAATAGAGTTTTTGCATTCGAGAAGTTAATACTAGCAAATTTGAAGATTCCCGATTCCGTCACGACTGTATTACAAGTTTGTTTATTTATGTTTCATTTGTTTCATTTCATTCCACTTTTCATAATTGATGTGTATCGCTATACTTTAGTACGACCACTACTATAGCGAAGGGATTTCATCTTTCTGCAATTGGTTTTTGTCTTTCCTCTGCACCAGCTATCAGCGGGTGTAAGACCAATTTGCATTTACAGAATTATATTTATTTACACTATGTCAATTATTTCTATACTAATTTCTTCTTCTGTGTATGTGTGAGTTTTCTATTGACAGGAACCTTACGTTATCTACAGCTTAATGTTTGTCTATCACCCCACATCTTTTTACTAAAATTAATACAGTTACGGGAAAGGGCCTTCAGTTTGCATTCTTATTTTATTCTTAAAGAAAAAATTTCTCTTTATTTTGACCAAATTGAAACAGTGTTGAAATCCCTCTTTAAATCATTTCTTATTGGTACTGTTCCTCAATGACTGTCCCTGCAGCAACTCAACCTAATATTGAACCCAGACTATCTAATCAAACACATATTGCTTTAAATATTTTTGACACAATCCTCAAAACTGCTAACACCAGGGAATAACTTGAACGTTCATGGGAAACCATTGAACAAGATATTAATACTCAGGAACAGTTGGAAGCTAGACAACGAGAACGTAGAAATCCTCGTTAGTTTCCTATACCGAAGGTTAGCGTAATCTTTTTATAAATCTTTAATATACTTTCGGATGCCTTGACACTGTACTTTTAAGCCTTAAGTACAGACTCAGGAACAACATCTTTTTGGTGCCGTTGCCGGGGAATGAAGTTACGAAATCTTTTCCCTGGGAAAACGACAAACTACTTCGTTGATAGTGTTACTCTTTGATAGTGAACATAGAGTGCACACAGTTTTAAGGCTTTTTAAATCTTTCACTTGGCGACTCCACGGAAACACAAACTGGCGTCTGGTAGAAAAAATACCAGACAGAACCCAGATGGAAAGATGATTATGCCTGTTAAGGATCCTGAAAATTTTTTAAGAGCGAGAGGCTCGTTTGAGGCAACCGCTACAGTTTATAAGACAAAAAACTCACCTTTAAAGACTAAATGCCCTTCAGAACCTTATACTTCATGCAGCCCTCTGTTTGATACCAAAGAACCGAAAACAAACTACTCTGAAGTTTGGAGTGAGATCCATCAGAATTTCCCATCTATAAACAAGGGAAAGGGTACTTTAGAAAGATCGGTGTCCTTTGACATACCAACTTTTCTTCGGCAGAACTTCCCAGTCTCACCTGATTCCAAAGAGTGTGTTACACCCTCATTTTCTACACCCAAGTCGATGGCAGGCGTCAGAGGAGGAGGTGGAGGACAACAGGATGTCCCTCCTCCTAGAGTATTTGCAAAAGTAGCAGCGAGATACGCTCCCCTGGTATTACCCGTTCCCCTCCATGATTTGCCTGAAAACTACATCAAAAATCTTCCTAAGTTCACTGGGGAGGGAGATCTAACTGCAGCCGAGCATATAAACTTCTTTGACCGGTTCGCAGACATCTGTGGTATTGAACAAAAGGATGTTTATTCGAGACTTCTTGTCCAGACCTTTGAAGGACAGGTCCGAACTTGGTTTCGGAGCCTTCCTGCAGCTTCTATTCGGACATATGACGCATTGGAAGATGATTTCCTTAGACAATGGGGAGAGAGGAAAGATCACTTATATTACCTTACCGAGTTTGGGTCTCTAAAGAAAAATAACTTAGAAACAGTTATGGAATTTATTCTGAGATTTAACAAATTGTATAATAAAATTCCAGCCGCTGTTAAACCTTCCGAACCCTCAGCCAAAGTAACCTTTGCGGGAGCTTTCGAACCTGATTTTTCTCTACTTTTGCGAGAAAGAAGAGGAGACACCCTAAATAGAATGCAAGACAATGTTGTCGAAATAAAATCTAATATGATGGCTTCAGGTAAATTAAAGGCTAAAGTAGAAACAATCAACCGAGAAAATAGACGTTATAGGGAACCAGCGGGTCCTTTGGGGTCAAATAGATACACTGATGACAGAGTAGATGATATGGACCGAATAATTAAAGAACTGTCTAACAAAATCTCTAGGATGGAGTTGGATCAGGCTAAAGATGATTCTTCTAACAAAAAGGACTTCAGGAGAAACCCAAATCCCCAAAATCAACAGAGACAAATAAAGAATGAAGATCAAAAAATACAAGCTCCACTAAAAAACGAAAATTTTATAAGAGCAAATGACCTCCAAGATTTCAGAGATTCGGAAGATGAAGTCGCGTGTTTCGGTGATGAATGTTCGCAACCATTTTTGACCAGGGAAGACTATGAGAAATCTTTAAATACCCCTCAACCGTCTAATGAAGAGGAAGAAGGTGATCATACTGACCTCTGCGTATCTCAACCAGAAACATAAATGATAGTGGCTGAGTTTCAAACCAAATACAATCTAAGATCTAAAAATAAGACCACCTCAACTGACCAACCTAAAAGAATCCTTCAAAGGGGTCAAGCTCATGAACCTCCTTTGGAAGAAACATTGTTACCCAGCAATAAAATCAAGGTAGCAAAAACTCAAGAGTCCGAGGTGAAAAAAGTTGAAACCCAAACAAAGGAAACTGGACTAGTAGATAAGGTTACATCTTCGACTAAGATCATGAGTGATAAAGCAATCCAGACAAATAAGTCGGAAAGAAAAAGCTCGGAAGTATTAACCAAAGAAACGGACAAGGTAAATACTTCTTTCAATTTTGAAAATGAATTAAATAAAATTAAGATACCGATTCCTTTGGTAGAATTAGCAAAAAACCCCACTTATCGGAAGCAAATTGAAAAAGTGATGGGTGTCTATGAGTCATAAAGTCACTCTGATGTTATCAACCTAGAAGACGACAGACCTAACATCACTTTTGGTCCTCATTTTGAGGGATCCAAGGACAACGTCGCTCCTTTCTATATCACCCTGAATATACATGATCAGTTACTGCATAACTGTATGTTAGACTCCGGGGCTTCACATAATGTTATACCCAAAATTATAATGGAGAGGCTGGGGCCCCAGATCACTAGGCCCTATGGAAACCTATACTCATTTGATTCGAGAAAGGTTAAATGTATGGGAATGATAAAAGATCTGGTAGTTACCCTGGCTCAGGTCCCGGTCAAGAGTATCCTGATGGATGTGGTTATCGCAGATATTCCCCCCAAATATGGTATGTTGTTATCCAGATCATGGGGAGCCAAGTTGGGGGGTTCTCTACAATTGGACATGTCATATGCCACAATCCCTATATTCGGTGGTCAGTTTACCCGTTTGTACAGAGAAACAAGACTAGCGTATACTGTCAGTGATCCTCAGAACCCAAATAACTTTCCCATTTACGTTGCAGACCAAGATTTGGGGAATTGCATATTGTCATTTGATGATGGTTTAGATGGGTGTCCAGAAGAACTTGATATGAAGCAGGAAGAACTTATCCCCTTGACAGAAGAACTATGCAAAAATGGTATCTGGAAAATGTACTTCAATGGAGCTTCGTCTTCTGAAGGAGCCGGTGCTGGCGTACTTTTGGTAGCTCCTGAAGGTAAGTTTATTGTTCCTTTCTCATATCGTTTGCAGTGGGAAATTGATTACACCAATAACGTATGTGATTATGAAGCATTAATCTTAGGTTTAGAGGCTGCAAAGAAGTTAAATATAAAAAACTTGGAGGTTTACGGTGACGCTGAATTGATAGTAAGACAAGTCAACCGACAATACTTAGCCAAGCATCCCAGACTAAGAACTTACAGAAATTGTGTTTGGGATTTGATGGAGAATTTTTTCTCATCTGTAAAAGTCCATTTTATTCCTCGCACAGAGAATCTACATGCTGACGCATTGGCTAAGGTAGCCTCAACCTTTTCTCCTCCCACAAACGTTAAACTGAAATATCATATTGAAATCAGATATAAACCCTCTATACTTGACAATGTCCGACACTGGAAAGTCTTTGAAGATGACGAACAAATTCATAAATTTCTTATGGCAATAGGTGAGTTCTCTGAAACTCATCCAGACCAAGAAAATCAAAACGACCCGATGTGGATTATGCAAGAGGGTGAAGATCCTGAAACCTTTCGGGAAAAAATAGCGGATCATCGCATGTTGGTCCTTAAAAACAACCAAATATCAAAGGCTTAATTCCTTTAGAAAGACTCTTCGATCAGAACGACATACCTGTGAAATCCACTTTGCAGCCCCAACCAGAAGAGTTGGAGGACTGCGACATAGGAACTGAAAAAGAATCCAGGATAGTAAAGATATCTAAATTCCTCCCTCCCAAGGTAAAAGATCAGTACAAAGACCTACTCAGACAGTATAAAGATGTTTTCACCTGGTCCTATGATGAGCTTTGAACGTATGATACTTCCATAATCGAGCACAAGATACCTTTAAAGCCAAGGGTCAAGCCTTTTAGGCAAAAGCTCAGGCAATTTAACTCCATTTTGTTTCCCGTCATTGAAAAGGAAGTTAAGAAACTTTTAGATGTGAAAATAATTGTACCTCTAAGGTACTCAGACTGGGTGGCAAATTTGGTCCCTATCATAAAAAAGAACGGAGAAATCAGGTTGTGTGTGGATTTCCGGAACTTGAACAGGTCCTCTCTTAAGGATAATTATCCGCTTCCCAAAATGGATCATGTCCTAGAAAGGGTAGTTGGAGAAAATCGAATGTCTATGATAGATGGGTTCTCTGGGTACAACCAAATCGCCATGAACGAGCAAGACAGAGAAAAAACTACTTTCACCACACCATGGGGTACATTCATGTACGACAAAATGCCGTTTGGTTTGATGAATGCAGGGGCTACATTCCAATGCGCTATGGACATCACTTTCGTAGGAGAGAGAGACAAGTTCGTAGTCATTTACCTTGACGATTTGACGGTTTTCTCTAAAACCGATGAAGAACATTTGATCCATTTAAAACAGACTTTCGAAAAATGCCGCAGGTATGGCTTATCTTTGAACCCAAAGAAATCACATTTCACTATGCTGGAAGGTAAGCTTCTGGGGCATATCGTATCTAAAGATGGGATCAGGATCGATCCTAAGAGGATTGAAGCAATAGAGACTATCAGTTTTCCTATAAACATAAAAGAAATTCAATCTTTCTTAGGTACAATAATTTTTTTACGAAGGTTTATACCAAATTTTGCCGAGATTGTCAAATTGATCACATGAATGCTGAAGAAAGATAGCAGAGTAAATTGGACGACCAAGGCTAAAGCGTCGTTCAAGCATATTAGAAAAGTGATCAGCGAGGCACCTGTGTTAGCTAGCCCATATTACTTGAAAGATTTCCTCATCTTCTCGTTCGCTTATGAACATACTATCGTCGTGGTGTTGCTGCAAAAGGATGATGAAGGCTTCGAACGACCGATCACATTTTTTAGCAAGAGCCTTAGAGACACCGAACTAAAATATGATATAATAGAAAAACAGGCATACGCAATGGTGAAAGAGCTAAAAGCATTCAGAACCTACGTTCTGCATTAAAAAATTATCGCATACGTACCAACCAGTGCTGTGAAGGATATATTGGTACAGCCAGATAGCGATGGAAAACAAGGGCGCTGGCTCGCTAAAATACGAGAATTTGATCTGGAAGTCAAGCCTACTAAATTGATAAAGGGGTAGGGTCTGGCCAAACTCATGGCTGAGTCGAACCTTAGGGCTCTTGATATCAATTGCCTCCAAGGGGAAGACGAAGACAAACATTTGCAAGAGCCGGATGACCAGACACATCCAAGCAAGGTTGAAGAAAAATTCATGTCGTCAGGCTGGTATAAAGACATAGTTTTCTATTTGTTAAACCTGAAATGTCCAGATGGACTATCACCAGCCAAATGCAGAACTTTAAAACTACACGCTGTAAAATATTGCATCTCCGAAAATCAACTATACTGGAAAGATCCACTTGGTTTCTTACTAGTCTGTCTGGTTGAGTCGGAAACTCCATGAGTCATAGAAGAATTTCATGAAGGAGTCTGTGGAGGGCACCATGCGTGGAGAGCCACCGCCTACAAGATCCTGAGGGCTGGATACTATTGGCCGAAACTATTTTCGGACGTCAATGCTAAAGTGCGTGCCTGTTACTCATGTCAAATATTCGCTGGCAAGCAGAAACTTCCTGCACTGCCACTTGTTCCGGTCAAAGCCGAAGCTCCATTTCAACAATGGGGTCTAGACTTTATAGGGGAAATTAATCCCCATTCCAGTGCTCAGCATAAGTGGATCTTAACAGCCACAGATTATTTTACAAAGTGGGTGGAAGCCATTCCAACCAAAAGGGAAACAGACTCGGTGGTGATTGACTTCTTGGAAGATAACATATTGTCAAGATTCGGGTGTCCCCGAAAGATCGTTACCGACAATGCCCAGGCCTTCAAGTCCATGGCTATGATCAACTTCTATCAAAAGTACAATATCATTCTCGGCCATTCCACTGCTTATTACCCTCAGGGAAACGGGTTGGCCGAATCATCTAACAAGAGCCTGGTAAATGTAATCAAAAAAGTATTGGATGAAAACAAAAGGTCCTGACATGTGCATTTGAAGTACGCATTGTGGGAAAACCGCATCAGCACTAAAAGGTCTATCGGCATTTCACCGTTTCAAATGGTCTATGGTACCGAGGCGGTTCTGCCTATAAACTTAGCGTTGCCAGTGATGAAATTATGGCAGGATCAGAACGAAGAACCCAATCATGTAACCAGGAGAATTGACCAGCTAATCGAGGTTCAACAGCACAGAGTGGAGGTTGATGATAAAATGCAGAAATACCAGGACGATATGAAAGCCTTGTTCAACCTAAAGGCAAAGAACAGAGAATTCCTCCCAGGTGACTTAGTGTTAAGATGGGATACGAGAAGGGAAGAAGCCGCGAAGCATGGCAAGTTTGACCACCTTTGGTATGGACCATTCAGGGTCTTAGCTCCAGAAGGGAAAAATTCCTTTCTTCTAGAAAATATTGATGGAGAAGTTCTCAGCGCCCCTGTCAATGGGTGGTATCTAAAACACTACATGACATAGCAGTCATCGAAAAAAAAAAAAAAAATTGTAAATAAATAAATTTCATTATGAATGTTTTGTACATATTTACATCCTCGTTCAAACATTTACTTTTAATTTTTGGTTTTCGTTCCTAAACTCTCAACACATTTCCAATAAAATTTGTATTTTGTTTTTACAGGATTCCAGCTGCAGACGAAACTAGTAGAAAAAATAATGTGCAGGTCGGTGTTGGAAATAGAACAACATAAAACAGGTGATACTTAAGATATCTCATAGTTCATAGAGAAAGTGAAAAGAAAAGATAGAGGTGAGCTTTCTAAATTACACAGGTCATGAAAGGCTTTTTAAGCAAACTAAGGTAACATTTTTCAAATTTTCAATATAAAAGGTTAGATAACAGGAATATTTTTGGTTTCATAATCTTCAAATAAAATAATTTAAATGAATACATTAAACCTAAAAACAGTCAGTCATAATTTTTGCTCCTAAATATATTCGAAAACTAGTCCCGAACTGTTGTGACCTTTTGTATATTAAGTCATTGAATTGCTGCGTTGTTTTCTGTCTATCTTTGGGCCTAACTTTTAGCGAGTCACTATCTTCCCGAGTCTTTGTGAAGGGGTAAAAGTTTTTCATTTTAAACCTCAGGGATTTCGAAACAGATCTTAATAATAAAGCTGGTCTTTACAACTACTTGATCTTCTGCTAAGCTAAGGAACGTTTATAGCCATCCTAACTTTTCTAGGTTTTTCAACAGCGTCGAAAAAATCAAAGCTTGCTTGAACAGGATGTCCCTTAAAATTTTATTATTCTCCCCTGTCTCCCTAAGAATGAAGGTTTTGTGAAGGTCAAAGGAAGGTTGATACCGAGTAATCAAAATAAGTTGACAGACCTCTGATAAAAAATATTACACAGATCTCAGCCCTGATATAAACTGATTGCTCCCATCTTCGTGTTTTAAAAGTAAATACTAGGACAGGTGGTGAAAGGAAATTCAGAAATGATTGCCCCCACCTAGTCCATTAAGACGATGAAAGGAAATTCAGAAATGATTGCCCTTGTATTAGCGTTTAAACGCATAAATATTTTCCGAAGTGGTGAAAAGAAATTCAATGAAAAAGGGGTCAGACAACTTCACCGGGGTACTGAACAGGCTCACTGGCAGTGAAGCAATGTCTGAGAGATCTATAAGGCTGTTATACATAAATATCAATTTACTCCGGTAACCAACGCTTTTTGAAAACCTAATCATTTCCCCAAATTCCAATGGGACTTCCCTATTTAAAATTGTATAATAACATTGTTTTGATGTAAGATGAGAATTATAAGATCTGTTGAATATCCTAGATTCGTTTCGACTATCTTAAAACGTCCCAAAGTTAGTAGTGAGAAAGGGAAAGTTGTGAAAGTGACTTCAGCCACGTTTGGAAAGAGTATTTGAGTTCGAAAAAATTTCTGAAGTACAAAACGAAGTTTTTCCTCCCTTCTATCTTTTTCCTTGAATTTTTTTTGTTGATTTTAGCTTGTGACTCCATTTACCCAATATTGGCACCTGGTCTACTGTTCTTCCCGCCTCACAGGAAGGCGGGATCCCTAGTTGGAGCCTATGTTGGAGCTGCCCTTGTTTTTACCTTGCGTATTTTTTCAAATTTTGATACTTGAAATCTAAAGTTGAATTTAGAATAGTACAGAGTTTTCAAATATATACGGGAGTTTCATTTTATATTAAACATTTTTCACAAGCGCACAGAGCTCACCTTTCTTCGAATGAACTAATTTCTGCATGTATACACAGGTCTATCGTAGAAGAGCAAAAACACAAGATTCAGCCATGGCTCCAAGGAAAGCTGCTAAAGCGAATGTCGAGATTGCAGCACAGGGCCCAGACAATGTCTCCGATACTTCACCTCGGAGTGGCAGTTCAGTACCTAGCTGGTCATTTGTTTCAGATATTCTGCAATCGGAGTTGGTGAATTATTCAGACTCCGACGACAATGATAACAAAAAGGACGACCTGAACACTAAATAAAAGATAGTTGTTCAGTCTGGAATGCACCGGGTTGCAACCAGACCACGGTTGCTCCCATATTATGACATGATCCGATGGGCATTGGATCATATAGACCTATCCACCAGAACTATTATAAACGACCAACGGGCCACTATTGGGACTTTTAGACCGGAGCATATCCAAACCATGTATAAGCTCCCAACAACATCTGAATACACATATGATGCTGAATTCCTGGAGGAATTCAAAAAGAAGGAATGCACTGAATATGACAAAACCATGCCTGGTTTGATAAAAGATTGGGTTTCGCGCTCCATGAAATTCAGGGCAAATGATCAGGGTATTTATTCAATCGCTTCGCTGGAGCCACAGTATATGTATGTGGCAATGATGACATGCAGACTATTTGGAAAGGAGGACACCTCGCATTTTTACATTGCGTGGGTACCTCTCATCTTTCGGGTAGCAGAAGGTTGCTCATTTAATTGGGCAAAGATACTCTCGGACAGTTTGTTCAACAGGGTAACAGAGTATCGGGAGCAAAAGGCAGCCGGGAGACCATCCTCATTTTTCATGTCTGCGTATATCATGGACGTGATATGTTCATTAAAACCATTCCCTTTGATGAGTTGGGCTTGGAATCCAGCCCAAGAAAAAACTGTACATGAATATCACGACAAACTGTGGGAAAATAAGGCAAACAAATTTATTTACGAAATTTTCAACTGGGTGATGGTGCCCCTGCACATCACCATTTTTGGTCGTTCGCCACCTCGTATCTCGGATAGTACTGCAACAAATCTGAGTGGTATAGCGGACTGGTATGTAGAAGCAGATCGGGGAACCCATCACTTCCGTCACCCCCTTGCAGTCAACGCAAGGAAATATAGAAGAAGGATGGATTTTCAGTGAAGAACTAACGCCTATCAGAGCAGAAGAACTTCCTCCAAATGAGTTCTTCTTCGACAAAATAAGAAAAGCAGTTGTGAAAAGGGAGTTCTACCAGGATGAAGGATCAACTGCTAAAAAATTCAAAGTGATGATCGATGGAAAGAACAAAAAGAATGATGAATTCGCCACAGAAATCGCAGGAACGCTAGGGGCGTATGCGTTGGCAAATCAATTCTCGGTCAGGATGTTAAAAAGTCAGCTCAAAAGAAAGAATTGCCTGATGAAAAATCTCGAAGACAGAGTAGCTTTGTCCGCAGAAAGCGCTAAGAGTCAGGCGAGTGGGGAAATAAAAATGGCCCGACTGGCTGATAAAAAGGAAATAGAAGTACTCAAAACCAAGTTGGAACAAATGCATTCAATGATCCGAGATGGTCGGATACAGGTGGGTCAATAGAAGAATATGATCACAGAGCTGCAGGCTCAGTTAGAGGTCGCTGAAAGCAGGGTGATCGATGTTGAGGGGTTTAAATCCCGAGCAATCGATATTCAGAGCAGGATCTCTTCTGTACAATAGAATCTGCTAGACAAAGTGGGAGTGATTCGAGAAGATTGCCTGTTGATGCATCGGATTTCTGAGAATATGACTGTCAGAGAAAGGAACGCAGAGGCTGCTCGGGTTGCCTTTCAAGAGGTAGTGATAGCTACTAACAATAGATTTTCAACAGGTTCTCCCGGACTCACCATCGCTGAACAAACTAGAGGTAATATTTTGTTAAAGGATTGGGAGCACAATATTACCTTAAGCAAGGAACAGGCCCAAAAAGTAACCAATTCATTAGAAGAAGCCTTCAATACTATAGATGGCGAGTTTTTAGGGATGGAGAGTGGAGGTGACTTAGAGACGTTAAGGCAAATGCATATAGATCAGATTTCCCTCGATCTGAAGGAGAAGAATGAGAGAGATTCGCAGGATATCTCTAAGACAGACAGGGTGGACATGGCTCAAGTTGACAAACACTTAATTCAACCTAGCGCTCAACTCAGTGCCCTTGACATCATTGATGCACAAATGGGTGATAAGCTTCCACAGTTAGCCCGAGAATGCTATTTTGTCGAGGCCAGCTGTCAAGCGGAACCTTCGCAGCTTGTATCCCAGTTTGTGGACAAATGTATCATGTACACCGAATCCATGCAAAGACAAGCACCTGGAACATTTTTGAAAATAGAGTAGGAGAGATGGAGTTATTTCGCTCCTCTCGTTTGTAACCGAATTTATGAAACCATTGAGTTTCTAAACTGATCTGCCAATTTGTATAAATACATCACAAAAAGAATAAGAAAAGGCTGGACCTTTTTGGTATCGATTGTAATAGAGTTTTTGCATTCGAGAAGTTAATACTAGCAAATTTGAAGATTCCCGATTCCGTCACGACTGTATTACAAGTTTGTTTCTTTATGTTTCATTTGTTTCATTTCATTCCACTTTTCATAATTGATGTGTATCACTATACTTTAGTACGACCACTATTATAGCGAAGGGATTTCATCTTTCTGTAATTGGTTTTTGTCTTTCCTCTGCACCAGCTATCAGTGGGTGTAAGACCAATTTGCATTTACAGAATTATATATTTATTTACACTATGTCAATTATTTCTATACTAATTTCTTCTTCTGTGCATGTGTGAGTTTTCTATTGACAGGAACCTTACGTTATCTACAGCTTAATGTTTTTCTATCACCCCACATCTTTTTAATAAAATTAATACAGTTACGGGAAAGGGCCTTCAATTTGCATTCTTATTTTATTCTTAAAGCAAAAATTTCTCTTTATTTTGACCAAATTGAAACAGTGTTGAAATCCCTCTTTAAATCATTTCTTACTGGTATTGTTCCTCAATGACTGTCCCTGCAGCAACTCAACCTAATATTGAACCCAGACTATCTAATCAAACACATATTGCTTTAAATCTTTTTGACACAATCCTCAAAACTGCTAACACCAGGGAAGAGCTTGAACGTTCATGGGCAGCCATTGAACAAGATATTAATACTCAGGAACAGTTGGAAGCTAGACAACGAGAACGTAGAAATCCTCATTAGTTTCCTATACCGAAGGTTAGCATAATCTTTTTATAAATATTTAATATACTTTCAGATGCCTTGACACTGTACTTTTAAGCCTTAAGTACAGACTCAGGAACAACACAGTGTATATTCTCTTAGTGGACCATTTTCCCTGTGACGAGAGCCATGTTTTGACCTTAATAAAAGCATATTGGAATTGGTTTTCCCTCTGAGTTTCTTTCCAAGGGTTTATACCCAAAAATATTGGTGTATTATGTGTAACATTTTGGTTTCCTTGTTTATGCTTCCATTGCATGTTTAGTTGATTACTTAGTTTTTCTTTTAGTAGATAAAGTGATTTTATTTTTAACTAATTGTCTAGTGTTGGGTTGAAATGGTAAAATCAACAAGAATCACATAAATATTGTTGAGTTGATGGATTCTAACAAATGGGTTTTGTCGATAACATGATTTTGTTCACCTTATATGTCAGATCCATCCCTGTGTGTCATAGGATGCCCCTCTCTTTCAATTTTTAGCAATACATATGCCTACGTCACCCTTTATAAGATGATTTTTTTTTATGCCTTTTTTATTTGCCAAAATTTCAACGTGGTATGTCAAGTACACATAATAACAATCAATTTGAGCCCTTGTTATATTTTTGGTCCCAAGACCTTGTGCATTGGGATTCATGAAATTCCTTGCGAAATGTGAAATGCTATGAACCGTGAGATTACCATGTTGATAATTGTAAATGAATACTACACCATGTCCAAGAAGATGTATACATAATCTATGACACATGGCCATACGGGAAAGACATAGTTGCACGTAAAACCATGAGCACAACAATCCCTACATAGTGCGATCACCCCTACAAAATGATTGGCTTCCGTAAACCATGTGTTTTAATAGATCCATCTCAAGACCTCCAATCTTATCCAAGATGAAAGGAATTGAGAGTGGGGACTAGAGGAAATGGGCATGGATAAACATCAAAGGTCTAGGACACCATATACATAATCATTTACATAACCTACAAGGCTTTAGGACTTGCATCTACCTTGGTCTTACAATGGTGTTTTCCTAAAAAAAGGTAGAGTACCTCCTAGGTGGTAATAAGACCATTATGATTGGCCTCCTTTTAGCCAATTTATATGGAATGATTTTGGAAAAGAAGATCAATCTATGGCTAGAAATCCACAGAAAAAAAGCTAAAGTCCAGGATGGGTTTAAGAGATATCATTCAACTATGGATCACCTTGTTATGCCTAGGATAATTGCGGAGGAGTGTCACAATAATAAAACCAATCTTTTATGTCGTTTCATTGAATTTTGAATTTTTTTTACACGGTGCCCATAACTAATCTTTGGAATATATTAGAATACACAAAAGTTCCATTCGAGTTGAGATTTTCCATGATGAGGTTGTATGAGAAACATTATTACCAAGTTTAGGAATACTTAGGGCGAATCAAAATAAATTAATTATAATGTATGATTTAAGAAATGTTTACCCCTATCCCAAACCCTTTTTGGGATATACATCAAGATGTTACAGGGTTTTTTGGAAGAAGCAGGTTGTGTTGGCCTAACTATAGCTACTATAGGCATCATCCTTATTCTTTTCAATGATGAGATTGTTCTCATGGAGATGAGTCCCTATGATCCCGAAAAGCAACTAAAAATTCTCAAGGATTTTTGCTCTAGTATGGATACGACTGTTAATACTTACAACATGAAGGTTATGATAATTAAATCCAAAAAGATCACTTATGCTAATTTGTGTATGTAAACAACAGTTTGGAGGAAGTGACTTTATACAAATATATAGGAATCAATCTTCTTCACAAGCTTAACTAGAACTAGAGCATTGAGAAACCGATAAAAGGAGGGTGGAAAGCTTATTATGGACTTGATAATTTTAATTATATTTTAATTGTTGTCTATTATTTATTAGATTATTATTGTATAATCTATATCTCTATTAAACATTATCACTTTGTAAAGTAAATAATTCTTAATCACTACTAATTTTTAGGTTTTTAGCCGACCTAACTAGTTCTCTAGGGTTTGTGATCTCTGCTCTTTTTATTTATTTATATGCTAGGTCTCCCTCTTCTCCTATATGACTACTTGTCATGATGGTGGATCCGGCTGGTGATGTGAAACGATGACAATCAAAATGACGTCTGTGGACTTTCTGAGCAACTCTGTAAAGAAAATCCTCTTCAAGACTCTCATCACTCATATTATGTTATGTGGTTGTGAATTTTGGGGCTGCAACATATCTAGGGAATCATGGAGAAATATAGAACACAACCAATAGTGTTTTATAACTTATAATCTCAAAATCAAAGGCAATATACCCTATCCTATCCTCTTCATAGAAGCAAGTATTTCCCCATTGAGAGCATGACTATGACATGGTACATGTTACCATCCAAAATCGAAGACCTAAAAGGTATTAGATTTCTATGGTAGAAACATAGGGGATAGGTTCCCAATGTCACCACAACACCTTTCAATTTCCTTTTTTAATCCAAACTCCTACGCCAAGAGGCTTTGGGAGGCTTCCCACAAAGTGACATTTCACCACAAAGACTATCAAGACTAGTGCCTAAACAGAGTACACTAGGTGAAGGTAGAATTTAATTTTTTTATTTTCTTGCTGAAGTAAAAGATATTTAAAAAATTAAAGTGACCAAACAACAAGCTAACTTACCCTCAATCCTCAAAATAATGACGAAATAAAGTGCTTGAGAGAGGGGTGAATGTTCTTACCACTTTCTAGATGATTTCCTATATGAATACCTTGATCAAAGTGGTTGGGAATGAGATATTTCCTCATTGTCCTATTATTTCATACCTAAAAAATATAATAAAACTCAGAAACCAACAAGGAACTTGGCCTTTTAAGGCCTCCCACAAGTGTAAAAATGCACCAGATCGATAGATCTGTGGATATGGAGAGTAGGGAAGCAAGGTATAAGTGTACAGAATGCCCTAGAGCCTTCGTATCTACTATAAAATTAATTCCCAGTAGGATGGAAATTAATTTTACAGAATTGGGTTTCAAACCCCTTTAGGGTCAAAACCCAAAATTTGTTGCAACCACTAAAATTTGATTGTTGGTTTATAGTTTTACTCTATATTGACCGAAAAATAAATATATATCATATAAATCGGATCTATAATGAAATTAGAAGGGTTTATGAGGTGAAAACTTACAACATGCACCTTTTTGAATGTCCATAATAGTGTAGATCTGAAGATTTTCCTTGTTGTTATAATGCATACCTGCACACTATTTCTTGATAAAACCATTGTAAGATGTGTTCAATTAATCATAAAACTCAAGGGACTATATATATTGGAGTAGGGAAGTTCCCCAAGTGACAAAACCCCAAGATCTACTAGCTTTAGAGATATAGAAATAAAAAGGAAAGCTAGGGTATGATTATTTTTGTATTTTTATAATAAAAGATGATTTTAAAATATTTGAAGATTAAATGGTTGAATAAATTGAGATATTATTTTTACCTTTAACTCGTACCTTTAGATGTCTCTTAGTTTTTTCAATTGTGACCCCGTAAGCTTAAGATTGGACTGGATGGATTTCTAAATGATTGGGTTTGGAGTGGAAGCACTATCGCCCCCAATGTTACAAATTCACCAATAAATGGGTTCCTCCTTGGATTTTGGTAGGAGAGATCCTCTACAGGATGGTCTCCAAGACATTCAATCAACTAGGGTCAAAGTGATAATATACCAATTGGTTGAAGATACTCTCAAAGGAGTTGGTCCAACAACTTGGGTGTATTACACTTGGATCCCACAAAGAAAGTAATGAGACAAATGTTTATCTTCTTTCTTCCACATGAGTATGTATCCCCTCCATGGATTGATTGATTATCTATCGCAATTCTCCTAAGGAACCCCGATCAAATCATAACTAAAATAATCCAAGACCAAGAAAAACAAACATTATAGTAGACAATCCATAGTGACACAAGAGAATTGAATTCTAAAAAATGGAATTATGATCTCACAAAGTTTCAACAACGCCAAATGATAGGAGGGGCTAGCCTTATATAGTTTTTACTGTAACGACTAGTTTCTACCTCCCTCATAAAATAATATTTGTCTTTGTATGTTCATCCACAATTGGTTGGAGGCTAAACCATTGAATATATTTTTTTATTACATAACTCCATGGTCAAAATGGGATAAGTTCCATTTTTATATTGCTTGACCAATTGATTTGTCCACATAAGAGGTGTGCCCCATAAGGAAAGAGGTCATATGGTGCTATATGAGGCTTGATTTTGGGTGGAAGAGATCCAACATTCTACTTAGGGACAATTTCATCTTGAAGAATGAGCTCAAATGGTCACAATTTGTCCACTTTGACTCCAAATTCTAGCTTGACCAATTAATGGAGGTTACAATTTGTCCCAAGAGGGAGAAATTGGTTATTTGATTAATAAAATTAATTATTTTTCATGTAGAGAAGGAATCTTTGACTTGACAAAATTATTCCAATGATAGAAGACCCCAAATGTTCAATTCTTTGACCATTTGACCTTGAAATAAGAGACCAATGAATTTTTAGGAGTAGGATGATTTTCTCTTGGGAGGAAATATCTCCCTCTATATTCCTTCAGTGAAAATTCTGCAATATGGGTTTTGCTCGTGATTTTTTTCTCGTCATTTTGAACACATGTTGTATTTTTTTCTCGGGGACCACTGCCTCAAAAGACGTGCAATGATGAAAAATTTGTGAGATTTCCATGTTGAGAACAAAATGACAGTGCACCATGGTCAAGAGATGCCTACAGACTCAATAGAAAATAACCATGTGGGAAGGTATAGGTGTGCATGACATGGACCAGACTATGCTCCACAAACTGAAATCACCCGTACATAGGAATTGTGGCTCCACACAATCATGTGTCCCAATAAATTTGTTCCAAGGACTTCAATCCTATCCAAAACATGAAGAGACGTTGAGATGGGGACATAAGGGGACTAATCATGATCAGACTAAGTCTAGGAGTCCACTAAAAAATCATCCACTATAGTTTACATGGATTTAACCTACATCTTTGGGCTTACAATGGTGTAGCCAAGTGAAAATATAGGATACTTCCTAGAGAGGTAACAATTGACGCCAACTACAAGACACTTGCTCTTCATGAGAGGATGTGAGAACTCTGAAATCTTCACCTGTAAACTGAAACAATCTCAAAGAAAACATGAAATGATAAGAGAGGGAGTAATACATGAAGCCTTATCCCTTCCTAGAAAGCATAAATAAAACAAAACCAAAATGAATCTAGTCTATGAAATAAAATGTTGAAATGAAAAGTTAAACTAATTCTCATGATAGAGCTTATTCCAACAAGCCAAAATTTCAACTAAAATTAACAAAACAAAATTTCAACTATATTACTATAGTACACGATACCCCTGATAACATCATTTGTTACTTGATTAGAAGAGCTTAAGAAGTTTCCCATTGACAAGCAAGGGATTCTTCTCATCGTCCATGTGGTTGAGGTAGAAAGAGTTGTTACATGCAATACTTTGAATTTGATATGGGCCAAGACAGAGGTTCTCAAACTTACCATGATTACCTATTTTCTCACCTTTATTGGTCCATAATAATACTAAATCACCTTCCTTGAAGTTGCGCTAGTGATCTGTTGTCAAATTTATTCTTAGTCTTTTCTTGACCCTGAAATAGATGATCATGTGCATGTCTCTATGTCTCATCAAGTTCTATCAATTGGTTGATTCTTCCCTGCAAATCCTCTAGCTCTATTGAAAACTATTGCATTATCTTTTACACTGGAAGCTTTATATGGATGGGTAGGATCACTTCCATTCCATATACTAGCTCGAAAGGGATTTTCCCTGTAGAATCTTTCTTTGTAATCAAATCTTCCTAGAGCACATATTTGAGTTGGCTATCCCAACTCCTCTTGTTACCAACTGTCTTCTTGATGATGTTCATAAAGTTCTTAGCACTTGATTTAAACAAACCATTTCCATGTGGGTAATAGTTTGATGAGTGTGGAAAAATGATTCCATACTTGCAAAAAAAGGTGAATAAACTGACTAAATTCAAGGCTTTGGTGTTATCTATTGTGATCTTTGTTGGAACGCCAAACCTGGTAATGATTCTACCTTCCAAGAAGTTCATGACCACCTCATCTATTTCTTTCTTGGTAGGGATGGCCTCAACCCATCTGGTGAAGTAATTTGTAGTTTTCAAAATCCACTTGTGGCCATTTATAGGGTTGTCCTTGAATTATCCAATGAATTTTATTTCCCACTATTGAAAAGGTGATTCGACCACAATTGGTTGTAAAGGCAATGCTACTAATTTATGTTTCCCTGTGAATAACTGACATGGTTGGCATTCCCTGAAAACATTGTGCACATCTTTAAATATGGTGGGCCAATAATAACCACCTCTGAGTATCTTGTGTGGTATGTCTAGATCATATTATTCTATTTTAGAGACCCACTTGCCTCTTATCCCCAAGCAATCTTGCTATGAGAGTTGTTGATGTTTATATTGGTCAAGACAAAAGAAACAACATCATGAGGATATGAATCCCTCTGCGTTTTTATAGAGGTGGTTCTCCTCTTTGGATGGAAGATTGGAAGAATCTTTGTATGGTTTTGCAATGAATGTAAAGGGTGAATGCTAAAGATAAAAACCTAAGAGTTCTTCCAATAAATGTTATATATACAAATGTACAACCATTATATACAGTTATACAAATATACATCAGATCATTTAAATAAAATATAGCATAAAATGTGCAAACATATATTTTTGTCTACAAGGTTTTGGAGTCTCCTTCAACAAACATTCTTTCTTTTTGGTAAGATAAACTAAACTCGGAATCTACTATGACTTTTGCAAGATGAAGAAATGAAAGGCCTTCAAAAAAATTAGATGATAATTTCATTACAACCAAAAGCGATTTCGATAGGCCATACATTTGAAATCGCATGCTTTCAACTCAAGTCTGAGAAATCACTAATGTAGTGCCCCAAATAGTTCTTTGCATGAGAAATTTATAAAAATACCCAAATATGACAAGTTCAATAATGTTAGAAACTTAGAGAACTGAAATAAATTCAACAACTTCAACAAAGTCTCAATGACTATTACATGAACTAAAATGAATTGTATTTGCATTTTATAGGCAACGACTATGCTCCTTTGGACCTGAATTGTTACGATATGACTGAAGATTTCAAAAGAAAGAACTTCTCAAACCAAAATCTTCGTTTTCTCAATACATTCATGGAATATTTGATGGAAAGAAACATAAAAGGAGAAGATGTAGAGAGATAAGTTTTAGCATGCCAGTCCATAGAATCTTGGAGAGATAGAACTTTACTTCTTGCAAAATCTTCACCACTGCAGAAACTTCTGACTGCCTACGTCTTGATGATGTCTTCTCTTGCCCTTTTAAAATCTTTTCTCAATGTTCTTGAAGTAGTTAGGGTTTGTCTTTCTAGAACTTTCCATGGTTCCTTTTTGGAGTAAATTCTCATTAATTACTTTATGTCATTGAAATTAGTCCCTTCAAGTAGGACCCACTTATTCCTTTAACAAAGTTTATTTAATAAATTTTATTTTCAAATTTTCAATTTGACTGCCTTTAACAAAAGTGGATTGTGATTTAATTTTATAAGTAATATATTTGTCCTTTTAGCCATGGGAAACATTCCATATTCAATCTTCATCATCTCATATTTCCAATGAATCCTCCTGAGCACAATTTGAAGTTCCGTATCTCAATATATGAGCTCGGGAATTTGAGGTTCCAAGAAGATCTATCATCAAACCATAGAAGCCAAGATGACTGTATTTCAATTTCTAAGAGAAATATGGCAAATTTAAAACCTTTCAACCTATTCCAACATCTTCCTCGTTGAATTATCTTTCCAACGAGGTAAGGTTTTACCAAATCCAACTCTTGTATCTCAAGTTATGGCCTTTGGAACAAAAAGACTCAACACTCGTCGATCAAATTTGTGGGGCAATCTGGGCCCTTGATTTAAATTTCGTCCTCCTTCACAAGAATTTTGACTTTTTTTAATAAAATGTTTATCCCAAATGCATGGGATTTTTGGAGAGTTCATGGTATATAATAAAAATTATGTTATACACTTAATGTGAGTTAAGGAGAGACTATGGAAACTTGAACTCAACCCCTTAGAAAATTAGTGAATAATTAAATATTTAAATCACCCAGTCATCCTCCACCTATGCCCAGTCAACAAAAAATCAATGCCCAATCAAGGCTCAGTAAGAACCCAGTCAACAACACGTCGGTGCCCAATAATAGCCCACATGTCACAGTCTAACAGGGTGTCACATGTCATAGTGTAACTGGTTTCCATGTTTCATAATATGGTTGGATGGATAGGGTGCCATGTGTCATAGTGTAATTGGGTATATAAGGTTCCACATGTCATGATCTCACTGGTTAATGGTATAATGGTAAAAACTTAGGATAAATGGTTAAGTAAGGGAAATGGTGGATGAGAGGTGGGGAGAAAAATCTGTTGGATTACTTAGAGGGGGGGCAAATCAGTAATAACGTAATTATAATCTTTTTTCTTCAAATGTTATATCAATGTAGAATTATTATCCAATAATGAGTAGTAATAAATAAAAAATCACACACATACACAGTACACTAATGTTTTATGTGGAAACCCAAATTGGGAGAAAACCACAAATTTTTTTTTCTTATATGTCTTGAAGAATTACATTCATTAGAAGCACCAACTTCCTTTGTTTTCTAGCTACAATTGGAAGGAGGCTCCAACCCCCTAGTTTCTCAGGCTACAACCTGAGGGAAGCTCCAACTCCCCAAATCTTTGGCTACAACCAGAAGGAGGCTACAACCCCTAATGTTCTCCAACTACAACCACCTATCCTTGCCCCGTCCTGCCACCCTGAAGTAGAAGTAGAATGATGGAACCACTGTCACACTATCACTGTGAGATATACCGCTGTAAACCTGTACCAATAAATTTGAGCCATGCATCAACCATGCATCAACTTGTACCATAAACAAGTGCATCAACCATGCACCAAACTGTAATCAACCTGTACCATAAATAAGTGCATCCAACCATGTGCCAAGTATGTACCAATCATGTGTCAACTACTCATCAAATATGACTCATCAATATGTACCAACATCATCAACTATACACCTCATGTATGTGTGCCAACTCATCTTCTACTTGTCTCAACCATGTACTCAACATGTACCTCAACCAAAATCCCTCATCAATTTCATCATCCAAATCTGATTTGTAGCTCTGTAATAGACCTGGTGTATATGATCAAATTCCTACAAACCTTCCTTAACTTTAAAAACAAGAGACTAGCATTTTCATCAAACTTTTCTTTTGTGCCCACATACTCAACTCTGATGTTCTTTTCTGCAACCTGTTCCCGTAGAAAGTGATACTTGATTGGAATGTTATTAGTCTTGGAGTGCATCACTGGGTTTTTTGAGATACTGATGGCACTTTTATTATCACAATATATTGGAATGGGCTCATCATACTCAACCTGTATATCTGTCAAAGTTTGTTTCATCTAAAGAACCTATGTACAACATGCTGCTGTTGCAATATACTCTGCCTCGGCTATAGATAGAGATACCAATGATTGTTTCTTGCTTAGACATGATACCAAACACTCACCTAAGTAGAATGGTGCTCCACTGGTGCTTCGTCGTTCATGAATACAACCTGCCCAATCTGCATCTGTGTAGGCCATAAGTGATAGATCTTTTCCTTTTGGATACCATAATCCAAAATCTTTTGTTCCTTTGAGATATCTAAAGATCCTCTTTACTGCTAATACATGTGATTCCTTTGGTGCTT
>ML777660.1:1357827-1369875 GCA_009831015.1 Picea engelmannii | reverse complement strand
TACCTTTTAAAATCTCTTAAACCACTTTGATTACTTTGACCTTTTGGGGCTTCTAGATGACATATGAGGGTCCTCCAACTTCGTAAGGCCATAACTCTCAAACCATGAGGAGTTATGTGACATTCTACATACCACCAAAAATGCCATGACATGTACTATCCATATAGAATAGTATTATCTGAAAATATATCATAACTCATACTGTTACCCATCAAACAAACTTGGGTCCATTACCCAATCCTAGGGTCTCCAACTTTCTCATGGCCATAACTCTCTAACCGTGAGGAATTATGTGACGTTCCACATACCACCGGAAATGAATTGACAAGAACTATCCATCTAGGATATTTTCCCTGACAAATTCACTTTCCTTCATCTCATTATTCCATAATTAAGCATGGGTTCTCTTACTCCACAAAGCGTCTTCCCATGAGGGATTTCACCATAAGGGGACCACTTTGGAGTTCATCCATATTTACTTCTTATCAACCATGACAAAAAAATAATGAGTCATATTTACATCAAACACTATTGGGTCCATTACCCAAACCTTTGTGCTATGGGTCTTTCTTCAAGGGTTGACATCAATGACAACCAACCTTAATCAACAACATGGAGAGGTGAGGGGGATGGTAAATATGGTTAACTTTGGGTGAGTGGGTAGACGGATGAGTGGAGAGGGGAGGGAGTATGAGAGTAAGGGATGCAGAGGTAAGGGGGAGAATGGATGTAGGTCTTCAAGATTTTTAAAATGGTGAAGTATGGGATGGAAAAAGAAAGAAAATGTATGGACAAAGAAGTAAGAAAATGAACCAAGAAAATGAGACTAATTCAAGACTTAGTCTCGAATGCTAAGAATGGAACCAAGAAAATGTGTAAGTGTGGTTCCAAGAAGATATTAGTTGTATTGCACACTAAAACACGTTTTTTGGGTGATTGAACATAATCTTGGATATCTTGAGCATATGAACTCATATTTTTAATCCGTAAAATGTGTGATGAAGTTGAGACTGAGGTTACGCTATGAGATGATAATGCTTCAAAATTTACTTCTTCTGATATCATTTTTTTTTTTTTAATTCTAAGAGCTGGAAATCTAGTTGATCAAATTTTTTGATCAACATATGGCTCTAACTGTGGTACAATGACCCCCTGTGGGTTGCTAAGAATCCAAAATATTGGTTTGGATTCCTTCTCCATTGGTCTATGGAGTCATATTCAAAATAAATTCTTGTAATTCCTCTTCAAACATTTCCTCTTTTTAGAAAATTCTTTATTGTGCAAAAATTTGATTGTTGAAACAAACTATGTATAAACTGGATCTACCTATCATATGTTACTTGAAGGAAAATGACACCTTTAAGTGTAGGTAGATTTCTAATGGAGCCATTCAAGCATCCAACTGATCTTGGGAATGAACTCCAGAATTAGGGAACATATCGCAATTGGTACCAAAGATTCAGGGGTGTGTTGGAGAAAAACTAGACCAAATGTGCTAAGAATATGATGGCATTGCTCGACCAACAATGCTTTGAAACCATGTTTCAATATAATCAATTCCTAGTTGCTCAAGAATGCTACTATCTTGGGTTGAATGATGATTTTCCAATTTGAAAAGATTTTTATTTTTCTTCTTATTCTCAACCACATTCAAGATTCTTGATTCATCAACTATGTATTGAAATAATTCTTCTTTTATGCAATGACAATCTTGTCCATCGTTGTTCTCAAGATTAATTTCTTGCACCAATTGTTCTTGTTGCCAATGCTCTTGTGATTTTTCAGCATCTATTACAATATATTTCATATGAGTATGTTAGCTGAAATCTTCTTGTGCATTTGGTGGAGGCTCCTCAATTTCCCTCTTGATATTTTTGTTCGAAAGATCTTCATATGGAGTATATGAGAGGCTGAAATCTTGCTCTTGCAAATTTTCATTTTCATTTTCATTTTCAGCAGTATGACTTGATTAAAAAAAAATTCCAATCTTTGATTAGAATTTTCTTCCAAATCACTCACTTCATTGTCTTGTGTCCATATGGGAGAGGGTGGGTGGGAAACAACATTGAAAACATCAGAAAGGGCATATAAGTGTATTGTTGGGATGAACTTTTCAGCAAATGAAGTTTCCAACACATCCCAATTGGTAATGGTCTCAGACAGTAATGAATTATACCATTCAAGAGCATCCCCATGTGGAGTTTGTAAAAATAATAGACATGTAACATTCTCTTCAGTGAGATTGAAAATATCACATGTGCTTTTGAATATAAACAAATATTGCTTTGCATCCTCCGAAGTATTCCCCAATAATGTGGAAAAGTTTTTAATAGGAATATCAAGCATTTGAAAATTTACTTCTAGCAGATTTAAAGGACTTCTATGCAGTCGTCTCCTTCTTTGGATAAATATTAATTTTGTTGCATCTTGAAAATCCATGGATTGTAACGTCCCCCATCCCATTTGAGTGACATCAAGGTGCATAATACTCTTAAAAATGAAATTTCTGCTAGATCTAATTCATTTACAGTTAACTCATTTCTTGTAGCTTTCAGCTACAAATTAAAATAGACTTAGCTACTGTTTATAATAAAAAAATAGAAGCATCTACATCATGCTAATAATCAACATGAAATGCAGCTAAACAACTCATTACAACATCATATAAATCACTTCCAAATACACAAAGTTCATGCACAACAATTAAACACAAAATTTAACACAACAATAAGATTAAATCACTTATCTTTTCACAACATTCGTGCAACCAACTAATCGGGAAGGACGTTCCAACCAACCATAGACTGACTGTTTCAAATCTCAATAGCCAGTCACCCCCGAGATGAGGCTAGCAATCCAAAAAAGAGGGTGGTCTCTCACAATCCACTCAAATCTCATAAAACTCTCAACCCAATTGATATTCTCCTACAACTATCCCGATTTTCCAACAACTTTCTTCCTCTTGCCCTGTCCAACCCAAGGAATACACCATTCATTTATCAGGGATAACCCAAGGGATGTACCATTCATTTATCAATATTAACCCAAGGAATGTGCCATTATTTTATCAGGGTTTCTCTGGCACAGGTAGCTAGGAATCTCTCAGCTGGGAACTCAAGGGAAAACTGCTGCTAGGAAAACTATCAACAAACCAACAACAACCACTTGTTTTTTTAGTGCAACTCACACATGAGTTCACTCTTCAGGCATGGAAACCTATCTCTTCAGTTTTCCATCTCCAATTCACTCCAATTACACTCCATCTTTCTCTAGAATTATCCCTCCAAGGCTGCATCAACTTCAAGCTATGTTTCTCACTCCCTCCCTGCTTCCCATGCACAAACTTGACTAACTAAAAATTGTTGTCCTAACCCATACAAATTTCCTCTCTTTGGATTTCCTTTCTTGACTCACACTCTTCCTCAACATGATTGTACTCAACCCTCATGTGCCCAATAAATTTGGGATGTGACCACTCACACCCACCCTCTTACATGTATTCAATGATTGGATTTGGGAACACTCAATAAAAAATGGGAAGGTTAATATACAATAATAATTTTAGGAAAATGGGTTAAATTAAATACATGGGAAATTTCCACCTTGGACCCCTCTTGGTCATTATCCTATACACTCCCCCCTATTGTGGATCAATTCATCCCTAATCTCTTGTCCATGTCCCCTTAGAAGTTGACATCACATTTTATTAATAAAACAAGGAAATGCAATTCACATATTACATCGCTTGGTCATAGCCACACATTATATCTACATAATAATTAATTAAAATAAGGATTATAGTGGGGATGTTACATCCCCCCTCCCCTACATTTGTGAACCATCCTCGATGCACTCTATGCTGATATAAATATATGCAAATTTACATCACAATACTTAGAAATAAAATTCTTCAATTTAACAACTCCAACACCAGCTCCAACTAAAATATCACATTCCTTACAACTTGTCGATCCAAGGAATTATCCATTTGTTTATTGGGATAACCCAAGGGATGTACCATATGTTTATGAAGGCTAACCCAAGGAATGAGCCATTTGTTTATCAAGGTCCCCAATGCAGTTGGCTAGGACTCAGAGATGTGGTTCCAGAACTCTAGCTGCTCAAAATGGAGTCTTGGATTGTGTTTTCTTCAAAAATGTAAAAAATGTGTGGGTATTCTACCTACATGTTTCTTCATTCTCCCATGTAGCATCTTCAATACTGTGGCAGGTCCATTGAACCTTTACCAGCCCTATGGCTTTTTTCCTAAGCACTTTGACTTTCCGGTCTAGGATGCGTACTGGTTCCACCCGGAAATCCCCTTCACGATCTACCTGGATCACATTCCAATCAATTATGTGGTTAGGATTAGGAACATATTTCTTTATCAATGACACATTAAATACATTATGCACTCTCAAATACATTATGCACTCTCATGGATGCAGGAAAATATAACATGTATGCAACTGGCCCTATCTTTTCTAATATTTTAGAAGGCCCACAATATCTTGTTGATAACCTTAGGAAGCTTCCTAATCTGATTGAACTTATCTTCTCCTTTAATTTTAAGAACACATGTTCTCCCACTTTAAAATCTATGAAAATTTTGTTCCTCTCTGCATAAATTTTATGCCTATCCTAGGCATCTTCTAAATTATGTTTTATTTTTTCTATCTGCTCTTCCATTCCCTTTAACAATTATGGTCTAACAATTGCTTTGTTTGCTGGATTATCCCAACTCATTAGTGTGTTACATTTTTTTCCAGACAATGCTTCAAATGGACTCATTTTCAATGAGGCCTGATACCCATTATTGTAGGAAAATTCAACTAAATGGATATAATCTTCCCACTTTATGGATGATCCATCACATACATTCTAAGCATGTCCTCAATTATTTCGTTAGTACTTTATGTTTTCCCATCTGACTCTAGATGTTATGTTGTACTAAGACTTAAATTTGTCCCAAGGCCCTTGAACAAACCCTTCCAAAAATTGGAAGTAAACATTGGATCTGTGTTTGAAACTATTGCCTTAGGCACTCCATGTAGCCTAGCAACTTCTTTCATGTATATATATGCAATATTTTTTGCCTTGTGTGTAGTATTTACTGGAATAAAATGTGCTACTTTAGTCAATATATCCACCACCACCATGATGGAATCATGTTGCTTCACAGTTTTGGGCATCCTAGTAATAAAATCAACTGTAACTACTTCCCACTTCCATTCCAGAATGGGAAATGGTTGTAGAAAACATGTTGGGTGTCTATGTTCTGTCTTTACCTTTTGGAATTCTAGACATTTGGCTATGTAATTAGCCACTTCTTTCTTCATTCCTGGAAAAAACTATTGGCTTCTTATTGCTGCAACTGTTTTATGATATCCTAGGTGCCTTGCATATGGAACATTATGCATCTCCTTAAACACTGCATTTTTCAGTTCACTGGATTTTGACACATACACCTTACCCTTGTACATGAGAATTCCATTTTCTTTCAGCTCATAGTAATTAAATTTCTATTGAAAATCACCTTGTTGAATGTCTCATTTATTTTTAAATAATTATGATATGAATTTGTTGTTGTAACAAATTTTTCTTTCAAATCTGTCATATACATGCTAATGGCTGCAATATGCATTACATGAGCCCTCATGTTGAGTGCATCAACCACTTGATTTTCCTTTCCCTTTATATGCTTAATTTCAAAGTCATATTCACTGAGAAATTCCAGCCATCTAGTTTGCCTAGCATTTAGTGTTGGTTGTCCAAACAAATGCTTCAGACCACAATGGTATATCCTTAGCTCGAATTTCTTACCCATAAGGTAATGCCTCCACATTTTCAATGCATGTACAATCATTGCTAACTCCAAGTCATGTGTAGCATAATTCCTCTCATGCTCTTTTAATTTTCTGGACTCATAGAATACCAAATGGTGCTTTTGACTGCGAACTCCACCGAGTCCTTCCTTGCATACATCAGTGCACACAACAAAATATTCATTTGGATCTACAATCTTCAAGATTGGTGCACTTGTCAATATTCTCGTCAACTGTTGAAAACTCTCTTCACACTTGGAAGTCCATTCAAATTTCACACCCTTCTTTTGCAAAGAAGTGATTGGAATTTCGATCTTTGAAAACCTTTTATGAATCTTCAATAATAACCAGCAAAACCCATGAATGATATGACCTCTGTCACATTCTTTGGCATTGGCCATCCTCTAATGGACTCTATCTTCTCAAGATCAACTTCTATCCATGTTGTTGATATTATATACCCCAAGTAGTGAATCTTTTTTTGATAAAAGATTCACTTACTTAGCTTAGCATACAATCTATGCTCTCTTAAAAATTGCAACACCATTCTTAAATGTTGCTCATGTTCTTCTTCTGATTTAGAATAGACAAGTATATCATCTAGGAAAAAAATAAAAAATGTGTCTAGGTATTCCCTAAATACTCCATTCATCAGGCACATAAAACCTGTTGGGGCATTTGATAGCCCAAATGGCACTACCGTGAATTCATAATTCCCATATCGTGTTCTAAATGTTGTATTGCTAATGTTTTCTTCCTTTATCCTTACTTGATGATATCCTAATTTCAAGTCAATCTTCGAAAATATTATCACACCTTTCAGTTGATAAAAAATAACTGGGGCTCCATCCTTCTTATTCACAAAAAGAATAGGGGCTCCCCAAGGTGACACACTTGGGCGTATATACTCCCTTTTTAAAAATTCTTCAAGTTGCATCTGTAACTCCTTTAATTTTGGTGTACCCATTTTGTATGGTTTCTTAGACACTGGGTCATCTCCTAGCACCAAATCAATAGAGAAATCAGTGTCTCTCTTTGGTGGAAATCCTGGAATTTCTTGAAAATCATCTTCAAAATACCTCAAGACTAGATGGTATTCAATTCTTTCCACTTTGTCTTTGGCTGCCTCCTCCATATGGGCTGCAAACATCTGACACCCTTTCCTGAAGCTCTTCTTCATCTGCATAGAAGAAATCTCTCTAACATCTACAACTATTGGAATTCCTTGAATCTTCCCTTGCTTCCCTTTGTCATCAAGACATGTGATTGTCTTGTTGTAACAGTCTAGGACAACATGATGTTTTTTCAACCAATCCATACCAATTAGATAGTCATATGAACCCAATGGTATGATGTTTACATCTACCTGCGTGTTGATTCCATTCATGTCTATTTGAAAATATTTAACCAACTCATTGATCTTTCTCTTAGGCCCCATGGCTAACTGAACTAACCAACATTTCTCATGCTTACTTCTTTGCAAGTGAAATATTTCAACAATGTTAACATTTATGTAACTATGGCTAGCTCCAGAATCAATTAAAATTTTTATGGGCTGGTTATCAATCTTACCTTCCACTTCGATCATGGGGGATTGATATTGTTCCTTCTTTTTGTCTAAGGCTACATAAATCCCTGGCATTCTTCCTCCCATGTCTTCAACTTTCTACTTTGTGAGTGCAGTCCCTATATAAGTGATTCCCCTCACATCCCCAACATTGAAAAAGTTGCTTCCTTGGCCTTTTCCCAAATGAATCTACATTCTATTTCTCATTTTGGGATGCTTGGCCTTGTTGATTTGCTTGGGAGTTATTTCTGAAAAAGGGTGGCTTAAAACCTTTCTGCCTTTGATCCTTTTTCCCTTTCATCTTGTCATTCCAATCCTTTTTGAACATTGGCCTTCCTTTTCTTTGCTCATAAAGGTTCCTTGTTTTCCTTATGGTTTCTTCCAAGGTATTGGGGTTATCATACAAAATCTTGTCACTATAGAAGGAGGGTAACCCACTTAGAAACCTTTGGATTTTGACTTTCTCATATTTGATGAAGTCAACATATTTGAACAATTCAAAGAAACTCTTCTCATATTCCTCCATTATCATGGTTCCCAACTTGAGTTCAAAGAACTCTTTCATATTTCTCTCATAGTAATGCTCGGACAAATATTTCTCTTGGAAATATCCTTTGAACTGCCTCCATGAGATCATTTTCTCATCAAGGTTCTTGGCTTGCTTTAGTTGATCCCACCACATGGTTGCCTTCACTTACAAGTGGTAGGTGGAAATTCTAGCTTCTACCCGGGATGGGTAATCATGTAGCTGAAAATATTTCTTCATTTCCAACAGTCAGGCCTCTGGCTCTTCTCCTTTCCCGTGATTCACCATTGAAAGTAGGTGGATTTATTTTCTTGAATTCACCTTGCAATATGTCTGCCTTAGGCCTTCTTCTTTACCTATGAACAAGAGACACACTTGGGTTGTTTCCTGGTCCTGAACTTGCATGAGTTATTCTAGTGGACCGCCTTGGAGAATGATGGAACCTTTTCATTCTTCTTGACTACCTATCATTTCCATGATCATCCCTTTTGCTATGGGATCTAGATGTTGATACTTGTCTAGCACTAGCTTCTTGCTTGGTGCTAGAATTCTCGTTGACTTACTTGTGCAACATGTTCAATCTCTAAAGTATATCTTCCTGAGCCTTCATAATCATTTCATTATCATCCCTGTAGCTTTGCACTTCTCTATGCAGGCTTCTCATAATGACAGACTCTTTCCTATCTCTTCTTCCATATGACTATGTCTCAACATTCTCCATGATGACATGCAAACCTATGATATCTTCTTCATGAATTTAATATCCTTAAGAATCTTCCATGACTCCATTCCTCATATAAGAACTAAAGTTTCTTTTTGTACCTCTAATTCTGCAAGAAATGTGCATATAATAATTATTGTTAGAAATATGCATAGCATAAAACATTTCATCATTTATGATACTGGTTATTTATTCATCAATTTATGAAGGAAATATTGCACCAATTCAAATTTTTGATTTTCTTAAGGAATTCCTTCGTGAAAACAGCTTCCCAACGACTGTACTCATGCCTCAATTTGAATTATGAGTGAAAAGTTACAACAACTACATGTTGCAATTCCACTCTTTTTACTACTACAAAAATCTATTTATTAATTTATGAGAAATTTAATTTCCCAAATTAAAATTTTGGGTTGATAGATGTATTCTACTCCTCAAGACCTTTCCAACGACTATTTTTTTTCTCAAATAGGAGCTCCGAGATGAAAGTTATGGTCTAGAGAAGTTTAGGTTGTTTTACTCAATTTACTCATGTATGCTACATGTGTCTTATTTCTCTTCCTGCACATTTTTCAGGTGCCCATAACCAAAATATGACTCCAAATATAATTTATATGGGTCATAAGATTTCCATTGAATGCTCTTGTGCCCCAAATGGACTTCTGAGCATATAGTTATGCTCTTTGTAAGTAATATTGGTGCCAAAATTTTACCCTCACTGTTTTGGCTGTAACTTTCTCATACGAGCTCCGTTTCACCAACTGTTTAGCTCGTTGGATATATCTCTTCGAGTTCTTTTATTTGAGCTCCAGAGAAAAAGTCTACCTTGGTACACTTTGTTATTGTGGGTTTTGAATTGCTAAAAATGTCGTTTAGGGCCTCAAAAATGCCCCGCAAGTTAATGACCTTCAAAAATATGAAAAATTTGGAAAATTCATTGTTTTACTACTGTAATAGTTCTTGAAATATTACCCATTGATCTCAAATAATGATGCAAAAAAATCATTGATCTGAACTTGTCAGGCATTGACGATTGATATCATTCTTTGGATGCACAAAACATTTTTCCAAAGCCACCAATCCGACCGTTGGTCGTCAGTCCATTTCCTCCACATCCGATTTTCAAACAACTCTTAAATAGAAAATCAAAAATATTTGTTGGTGAATGAAAAACTCCCCGTTGAATCTGTCGATTCCTAACCATTGGCCCATTTTTTATCATCGATCCCTGATGACTATCGAACACTTTCCCAAATCGGTCGATTTGACCAACGACCATCGACCACTTCTGTTGGATGATGTGGCAACTACTGATGTGGGATGACGCATGGATGTCGACGTGGCATGACGCATCATTATGAGATGTAAACTTGGGTGACATGGCATGACACATGGATCCTGGCATGGCATGACATGTTGATGATGACATCATCATCCTCTTTCCCCCATCGGCCATCGACCAATTCTCTTGGACAACCCAGACACCTTGCTGACTTTGGTCAACGTTGAACCATCGACATATCAGCCATTGATGACTTCTCTTTCTTGATATGAAATCCTTCTTCGAATTCGGTCGACCTCCTACCACTTTCCATTGACCATCGTCGATTGAAAATACTTCACCAAATTCGGTCGACCCCTGAGTGTCAGCCATTGACGACTTTTGTTGGTGATTGAAAATACTTCACCAGAATTCGATCGACCCTTGATCGTCGGCCATCGGAGGTTAGAGATATCTTATGGCCAACCCAAACTCTTCATCATTTCAACAGATTCATCCATCAGCCTTAGACGATTTCTCTTGGTGAGTTTCCAACACTTCACCAAATTCGTCGATCTAACCATCGGCCATCGGTGGATTCTATTGTTGAACCTCATACTTAGAAAAATTTTGACTTTTATCTAATTGGTCTGGACCATCAATTTTCTCCCTTTCACAACCCTCGATTTAATCCTGTTCATCGATTTGATCAAACTTTCAAATAGTCGAAACATTACAATTTTTTTAAATTTCTCATAGTGAATCCCAACTGTCGATCTAGAGTTCAAAAGAGATCTCAGTCGTCGGTCTACCAAACTTCCTATAACTCTTCAAGCGACCATTAAAATCGAATTTTGACCATTCCAGGTCGAATTTTGATCTGCAAGTTTACCGCTCTACTCCATTAACACTCTTGAACCATCTGAAGTCATTAAAACTCATATTTCACTCACGGAATTGGGGATTTCTCTCTAAAATATTTGTTTTCCCCCAAATGGGTCACAGAAAAAATTTGCAACAACGAATTTCACCAATTCACTTTGGTTTGATCCCATATAAGCCCGTTGTTTGAACCATACCTTTGATACCAAAATGTAACATCCCCCAACCCATCAGAGTGACATTATGGTGTAGAATACTCTTAAAAATGAAATTGTTGCTAACTGATCTAATTCATTTACAATTAACTCATTTCTTGTAGCTTTCATCTACAAATTAAAATAGACTTAGCTAGTATCTATAACCACAAAATAGAAGCATCTACAACATGCTAATAATCAACATGAAATGCAGCTAAACAAATCATTACAACAACATATAAATCACTTCCAAATACACAGAGTTCATGCACAACAATTAAACACAGAATTTAACACAACAACAAGATAAAACCACTTATTTTTTCACAACACTAATAAAACCAACTACTTGGGACGAATGTTCCACCCAACCATAGACTGACTGTTCCAAATTTCAACAGCCAGTCACCCCCGAGCTGAGGCTAGCAATCCACAAAAGAGGGTGGTCTCTCACAGTCCACTCACAACTCATAAAACTCTCAACCCCACTGATATTCTCCTACAACTATCCCGATTTTCCATTAGTTCTCTTCCCCTTTCCCCGTCCACCCCAAGGAATGCACCATTCGTTTATCAGGGATTGTTCGACAACACAAGTATTCCAACAGAGGACGAACACCTTCAGTAACCACTCACATAACCAGATCAAAGATCAACACACCGATGTTTTCACGTGGTAAAACCCCTACGGGGAAACATCCATGGCCCCAACCAACGCGGCCACTTGGAGCAGTTTATTAATGCAAAGAAAAAGATTACAGAGAGATTTTACAATAGAGTTTCTCACAATCGATCATCGGCAAATGACCCTCCATGCTCTTTAAATAGAGATCATGGACCAATCGGGTGTTAAGCCACGGATCAATGGCCATTAAGATCGAGGAGAGTATGAACCGTCAGATCACTCTATGTCAGGAACATATCGCGACCGTCGGATTTCCTAACTACAAATGCATACTAATGCATACTAAATAAACACACTTTTACCTAACGACATATTAGACCAAGTAGATCTTAACTAACTCCTAAGTGTCTAAATATCCTAACATCCCCCCTTAAGAACAACTTG
>ML777660.1:1308663-1338891 GCA_009831015.1 Picea engelmannii | reverse complement strand
TCCAATGCAACTAGTCCCATGCAATTTGGATACTCTAGGAAGAAGTTATGATTGTTTTACCTAGAACACCTTCTTGAGACTAGTCAATAGGGCTAGTCAGATACCCTATCTTACACAGGGTGTATCTACAAATTTAAGATGATCCAGAAGATAAAATTTTTACCACAGATACACTACTAATTTATGTAAATGGTCTCCATAGGGAAGGGTCTGAAACGTTACAGAAATTTTTTTATAGCGAAAATGCCTCAATGACTCATTTCAATATGATTCCAGAACCCTATTTTGTACAGGCTGTATCTCTGAAAGTATAATGCCTCAGGAGCTGAATTTTGAACCCAACGTACCTTGATCTGTCTACTAAATACCCTCCAAGCGGTTCCTTCTGAAAAGTTGTAGAAAAAAAATTATAGTGAAAATTCCACTGTGTCTCAGATGTAGCAGCGAAACCCCAAGACCTTGAGCTCTGATACCATATGTTAAGAACCAAACATCAATATAGCATGGAAAAAACTCAAGAAAAGTACTCAACGCCTTGAAATAGAGATAATTTCAGATAATAAGCCTCTTCGAGGGGGCAACCTCCTTTTACCCCACTTAAATGTTCAAGTCCAAGATGATTCAAAATGAAAATGTCTCCTTGGTATATATAGGAGACTAGGAGTTATAATTACAAATAATGGCCTAAAGATGACATAATTAAAATAACATTACTAATCTAAATTACAACTAATGGCCTAAAGATGACATAAATAAAATAGCATTACTAATCTAAATTACAACTAATGGCCTAAAGATGACATAAATAAAATAGCATTACTAATCTAATATTCTTCAATTAAGGGGTAATGAGCCAATATTAGGGCTTAACATTTATGGTACAGGTTGATGTATGGTACATGTTGGCATGGGTTATTGGTACATGTTGTTACAGGTTGATAACAAGTTTATTGATACAGGTTTACAACAGTATATCTCACAATGATAGTGTGACAGTGGTTCCATCATTCTACTTCTACGTTAGGACGGTTGGATAGGGCAAGGATAGGTGGTTGTATCCACCTTCTGGTTGTAGCTGGAGAACATATGGGGTTGTAGCCTCCTTTTGGTTGTAGCCAGAGAATTGGGGAGTTGGAGCTTCCCTCAGGTTGTACCCTGAGAAACTAGGGGGTCATAGCCTCCTTCTAGTTGTAGCCATGGAATTGGGGAGTTGGAGCTTCCCTCAAGTTATAGCCTGAGAAATTAGGGGGTTGGAGCCTCCTTCCAGTTGCAACTGGAAAAAAAAGGAAGTTGGTGTTTCCAATGAATGTAATTCCTAAATACATATAAGAAAAAACATTCTGTGGTTTTCTCCCATTTGGATTTCCACGTAAAAACACTGGTGTACTGTGTATGTGTATGCTTTCTCATTTTGTTCATTTTTTATTTAATCTGCAACTATTGGATGATAATGCTACATTGATATAACACTTGTATATTGTCGTTAAAAAGGATTGAATTCCTCTATTACTAATTCACCCCCCCCTCTCAGTAATCCAACAGATAAGGTGCCAAATGTCATGATCTCATCGGTTAATTGGATAATGGGAAAAACTTAGGATAAATGGTTACGTAAGGGAAATGGTGGAAGAGAGGTGGGAAGTAAAATTGTGATGGAGGAGATAAGGGTGAGGGAATGGGGATGCAGAGTGAGGGATTCAGGGTGAGGGAATATTGGAGAGTAGGTGCACATGGAGAGGAGGTAAGGGGGGAGTAAGGGGATGCAGAGTGGGAGTAAGGTATGTGGAGGTAAGGGGTGGGGGGGGGTGAAGGGGAGTGTAGGTATGCATGGAGAGGTGAGGGGGATGGGAAATATGGTTAAGTGTGGCTGAGTGGGGATAGGTATGAGTGGAGAGGGGATGGAATAATGGATGGGAAGGTAAGGGGAGAAGGGATGTAGGTCCGCAAGCTTATTAAAATGATTAAGTATGGGATGGAAAGGCCAAGAAAATGTATGAATGAAGAGCTAAGAAAATGAACCAAGAAAATGAGAATAAGTCAAGACTTAGACTCGAGTGCTAAGAATGGAACCAATAAAATGTGTAAGTGTGGTTCCAAGAAGATATTAGTTGTGTTGCACACGAAAAAACGTTTTTTGGGTGATTGAACATAAACATGGATATCTTGAGCATACGAACTCGGATTTTAATCCATAAAATGCGTGAAAAAGATGAGACCGAGGGTTACGCTACAAATTGATAATATTTCAAAATTTCCTTCTTCTTTTATCGATTTTATTTTATTTTATTCAAAGAGAAGGAAATCTAGTTGATCAAAGTTTTTTGATCAACAATAGTATATCCCCTTTATCATTGAGTGGGGCACAAAGGATATGATTCTTGAATACCCAACATAAGTTATGAAGTGATTCAATGATTTCACCAAAGCATAAGCATGTTTCTCCATGCTGGTATACTTCAACTTTGCATCTCTGAGCATCTTGCTCATAAATGCAATTGGCTTCTCATTTCCTTGGTTATTCTTTTGTAATAAAACACCTGCAACAGTATCGTCAGAGGTAAAATAAAATATAATGAAATATTTCAAAAAATTAGGGCTTACCAATATCGGTACTTTAGTTATGACATCTTTGGTTTGCTAAAATGAGTGGCACCCAACTTCATCCCATTTGAACGCTGCATATTTCTTAAACAAATTGTTCATTGGTTTGAGTAGTTATGATATATTTTGGATGAAATGTCTAATGAATTTCACCTTGCCGAGAAATGACCTTAATTCTTTCTGATTTCTTGGAAACTCAATCTTTTGGATGCCTTTGATCCTTTCAAGATATACCCTTACTCCATCTTTGGATACAATATGGGCCAAAAGTTTTCCCTCTGTCACACCTAGGATGGTCTTCTTTGGATTGTGAGATATTCGATACATCCTATATCTTTCAAAGACTTGCCTAAGGTGACTAATATGATATTTCCTATTCTTCAAGAAAATTGTGAGGTCATCCTAATAGATATTAATTATCTTCTTGATAAGATCTCTGAAGGAATATTCCATGGCTTGCTGAAATGTAGCTCTTGTGTTTAGCAAACCAAATGGCATTCTCATGTACTCATATGTTCCCCATGGATTTGTGAATGTCATCTTTTCTCTATCTTTGTAAGTGACCAACACCTGGTTTTATCCTAAGAAAGAATCCAGAAAAGACAACATTTCTGAACCTGTAATCCTCTGTAAAATAATCTCCATGTTTAGAAGAGAATAGTTGTCTTTGATGCAAGCTTTGTTGAGATTCCTGAAGTCAACACATAATTTGATCCGACCCGTCTTCTTTATAACTATCACTGGATTTTATAACCAAGTAGTATGCTTATTGGAGTAATGATCCCTGCATCCAACAACTTCTTCAATTCTTGTTTGACCATGGGGGATAACTTGGGATTGATCCTTCTCAATTTATGTCTGAAACATTTCACTTATGGTAGGACTGGTATAGTATGCTGAATAGATTCCCCTTTGTAATCCTTCAAATCATCATATGACTAAGCGAAGTCATCTTTGTATTCTATCACCAAATTATTTATATTCTCCTTCTCTTCCTCAATTGTACATCCGCCAACCTTAATCATTCTCAAATATGCAACTGTTCCTACATTTATCTCTTGATATTCTTCTGGGTTTGTTGTTTCTGTCATTCCCTTAAATGCATCATCTCTATCAAAGTTTGCTTCCAAATGCACCAATACCGCAGGGATTTTATTTGCACATATTTCTGTAATGGAGTCATCATCCCTCTCATCAAGTGCATTCAGCTCAAATTCTTGGAATTTATGAAGGAAGATGAGAATTTTGTCATCATCTTCAAACACTTGCCAATTTTCCATATTGTCTAGAATGGAGGGCCTGTAAAGTGTGACTATTTTGTCTCCCTTATCTAATTCAAGACATGGTTAAAATAATGATTTTGCTAATGCAAGTGCATCGGCCTTCTCGTTCTGTGCTCGAGGTATTTCTTTGAGATAAATCTCATCGAACTCTTCCATTGCTAAAGAATTGTTGACCTGTATATTTTTATCCTTTTATCCTTGCAAGCATGGTGGCCTTTAACTTGGAAAACGATGAGGTCGGAATCACCAATAACATGTAACATTTTAATCCCTAAATCTTTAACAATATTCAAACCAAGTAACAATGCTTCATATTCAACAACATTATTTGTAGCTTGAACCTTTAATCTAAAATAGTAATAAATAAGTGCATCAGAAGAGGAAGAGAACATGATACCTGCACCATTACCTGAATTGGAGCTAGCTCCATCAAAATGCATTGTCCACTTTCCATCAGTGTTTGAGCGATATACTGATTCTGTTGTAAATATGGTGTAAGCTCCAAATCCTTGATCTTCCCATATTAAACCATCTTCCTTATTTCTGTGATCCTCTACATGGTTTGGTCTGAAATCCTCTCTGAATAGAGTAATTGATTCACCCTTAGGACTAGGTATTGTGGAATAAGATAAGTCCATTTTCAGTGCAAGGCCTACATGTATTCGATCCCATATTGTTCGCAACTTTTAATGACAAGACATTCATTCCTGACCTAGTATCTATCATACAATTGTGTAGAATCCAATCTGTAACCACCAGTGATATGAAGAATGGCTCATGTTGATCGTTTGATTCAAAAGTGATTGACAAGAATAATGGAGGATCCTTTTCTCTTTATGTAGTTGATTTAGCACTGTTTACCACTTCAAAACCCAAAGCCTTTCCAATTTGTTGTTTGAATACTAGAATATTCACTATTTCAACCAATGGGACTGGTACCTTGGAATTATTTTCCCAACCTGTGATATTGATCTCTGAATTCTTAGTTGCTATATTTTTCTGCTATGTTTAAGCTAAAGGTGTTGAACTTGGTATTTCCTTCCCTATAGGGATCCCCTGACATTTCTGAGGGATCTTAGGAGTCCTATTATTTCTACATGCATATACCAACCCATATTTTTTATTTCTTTGATCAATCTTCTCCTAAGATAACTTGCCACTAGACCTTGCTCCTCTGCTAGAATCACCCTAATCAAATGATGACATCATATTCAATGAATCCGATGGCCCTGTTCCTTCTGCAACTGCTTCTAATAGTGCCTACTTATGATAGAGGAAAGTGTCCTCTAAATGTATTGCATGACATGTATTAAAAAAGTAAGGATATAGAGGGTCCAATGCATTTTTTATGTCCAAGTTGTTTGGAGGCTTTGGATTCTGAGGCGAACCATGGAGTACACTTCAAGTTTGGAATCTGTTAGGTCGAATTTGTTTTTGCATGTTCTGCATATTGTTTTCCATCCTTGTCGTCCTAGCTTTGCTTGTTGTCTGAGCTTGAGCGAACATCAAATGCAATTGTTTCATCTATTTGGATAACTTCATGAATTCATCTGAGGACTCTATGGAAGAGGATGCTTTTGCCTTTGATTCTAGTTTATCCCTTGGAGGGGCCATGATATAGGGTTTTTTTGACATTTCATAACTTGTATCCAAATTCTTTGTCTTTTCTTTTGCATTAGCCAAGGTTGTAGCTTGAGATTGATTAATAAAAATGCCGAACATTCCTTGGAAAGCATTCGAGTAGTATGTTAGCTTTGTTTTCTCTATAGGCGCATGAGTATTTGGAATGTCCTGTAAAATCTTGTCATATCTATTATTAAAATCTTCAATGGATTCATTTTCTTTCCTCTTAATAGATGTAAGTGCATTTAAAATAAATCTAATGTCTTTGTTTTCATCCCATTTATCAAGGAAAACTTTCTTTGATTTTTCAAAAGAATGAACACTAGCATTAGGAAATGTCTCTAGCCATTTGGTTGCATCACCACTCATAGCAAGAGAAAAACATTTAAAAACAACATCTAGCTCAGTTACACGGCTAAGTCTGACACCCTGGGAAAACTTCTCCCAATATTATTTGGCTCCTATAGATCGATCCCCACTGAAAGTGGGTATCAATTTAAGGGAAGCATGAAGATCATGAGGGTACCCTACAATGTTAGTGAAATCAAATGGTTTATAACAATCGGTTAACCAAGCCATTTTTTATTAATTGGATTAACAAAGAGATTTCTTATATCAACAAGATATTCAAAATGTAACGTTGATTTACATCCCTTTCTCTTACCCTTTGGTTTCTTCTTTGATAAAATAGCTTAGGTTTAGGAGTGTATAAGATCTCACCTTGAGAATTTAGTCTTGTGTTATACCTTTGTGTTTGATGTGGTTTGGGTGGATTTACTAGGTGAACTCCTGCAAGTTAGCACAAAGTATAATAAATTCACCAAAAAAAATGTAAAACACAAGTGCTTACCAGAGATCAAACAATGGAGTTGCCAATGTTGGAAAATTTTAATTGCACTTTACTTATTTTATTTTTCTTCAATGGATTTTCCAGATGAGATCCTAAAATGTTATCAGATAAAACCAAAACAATCTCATCAAAGTACAAAGGAATAAATTGTATTGATATATGTCGTTGAGGACCCTTTTGGTTTGAAAACCTTGTTCCCTGACAACAACGCCAAAAAATGTTACCATCCAAATTAGCAGTCCTATAAGGTCTTATACTACTATGATAGCAACATAGGGGATAGGTGCCCAATGTCACCACAACACCTATAATTTTCCTTGTTTAAGCCAAACTCCTATGCTAAGAGGCTTTGGGAGGCTTCCCACAAAGTGACACTTCACCACAAAGAGTATCAATACCAGTGCCTAAATAGAGTACACTAGGTGAAGGTAGGGGTTAATTGTTTTATTTTCTCGCTGAAGTAAAATTTATTGCAGAAATTAAAGTGACCAAACAACAAGCTAACTTATCCTCAATCCTCAAAATAATGACCAAATAAAGTGCTAGAGAGAGGGGTGAATGTTCTTTCCACTTTCCAGATAATTTTCTATATGAATACCTTGATCAAAGTGGTTGAAAATGAGATATTTCTTCATTGTCCTATTATTTCAGACCTGAAAAATAGAATAAAACACAAAAACCAACAAGGAAAAATGACATTTTAAGGCCTACCACAAGTGAAAAAATACACTAGATCGATAGACATGTGGGTATGGAAGGTAGAGAAGCAAGTTATAAGTGTATATCATGCCATAAATCCTTCATATCTGCTGTAAAATTAATTTCCATTAGGCTAGAAATTGCTTTTGCAGAATTGGGGTTCAAATCCCCATAAGGTCAAAACCCAAAATTTGCTACAACCACTAAAATTTGATCGTTGAGCTGTAGTTTTACTCTTTATTAACCAAAAAATAAAGATATAACATATAAATCAGATTTGGAATGAAAGTAGAAGGGTTTATGAGGTGAAAAATTATGATATGCACCGTTTTGAATGTCTAGAATAATGTAGATCTGAAGATTTGCCTTCAATTATAATGCAGACCAACACACTATTTCTTGATAAAACTCTTGTAAGATGTATTAAATTAAGCACAAAAATCAAGGGGTGATATATCTTGGGGTAGGGAAGTTCCCAAAGTGACAAAAACCCAAAGATCTACTAGCTTTAGAGATATAGAAATGAAAAGGAAATCTAGGGTATGATTTTTTTTTTGTATTTTTATGATAAAAGATGATTTTAAAATATTTGAAGATTAAATGGTTGAAGAAATTGTGATATTTTTTTATCTTTACCCATTACTTTTAGATGTCTCTTAGTTTGTGCAATTGTGACCCCGTAAGATTAAAATTGGCCCAGATAGATTTTTCGATTATTGGGTTTGGAGTGGAAGCACTGTTGTTGGGAAATAATACCCTACGGACTAACAAGCTAGGGCTAAACTTGCATGCAGATCATGACCCTTAAGAAATTACTTTTCAACTTACCACCCCAAACCTAAAACCCTTTTTCGCATGCAAACATGGGAAGAACCTACTAACCTGGTTATGGATGTTTGGTGTAGATCCTCCGTTGCACTTTATCCGCTTGCTTCTGCTGCTCCTTCCAAAGACAATCCTACAATCAAGACAAAACACTACGCATGCATGTTATTGTTCTACTAGAGGGTTAGAGATTAAGCATAAATCGAATAAAACATATAAAATCCATGTATTGGGATGGGAAAAGTATTCTTTATTAATCTCAAGATGAATCAACTTACAATAGTAATAGAGATCTGCTACCGTTCCTTGATCCTGATCCTGGGCTCCTCCTCTTCTTTGTCCTCCAACTGCTTTGCTTGAATTCTCCTTAAGCTTGAATTATCCTTAAGCTTGAGGAAAGGCTAAAGGGTTGGGACAAATGGATTCAGCAATTGGGCAAAGTTTCTTTGCTATGATTTTCCTCTTTCAAATAGTACCCCTACCCCTTCTTTTATAGGCTAGAAGGAGCTAGGGTTTTGGACAAACTCTCAGCCATGCATGGCTGGGAGCTCCAATTAACTGACCCAAAGCTTTTCGTTCCGTCGACAACTTTCCTGTTTTTTTGCTTTGTTAGGTAAATGCGGGCTGTAGCAGGCCAGCCAATGTTCCAACGCGTGTAGTAGTAGGCCTGCCAGCGTTCCAACGCGTGCAGTGGAGGGTTAGGGCGCGTGCCACTTGTTTTAAGAGGGTTTTCAACAGTTTATTCAGCATGGCTTTGGCAAGGAATGGATATGAGTTGGCCTGATGCCAGGTAAGCATGTGTGGTGCAATTTAGGGTTACAATAGATGCCCTCTAATGTGTGAGGTCAGAAGAGCATCCGATGGCCGAAATACATTACCAATCTTTACCAATCTGTACTGATATGCTGAATGAGTGAGCCCAGGAATCAGGAATCAGGAGGTGCCGTCTGCAAAAAATATCAAATGTATCACCGAGGTAGGCATACCCATGCTTGGGATAAAATAGAACCATGGCTGCCAATCAAATACACTGTAGATCCATGTCAAATAACTATGAAGAGTAGCCGCGAATAATACACAGCGGAGCTACATCTCGAAATCAGAAAGATATATAAAATATCCATCTCCCAGAAGCTGATTCGGCCTGATGGCTGTACTTCAGAGCTCGAGCAACAACTTCAAAATATTCTAAAACTCTGGTAGGAGTGTAATATGAGTGTACGACTGCACTACCTAGAGATATTCGACGGCTTGTCGGTTATGGACTTGATAATCTTGATGATCGGACTGAAGGCTTCAGTGATTTCGAACAAAGACTTGATCGGACGTTCAGGATGGCCGGGTATGTGGACAAGAGACATATTGCAGAGTGGCCGACTCAGGCTTAGTAAAAAACTTCCCTTGGATAATAGCACGACAAGTGATAAGACTCAGGCAACATATCTGTTAATCATAAGTCTACGAAGCAGGAGGCAACGCAAACTCTCCATATGTTTGGAAGAGTAACCAAACAGTGGAGGGCACAACTCTTTATAACGAGAAAAACTTCCTAAGGTTGTACTACATCCTATAGTCTGATGAATCAAATGGATAGATGTGCTTTATCCAAGGGTGACTCATGATGCTGCCAATAAAGAAAATACTTTTCCCATCCCCTTTTTGGGGTATATTTGATTTTTTTGTTCTTTTTGATGATTTTGAAAAAACAATAAAGGAATATTACGTTACAAGGGAGGAACGAGTACAACAAACATACAAGATCAAGGCACAAGGACAAGACTGATGTTCTAGGGAAATGATACTCAGGAAAAATCCTCCAGTGGCCAAAGGTGTTAGGACGCAAAGGCAAATGGTTACTAGGCTGATGGGTAAAGGATGCAAATGTGGTTGATAGAACACACAATGGTAACATCCTTCGATGTAGGTTTAACGAACCCAGAGAAGGGAAGCTCAGTGGTTTTTCATATTTAGAGAGTCTGAAAAAGCATAAAAGGAAAATCCATTGGGGTACCTTTTTCGTCAATAGTCTAGTCAGTTCAAAAAAGGGGTAAACTAGCACCGATTAGACATCAATTCAAAACCATTTTAACGAGTGTGACAAGGACAAGATCACTCAGCTATTTTTTCAATTTTAAGGAGTCTAAAAAAAGCTTAACTATGGACTCCGTCAGGAATGTTCTTCTGGACCTTTTAATGAGTGTGAAAGAATAAGGTCACTCGACAATCTTTTCAATTTTAGGGAGTCTGAAAAGAGCTTAACTATGGACTCCGGGGGGGTTTCTTTTTCGTAAATTTAGTCACTCAGGCCTGAAAAAGGAATAAAATCTTACCTGAGGATACTCTTCTAACGAATTGGAATTCAATAGAGTATACCTTTGTTCGTACAGTTGACCATTCGGACTGAAAAAGGGGTAAACTACCGCCGGACAGACGTGACTTCAAATTTCAGTTTAACGAGCGTGAAAGATCACAAGATCGCTCGGCAATCTTTTCATGTTTAGAGGGTCTAAAAAGGGCTTAAAAGGAGACCCGTTATGTTTTGGGAGTCCGGGGGGTAAGACAAAGAGTGAAAAAGACTTATGCGAATGAGGCTCAAACTCGTATTCAGGAAAGACTACACGGACTCCCGAGCCTACGGTGTTATTAAAAACGGCATGGACACCATAATGCAACCAAGAACTACCTAGGGCATCCATGTTTTGGCAAGCTCTACCACCAAGTTGTGACACTTCTAGAGCAGATATGACGGTTCTGTGTCACAACCGGATGGGATCGATCCTATAGCATAAGAACAAAAGGCAACGAGATGCAATAGTTGGGATGAAATCCTACCCTATATGCTCAAGTTGATTTTTGGAATTTTTTTTATGGATCGTCCATATATATATATATATATTTTTTATTTATTTTCCAAAACTCAATGAAAATTGTCCCAATACCTTATCAAATCCCTCCCATATAACTCTTGGACCACTCAAAATGGATTTTGGTATAAAGAAACTGATAAAAGGGCCCAAAAAAGTGACAAAAAGAGGACAAAAAGTCTATAAATAGAAGCTGGCAGCTCATTATCACCATTGCTAATTTGGAAATTGACTCTGGAGCCAAAAGACCCCCTTTGCCAAAGATCGTGATTCCGGGAGCTATAGGAGACGAACTAGACTTCTGCTTGGACCAAGTAAGTACAAACTCCCTTATCTTGCATTTCAATACTTCATTTGTTGAATTAGGCATGTTTTGGGGGTGGCCGTCGACCTCTAAGAGGTCGGCCCTAGTAAAACGTGGGCTGTCTAGGGACAGCCCGCGGGTACCCGCGCACAGAGCCAAGACTGCGCGTGGGTACCCGCGACTGTTGCCTTGATAGCCCGCGGGTGCCCCCCGCGCGATGGAAAAATTGATTGAGCAAAGTATTAACTCCCCCCTTTTGCCTTGTGGTTTTGGCAGGATGTATGTTCAGTGGAGGAAGAGGGAGCACGAGGCTGCCAATGAGTTAGTGGCCACAGATCCGAATGTTATGGCCGTGCTGACACAGTGTGGCTTAGTGAAATTCTTTTTGTGTCCGTTTATGCACGCTCAACCCAGGCTACTGAATGCCTTGGTTGATTATTGGCACCCAGATGCAGAGGCCTTTATGATAGAGGGGCAATCCTTGGTGCCCACCACCGAGGATATCTACTTTTTGACGAGCCTCTCGAGGAGAGGGGAACCCGTCAACTTTTATACTTTTCCTGTGAGGCCGAGAAAAGTCTCGAAATTGATAGAGGAGTACTGTGAGGCTGGGACCGATCAGAGATCTTCCTCGGTTCCTGTGAGTAGGATTACCAGCCTTGCCCTCCAGACCATTTTATCGCTCATTGGGCGGATTACAGGCTCTGCGGCCGTGCATCAAGCTTCGCACGCACAAATGAACTGTGCGATCCAGTGCATGAATGCACAAATATTTGATTGGAGTACCACACTACTAGAAAGCATGACAGGTTAGTTGACAGCTTGTAGACAGCGGACACACAGGAACTTCGGGATTGGGACCATCTTGTGTTCATTTTTCTTCGAGAGAGTTCCATGTTTCAGTCCTCGGTTGATAGTACGAGGACATCTGGCTACTTCCCCCGTAGTGTGTATATGGGCAATGTTGCTGCCACGACAGGGTGGTGGAAGGACCATAGAGGCCTTCAACGACGACTTTTTTTCCTGGCTGTCATGGCAGATCCCAGCGATTGAGGATTACCCATATGCAGGGATCGATTTTTCCAGAGATCCAGCGATACCAGTGCCTCCTGGTGAGGAGCGAGGGGAGATGGGTAACTCTCCACCTATCTATTTTTTTTTGTTTGCATATGTAATTTTTATGTCTTTTTGATATATATATCATGTTTTTGTATAACAGAGTTTTTGATGGGTGAACATTGTATTGAGTGCAGATGTGGGACCTGTGCGACCTGTCGATTATGCACGGAATAGGCGCCGCCCACGGCCAGAGGCCGCAGCCGCCGCCGCCGGGGGAGCAGCAGTAGCAGGGAACCTCCTAGCAGGAGAGGTCGAGAGGGTTCTTAGGTGGATTGAGCGGAACTTCACTGTGCTCACTCACACAGTTCCCATGGCAGAGATAGAGGACTTGCCGCCCTCCTTGCAGACTCATATTGTGGGGGCACCTCGGACATGGGTCCGATTGTTTAGGCATTTGGGTCAGGCTGTATTTGAGTATAACAGGGCCCATAGGCCCTGAACATACTTTTAGACTTTTATGTGCCACGAGCACCGATATGTATATATTTTTTGAGGGCGTAAGCCCAGTGACTTGTTATGGTTCCCACGTTTTGAGGCGCTTGCACCCATCTATGTACTCTGAGGATTTTCGAATGTTTATATATGGTTTTTATTTCTTTTCTATGTCTTTTATGGATTATGTGTGCAAAAATGTATTTACATGTGTATGATCATGATCTTTTTATGTGTGAGCAAGATGCCAATCTAAAATGTGATTAGCTAGAGTATCTGTGATTTGATTTAGACTCCTAGGAACATGAAAATATGTAATATAATCAAAGTTGCGTTCCAAGAGACGTACCCTAAGGAATCGTCGGTGTAAAGTGGGGTCATGAACTCGGTATATTCTGTTTATCTGTGACACAATTTGAGCATCTAGATAGACTCGGAGACGAGAGATACTCAATGACAAAGCGCCACGAAGAAACTCAATAATTGCACTATACTCAGCAACATTATTTGTGGTGTTGCCTAAGCATATCCCTTCGGAAGATAACAACTGACCCTGTGGTGTAAAGATTACCCAAGCTGCGGAGGAAAGCCTCCGCGTGTGTTGACTAGCACCGTCCGCATACCCAATGAACACCTCGGACTCACTTGACATCTGCCATAGTGACGAAAGATAACATCAATGACACGTCCATGACACGTTTTACAAAAGAAATGTAAAAAGGTAATAGCACAAAGACTATACATATGTTACAAAAAGTTACCCACAGTGACCGTCCTATGAGTAGTAGTTCTTGAGGTAGAGCCCATTTCTAGGCTCTGCCAAAGCATTCCCTTCAAAATCAACCAAACGATAAGCACCCTTTTTAAAAACCTCCTTAATAATGAAGGGTCTGAACCACATGGGTTTAAACTTTCTTGCCCCCAAGGGGTCCTTATCTTGGTCATAGACGAGGACAAGGTCGCCCTCCGAGAAAACCCGAGGACGAACGGACCTATCATATTGACACTTGACCTTATGTTTATGAGCCTCGTTGGCCAGGGCCGCATCGAAACGCTGTTCATCAAGCTGCTCAAGGTATACTAATCATTCTTCAAGCGGAGAAGTGTATGGAAATAACTGTACTGCCAATTTCAGAGATGGAATTTGACATTCAATGGGCAAGACTGCCTCCAGCCCGTAAACGAGTTGGAAAGGTGAGAAACCGGTTGTAGTCTTAACTGAGGTTCGGTAAGCCCATAATTCCGAGTATAACATCAAATGCCAATTCGACTTGGCTGAGTTTATAGTTCGCTGTAGGATAGTCTTAAGAGTTTTTTTTATAGCTTCCACCTGCCCATTGGCTTGGGGGTAGTAAGGTGATGAGTGTTCCTACTGTAACCCAAGCTTTGATGTTAATTCAGACATCATTTGATTCTGAAAGTGACTGCCATGGTCAGTGACAATCTCTCTCAGGACTCCAAACCGTGCTATAATCTGGTTAAATAAGAAGAGAGCTGCAGTCTCTCCATCATCTTTGAACGTCGGCATAGCTTCGACCCACTTAGTGAAGTAGTCGACAGCTACAATGATATAGCGGTGCCCCCTTGCTGATGGGGGGTTGCAAGTAGTGTAATCAATTCCCCACTTAGTGAAGGGACCAACTGTGATGACAGGAAACATGGGAGTTGGGTGTGCCCTCATCTTCCGTGAGAAGATTTGACACGGATGACACTTCTTGACCGCCTCAATACAATCTTTGATAAGTGTGGGCCAGAAGTAGCCTGCTCGTAAAATCTTTTGGGTTGTTGCCAACCCGGACAAGTGACCGCCACAAGCTCCTGTATGACAATCGTTGAGCACTATGACGGCCTCCTCTTGAGTAAGACATCGACGCAAAATGCAATCTACACCTCTCCGATACAATGTATCATCAAGTATGAGATAGTTCTTAGCCTGATGGCATATACGCCGACACTCGTCATGAGAAGCAAAGGTGGGGCACTTCAAAGTCTAGAGACCAGGGGTCTGATGATTCAATCAAAAATATATCCCCCCGGATAGGCGATTCCTCAGGCACAACGTCACCTGACTCAACCGGAAGTTCCGAGATAAGTTTTGTGAAGACCAATGACTTTTTGGACTTGGCTGAAACAAAGTCTAAGTCAAATTCTTGGAGGATTACCATCCATCTACTGATTTTTCCACCGATAACCCGTCGTGTCAACATGTACTGGAATGGATTCACGACGGCGATGACGGTGGTCTTACGAAAGAGAACATAGTGATGGAACCATTGAACAGCATGAACTGCTGCCAACACAAGTTTTTTGAGATGGGTATAATTAAGTTCCAGTCCTACGAGGCCTCGGCTCAGGTAATAGATCACGTATTAAGAAAATGAATCATCTTCCTGAACTAAAACCATGCCTATGGTTGACTCTGCGACAACCATATATAATAGGAAATCCTTGTTATAATTCGGTGGCCGTAGCAGAGGTGCAGTTGTAAGGGCGTGTTTCATTGCGTTAAAAGAGCACTGCGCTGCTTCGTCCCAGAAAACGGGAACATCTTTCTTCAGTAAACACATGAAGCCCTTGGTGATTTCAGCATAGTTGGTGATGAAGCATCATAAGAAGTTCGCCTTGCCTTGAAGACTCTGAAGTTGTAAGATTGTGCGTGGGGGGGGCAACTGGACTATTGCCTCCACCTTAAGAGGATCCACCATGATCCCTGTTGTTGAAACTATGAAACCTAACAAACGTCCTGATGTGACGCAAAAGCTGCACTTGTTGGGATTCAAGCAAATCCTGAAGTAGCGACAGCGTTCAAAGATTAGTCGGAGGTGCATAGGATGATCCTTTTGCTTGCGAGAGCATGATGCTAAATCATCTAGATAGGCCTCAACTATATGTTTGAGGTCATGAAACGCAAAAGACATGGCCCACTGGAAAGTGGCTCCATCATTTTTGAGGCCAAAAGGCATCTTACGATAAGCGAATGTACCCCACGAACAAATGAATGCCATTTTATGTTGGTCCTCGGGTTTGATTTGGATTTGGTTATAGCCCGAAAAACCATCCATGAACAAAAAGGCTTCACAACTAGCGCACTCATCAATGATCTAATCAATGAATGGGGTTGGATAATTATCTTTTGGACATGCCTTGTTCAAATCACGAAAATCAGTACAAACATGAATCCTGCCTTGTTTTTTATCGACCGGCACGGGGTTTGACACCCATTGAGTCAAATGTATAGGGTAAATGAACCCTGTCTTGAGAAATTTCTCAACCTCAGCCTTGATGGCTGCTACTTTCTTAGGATTAATTGGACGAAGTTTTTATCGAATAAGCTTAGCATCAGGATATGTAGTGATCTCATGTTCAACTATTTTCGGATCGATGCCTGGCATTTCCTCATAAGACCAGGCAAAAACCTTGCGGAATTCTTTAAAAAGATCCATGTAAATCTGAATCTCTTCGGGGGAGAAATCCGCTCTGATGAAGACATTCTCCACGACGCCAGGGTTTTGGGAGATGTTGATAGGTATGGTTGTAGCGATAGTCGCCATATTTCCCTCAGCATAAATTTCCTGTGTAGCTAAGAGGTTAATGGGACATGGCTGATCTCCCATCATGGTGATAGTGAATTCGCCTGCCTCGATTTTGTGCAACTCTGAGAGGAAATATGATATGTGATGAAGATCTTCCCAAGATCTGTCTGGACTAGTCATTGCTTTGATTACAGCTTCGTCAGAAGGCAAGACTAAGTCTAACGAATCGGTGGTAGCAAGAGAACCCTGAGCCCAAATAGGCTCTAGAAGTGGATCCAACTCTTGTGCGGGAGTCGGATCGAGAGTAGCTAAAGCTTGCTGGACTAAAGAGTATGCTACTTCAGTAGCTGACAAGGGCATAGACATGCCAGAGTTCCCTATCTCATCCATCATGGCCGATGGGGAAGGAAGAATCCATGGATCCTAGAAGTAAGTCGTGCGGAACGACAAAACATGGAAAATCTCAGCCTTTTGGTGAGTCAATATAAACTTGACATCGCCATGAGGAGGTGGGTAATCGAAAGTACCCATCAAAGATGGGCAAAAACCAACTCCTATGTTAACGACACCATCTTGAGGATTATCTATCATAGGAACCGTGGATGCCCCCAAGGCTGGTTCAGGTCGAGAGAAGGACAACTGATCAATGGTCACTATCTAGCCTTCATGTGGAAACAATAAGACTCGAAAAACTGTAGCGACCACCGCTTGCATAGCATAAGTCCAACTACGACCTAACAAGAGATTGTAGTCGATGGGGGCATTGACTACCTCTACTTCGACGCACACGGTCTTTCCTCCTAACTGCACAGGAAAAGAAGGAATGATGCTGTGTGGTCGGAAAGAACGACCGTCAAACGCAGTGAGGAGAGTAGGTGATGGAGACAACTCGGGTTGACCAATGGCTTTCCAGCATGCTAATGACATAACGCATGTCAAGGTGCCCTCATTGACCACTGTGCGAAAGATATTGCATGTAAAAGTTTTCATGGGATGAGCCACTACTATCTGAAATGCCACGTGGTAAGGCAGATGAGGGTTTAAGTCAGTTGTATCTAGCATGATAGTACCCAGGTTACAAGTTTCAATAGAGCCTAAAGCAGTCAACAAGGCTTTCCTCTAAGAAGGGAAACTTTGGAGGACCTCCAAAGCAGACATAGCACAATGGGTTTGGGATAAATCTTCCACCACAGAGTAATTCTGGGCAGCCCTTGCATTTGGATTGTGAGAAGCTTTCTTAAATGCACCTTTCAAAATGCGTGTCATCGTTTCTCCCAATGTCTTCTCAATCTGTAGAGGAAGAGATGGGATTTTGGCTTCTTTGCCTTTCTCAGAGGCGCTTGGTTTACTATAGTCATGTGCTCTAGTCGTGATTAAAGCATCACCCCTAACCATGTATATGTTCGCGGATGAGGAATTGTTGGGAGGAGGGTAGGTTTCTTGGCTGCCCCCTTCGGCACTTGTAGAGGCTTGAGTTAAATTTTGCCCATGCTGAAAGGGATTGGTCAACACGGCTTGATGTTGCTATGTGACAAACTTCTAGGCCTCTGCAATTCGAGGACATAAATGGGTTGGGTGGTATTCCGCACACAAGTTGCATGGATACCTCGTCTTCTGTTTTTCCGTAGTTCCCTCGCCAGCATTATCAGTGGGTTTTTTATCCCCCTTACCCTTCTTGCATTGTTTTTTCTTCCCTTCAGGCTGCTGGTTGGCCTTTGGGTTAGTCGTCTGCACGGAGTGTACTTCTGACATTTGGGTAGGACGAGCAGCCATAGCAGTAGTCTGGCTGGCCGCTGAGTGTTGGATAGATAACTATTTCAATTGTTTTCTCAATTGCTCAGTGGGCTTGGTTTGTGCTGAACCCACAATACCATCGGCATGTGGCCCAGCTCTCTGTCTAGTTTTATCCAGGATTGATCGTGGAGCATCAGGCAGGATGTTGTATAATAAACCAGACTGAGAATAGATGAGCTCAAATTGTTGAGCCCTCATGATGGCATCTTCCTCAGAGAAAACCCCAGTAGTTGCGACGTCTTTGGATAATTGAGGTACTAAAGACTTAAGGAACCACTCAAGTAGGAATGCTGGTGGAACTGGCACTTTGATTAGACTCTTTCGGCGACGCCACTCTCGGATATGGTCAGAGATATGGTCCCCTGTCATTTGTTTGAAATTAGCAAGCAGCTCAGTGCCTGCGTCGTATCTCACAGGTAACTGGAAATGGTTAAGGAAGGCCATAGCCAGTTCACCAAAAGAAGAATATCGTGAACGATCAAGATATATGTACCATTTCACGGCACTCCCAATAAGAGTGCGTTGAAACAATCACAACTGGACGGAGTCATCCTTCAGTGATTTAGATGAACACCATAGGTGGAAAGTAGTCACGTGGTCACCTGGATCTTCATTAGGCTTGGCCTCGAACTTTGGAATGTTCGAAGGCAACTTCGTCGGCATAGGAAGCCAACGCGGATTGTGACAGATAGGATCATTTAACAACCATGTCAAATCAGGCAAGTGTAACATTTCCAGGAATGGTAGTTTGGGTTGTTGCTGATAGCCTGGACAAAGGGGTCCTGGAGTTTGACTAGCACCAGGTTGCTAGGAAAAGTTTGGTTCCTGGCCCGGATTCTGGTAGAAACCATGGCCCTGACCAGTGTAAGGGTTTTTCATCTGAGGAGACATCATTGGCTGATTCCCCATGAAGGACAGAGGATTTTGGGCATTCATCATGTTTGACGGACTTTGGGAAGGATTCCCCCATGCCGGTCCTGCAGGGAGAGGCATAGAGGTATGTCTGGGGTTCCATTGACTGTGAAAAGAATTACTCCAGAACGACATTCCAAAAGAGGGAATGGATCCTTGTCCTGAGTTCCAAGGTCTAGGTATGTGTGCCCCCGACGCAGGAATAGTACCCTGTGCCGGTGTAGACTATCCAAAAATGGGTGTGCCCCCAGATGGGAAAGAAGTGGATGAGAAAGTGTTGTTACCAAACGTCCCGTTCCAAACAAACAGTGACGAACCTACCGACAAAGTTTGCGCAGGTGTTCCTTGACTCCCGGCTTCAAATGAACTCGTGTGTGCAGGCTGCCCGACGGACTGTTGATGCGGACCACCAAGCGAAGGGGACGAAGGAGAGATATGACCTCCAGCATAAGGAAAAGAATTGAAAGGGACAGGAATTCCCCCAAGTTGACCTTGTAGAGGAGCATTAGAGATCCCTACCCCCAGACCCAAAGTCTGTAAAGTGGAGTAAGTGAGTGCAGGACTAGTACCCGAACTAGGCATACCATATGAAAACGGAGGGCCTGTCGCACTAGATGTGAAAGGAGGTGTGGCCGCCGCGATAGATGGGGATGGTCCACTGTGCGATGTAGTTGCGGTCGAGACCATAGTGGCTCGGACCGACGACGGCAAGTTAGGAGATGCTTCTCCTGTGGTGACAACGGTGATGGGAATGGAAGAATTCCTAGAGGAAGTAACACAGTTTGGATCCATAACTGGGTTAGGCACTGACAGGCATTCATAAAATTGAATTGGCACAATAATGTCCGGCCAAGTATCAGTGGATGGGGTTTCAACTATGCCAAGATTGGCAGTTGATTCCTCCGGGAGTTTTTCGGGCTCAATGGTTTGAAACCCGGTTGCTTCGAAAGACCCTCATTGGTCTAGCTTCCTCCTCAAAGGTGGCAGGGGTGGCTCCAGTATAACCCGCGGCAGGCCCAGAAGCCTTCGTGATCGGCGGAGCTCTGAATCCTCCACTGTGTGAGAAGATTCATGACACGCTAAGGTATTCTACATGAACAAATAGTAACACACAGTAAAAGAAGCCCCTATGAGATAAGACAAACAAACACTAACTACTTTGAAGAAAAGTTACAACAACCAACACTAGAGCAACTTACTGGTGCAAGTGCAACTCGAATACGGAAGCACCCTCTGGGTATACTCTACAAAGCGTGGCCCGATGTCTGTCCTAGGTACCGCGGTATACCCCCACAATCACCTGTGTATGTCCCTAGAAAATATTGGCAACTAGTTTGCCAGCACGTGAACAGTCACCAGGCAGGTACAGTCGATAGTTGGGTAGACCACAATGAGCAGGGTATCAAGCCCGAAACCTATAAAAGGTATCAAGAGAAAATGGTCCAAAAGACAACTGAGGACCTCTAACAGATTCGAGACCCACGAAGCCTCGTGGTAGATGCAAACGACGGAATCCCTTAACAAATCCTCGATATGTGTTCTCCACTACGCTCGGTCCAGCTTTGGAGGGGTTATCTCCACTACCTTTCTTTACGCGACCTCGTGTTTAGCCCCTGTGTTAGAGGGGGGTCCCGGATAACTTTCTGTAACTGGACTTCTACACTCCCTATGACAGACTCCAATGTTTGGTTTGAGTGGCCTTGGCGAATTTACTCTCCAACCTATTCCAAGGCCCTAGTCCTGAGCTAGTGTATGTACCCTACAAACAAAAAGTCTAATCGTTTTTAATTAGCATTGCTTTTAATGGGCTTTTTAAGTCACAAGGCATGAAAGTGAAACTGATGGTGTGTAAAGACTCAAAGAAAAATGAACAAGAAATTCTTGGAAACAAAAACTTTTAAAAAAAATGCAAAACCAATAACTTTTCAACAAGAAAGACTTCTTTTTCTTTTTGAATTTTCTAAGATCTCATGCAGAAAAACATCAAGGAATTTCGCTCAATCTGTGAGCTACTTATGCACTAAATGTACTGCAAACAACTTATGAAACAAGACTTCTTCCTAGCTACTAATGCAACAACACAATCTTCAAACCAAGAAGAAAATGAAAAAGAGAATTTTTTTTATTTAATTGCAAAATGAAGCAACAAAGGGAAAATGTTGACAAGCACAAAACTAAGAAAACACAAAGAAAATTCTGGCTTAAAGCACAGATCGCAAAGAACCAGAGCAAAGACGCAAAAAAACAATCAAGAAAGCACCAATTCTAATACTTGTCTAAAAACCATAAAACAAATTTTTTTCTTTTGTCTTTTCTATCAAAACATCAACTAATAAAAACACAGGCTAAGGATAAGAGGTCCTAACCTGCTGACTCTGCAGCCCCAGACTCAAACCCCTGAGAGGAACACTTCTCACCACAGGAGGGGATGACTGCCCCACCCAGGCTGAAAATAAACCAATCAAGCCCGTGACTGTCACTGAAACAGCATGCGTGCAAACGCGTGCTGAGCTATAACATCGTGTAGGTACCTGTAGGCTAAACTTGAACAGGCCGCAGGTCTGTATAAAAGCTAAGACAAAACAAAACACAGGCAGCCCAGGCCTGAAAAAGGCCTCTGGTATTGGCAACCAGGGTCTCTTAAAATCTTGGATGCTTCTACTTTAACAGAAAAGGAAAATGAATGCAAAAGATAACAAACACAATAAAGCAGACTGAAAACAAGACAGTGAACCAGCAAGACCCAGACAGGATCCAAAAAGCCCCCTGAGAAGGTAAACTTCTGACAGGGAAGAGGAGACTGCCTCTCAAGATTTCTGAGTCCTACACGCTACTGAAACCTCTACAGCAAGCGTTCAAACGCAGGCTACAGAAGGTTAGGGCACGGGTTACACGCGTGCAGGCCTTTTGCAGGCTGCGTGTACCTCTGTGTGTCTCGATAATAAATGTCAAGCAAAAGTCAAGGAAAAACTGGTATTGATAACCAGGTTCCCTGCTAGCTCCGACCTAATAGAAAACAAACAAACAAACAAAGAAATAGAGAATCTACTCCTTTAAACTACCCAAAAACCTTCAACTAAATCTGGAAACCCTAAGAGTATCTTCCCCAGTGGAGTCACCAATTCTGTTGTTGGAAAATAATACCCTACGGACTAACAAGCTAGGGCTAAACTTGCATGCAGATCATGACCCTTAAGAAATTACTTTTCAACCTACCACCCCAAACCTAAAACCCTTTTTCGCATGCAAACATGGGAAGAACCTACTAACCTGGTTACGGATGTTTGGTGTAGATCCTCCATTGTGCTTTATCCGCTTGCTTCTGCTGCTCCTTCCAAAGACAATCCTACAATCAAGACAAAACACTACGCATGCATGCTATTGTTCTACTAGAGGGTTAGAGATTAAGCATAAATCGAATAAAACATATAAAATCCGTGTATTGGGACGGGAAAAGTATTCTTTATTAATCTCAAGATGAATCAACTTACAATAGTAATAGAGATCGGCTACCGTTCCTTGATCGTGATCCTGGGCTCCTCCTCTTCTTTGTCCTCCAACTACTTTGCTTGAATTCTCCTTAAGCTTGAGGAAAGGCTAAAGGGTTGGGACAAATGGATTCGGCAATTGGGCAGAGTTTCTTTGCTATGATTTTCCTCTTTCAAATAGTACCCTTACCCCTTCTTTTATAGGCTAGAAGGAGCTAGGGTTTTGGATGAACTCTTGGCCATGCATGGCTGGGAGCTCTAGTTAACTGACCCAAAGCTTTTCGTCCCATCAGCAACTTTCCTATTTTTGTGCTTTGTTAGGTAAACGCGGGCTGTAGTAGGCCAGCCAGCCTTCCAACGCGTGCAGTAGTAGGCCTGCCAGCGTTCCAACGCGTGCAGTGGAGGTTTAGGGTGCATGCCACTTGTTTTAAGAGGGTTTTCAAGAGTTTATTCAGCATGGCTTTGGCAAGGAATGGATATGATTTGGCCTGATGCTAGGTAAGCATGTGTGGTGCAATTTAGGGTTATAACAAGCACTATCACCCCCAATCCTTGAAATTCACTAATAAATGGGTTCCTCCTTGGATTTTGCTAGGGGAGATCCTCTACAGGATGGTCTCCAAGACAATCAATCAACTAGGGACGAAATGATAATAGACCACTTGGTTGAAGCTACTCTCAAAGGAGTTGATCCAACAACTTGGGTGTATTACACTTGAATCCCACAAAGAAAGTAAGGAGACAAAGATCTATATTCTTTATTCCACGTGAGTATGTAGCTGTTGGCACAGGGGAGGACCCAGGGTTGAACGCTTCAACAAGGCACCAACAAAACCCTAACTATAGGCCCTTTCGACAACACCTGTGAAGCAGATGAAGTCTCACCTGAGGTAGGAGAAGGGGAGTTTGTAGGACTCAGGTGTCTACAACCTAGCTGGGACACATATTTGTGATTACAACACTTAACATAGCACTTAGCCAATAACATGCATCAACTTATGAGTCTTATTCACTTCACAGATTAAAACCCTAATTACATAACAATGCAGTATTTAATAGATCTAACACTTCCAAGCACTCAGCATAATCTTAGATCTAACATTCATTCACATAATAAGCACTCAACATTCATATACCTATCTATCATACATCAAGAATAGTGCACTAAGAAGATAGGTACATAACAACATGAACAAAATAACAAAATTCACATCGACACAGGATATACGTGGTTCACCCCAGTGTGGGGCTACGTCCACCAACTCTTCTTCTCTTCTTATTAGTTTCTTCAATATTCTCTTACATGCACAGAGCCACAAGCCCAGCTCTGCATAGGACAGGAGATCTGCACGCACCTCGCAAGTTCCTCTTTCCCCGAGTTAAGTCAAAGCACCAATCCTTTTACAATATATCCGCATAAAGCCTTACATAGTCTCTTACAATCACTTGCACTTAGCTCTGCAAGTCTTACACAGTATACACAAATCATCCACAAATATCCGTAGTTAGCAAAGTGTACTTCTTACATCGCTTGGATATCTATTTATACATTATAGAAGAGTCCTAAACATGGGTAAGACCCATGGGCCGACATCTCATACCCATTACATAAACCCTAAAACCCAAAAAGCCTATAAAAGGGGTGAGATCCCGCAATCTCTGCTTCGCTTGGGTGCTCCGTCTTCGACCATCATGTCGAAGTCCCAAAAATGGTCAAACACGACCAAGGTTCTCCCAAAACTTAGTCGAGGGCCAACAAGCCCCCAACACTCACCTGTGACTCGTCTCGAGTCACTCTGATCTGGGCAACTCTGCTTCGAAGGCCTTGAGCTTAGCTCAAGATGCCTCAACTTGATACTTTGCCAGAGCCTCCTTCTCGATGAACTCTTGAATAACTTGCTCGGTGACAGGCCCTTCCAGGCACTGCTCTACTGTGGTGACCACCTATTCTAGCTGTGATCCCTTTCCCTCAATCTCTTCAAAGAGGGTGTAAGCTTCGTCCTGCACTGGATAGAGTTGTTGTGTCACCTCCATCACTCTACTTTGGATGGCATTGACCTACTGCTAAACTGCACACTTCTCCTATGATATTTTCATCTTCTCTATCGCTAAAAGAAGCTTCAACTGTGCTTGTACTGTCAATGCCTGTTGCTTCGCTTCCTGGAGCTATGCCTTCAATGTTCTTAGTTATGGGTCTTCTACAAGGCACTCATAAGTCTGCGCACTTCAGTTACTCAGTTGCTTGCATTCTAAAGATAATGCCTTGATTCTTTCGATTGCTCTCCTGGCAGTTTCTTCCCTCTGGTCTCACACTTCTTGCAGAGTGCTCGACACTGCTTGCAATTCTAACTTGGCTTCTCTTGCTTGGAGTTGCTGAATAGCCTAAGCGAGCTTCCCTACTTGGCTCTCAGCTGTCTCATCTTCCATCTGGGCCAAGCCTGGCACAGAGAAAAATGCTCTAGCCACTGCCTCCTTGAACGCAGTCTGCTCCACGAGCAACTAGTCTTTTTCTCTCTGGATTTGCTCTCGGTCCTCCTCAAGATTCGCTCTAATTTCTTCTTTGTCTTGCTGCACAACCCGAAGTTGCTCTAGGGATTCCTTCTTTGCTTGCTTCAAGGCCTTTGTGGCCTGCTCATTTTCTTCCTATGCTCGACGAAGGCGAGCCTCTATAGCATCTGTTGTCCTTCGTAGTTGGGTGGGCTCATCCCCCAATTATACACCTTATGATGATGGTGGTGCAGTAGACACTACGTGGCTCGAATAGAGAGCTTGATGTACCCCTTTAAGCTCGGCTTTGATTATGTCATACATCATTTCTTGTTTTTCTTCATTTCATTGCAAGATATCCTCTGAGGCATCCTCTACAATGGTGATGATGAGCTGGATATCGTCCACCGTGAGTACGTTCTGCGACTGAAGCTTATCAGCTCAGGTCTTATTCTGCACTGAAGGTTTCTGCGGATAAACCTTGCTCTTCTTTGATGTCTCGGCCTTTATAAAGGGATCCTTTGGCGGTGTTACTTTTCCCTTATCTTGCTTGTCTCCTTCTTCTCCGTTTACTTCATCTCCTCCTCTGCCTTCAGGTGAGTCCAACACAGTTTCCTCCAATGCGTTGTCTATGTCCTGCACTTCCTTCTTCTTCTTATTTTTCCTAGTGTTGCTTGGTCCATCGTATTAGTGTGGGTAACCATAGGACTTCTGATGAGGTCAGGGTCGAATAGTTTTGCATCTTCGACTGGTACATGGAATTCAGCTGGCCATTCCTTGGTTATTTCCTCCATATCTTCCTCATTCAACTTGTAGTATGACTGCAACTGCTCCTTGCTTTCATCCTTGCACGCAGTGATGTATATGAAGTGCCTATCTGCACGGAACTTTGCTAACGACCTGTAAGTATGCAAGGTGTTCGGGGTCATTCGGGGGAATGACTCAATGGCTTGTGTGAGCTATAGGTAATAAGTGTGGAAGATAACGTTCGACTGCCACTACTTTGCCATATCACTTGAATACCACAAGGGGGTGAAACTCGCGGCCAATGGTTTTGATGGCTCAACTTCAGGGAATGTCGCTCCCTCCGGCATCTCCTAAGTGACAAAGGCAATGAGGATCAACAACAGCTAAAGTGGAACTCATAGCCTTGGTCCTGAGCTTCACGACAATCCTTCTCCAACTCATTGGCGAGGTAGCTCACCCAGTTCATTTGCATCCCTTCAACACACTTTCCTGCGAGGTCAACGACGAACCTCGTGACTTGTGTCGATCTGTTCTTTCTGATGAGCTTGCCTACTATCAGCTGACAAGCTAGGCACACTGCGCCATTCTGGATGGAGGCTACCTTGTATCCTTGCTTCCCCTTCTCCACATCGTCATAGGTTTCCTTTATTTGCTGCGTCAGGGAGTGATTTGCAGCCTTCCCTCGGTAAAAATCTTGAGGGTCCAGTCCCTACACACTCAAGCCAGTGATCATGTGGATCAACACCGGATCCACAGTCACGCGCCTATCTAACCATCGATAGCCTCCATGGTAGCATGATAGAAGGAGCTTAATGCACACATTAACCTCCTAGTGTCTACCGAAGTGTGGGATCTTCATGACATTCAAAATCGTGGACCTCGCAATGTCCATGGCCCACGGCTGGGGAACTATCTTCAACTTCTTCCCAGTAGTCTTCATCAAGTAGCGATGTGGTGCGAGCATCTCATAATTCTTTCCATCACCCAAGTTGAAATCACTGATCTTAAGCGTCATAATTTGTCCCAGCTGCGGTCCAACTACATGTATTCCCTTCGGGAGGTATGCAGTGATCAGTGTATACTCGAAATCTCATGGGACGCTGTCATGAATAACTGCACCAGCCAAGGGCAGGATATAGTTGGGGAAGACTGACGAGATTAGCTTTGCATTCGCCAGGTCGTCGTGGTGCTTGATTCTTTTCTTAGTAGAAGGTCGGCTAGACCGATGTTGTGCAATCGACGGGGATGCTTGCAATCCTTCAGTTGACGATGCATGTACTCCTACGGACATGACCTTCTCAGCCATAAGGTCGGTCAAAATCTCTTCCATGGACTTCTCTACTGCGCTAAGGTCTCCCGACATGCACACTCGTAAGAAAATAACTCGGGTAGGTGACAGGATGCTCAAGGTAAGCAGAACGGGTGGCGAGGTCTCAAAAGCACAATGAGATATGCGATTACTTCTCTTTTAGCTCGAATATCTCAGTTTGAAAAAGTGTCCTTGGCATAGTATTTGACGGATTAAATAAGCAATGGCATAACAGACTCCTCCAACGGGTCAAAATGCCTCAATCAATACGATTCCATCCATTGTGGCGTGGTCCCAACGGTCCAATGGAGATTTTTCCGGCAATAACTATGTTTCTAGCTGTTTCAGAGCGTCGTTCTAATGGTCAGAATGCCTCCAAGGGTCATATATCTTCGCCATGGTAAAGTGCCATTCCACGCCGTTTTGCTATTCCAACGAAGTTCAAGTTCTGTAAGCCTACCTTCTGTGAAGTCCTCTCTGGTACTTCCTGCAATTTTTCTAACTTTTCTTTCTTCTTACTAAGCTTTCTTGCCTTCTTCCCTGTGATCTGAGTCTCTGGATGTCTCTTTCCATTCTTATTCTTATCTTCTCTTAGTAAAGTAACTTCGCACTACTGATGGTCTTCTAAAGGGGTTGAGTGTAATACCTCTTCTCTGACTACTTTTGGGGTAGGTGCTCTTCTCTCCTACATGGACAAGTTTTGTAAGCCTTCTCACATTCTTTCAACCTTGACAACCTCCTGCTGCTTCAATTTGTCCTCCTATTCTTGTATTAGTCTCTCTATTTTTCTAGTTATGAAGTCCCTTAAATCTTGCTTTTTGTTTTCTATGGTTTCCTCTTCTTCTTTCCTTTGGATCTGATCTTTCTCAATCCAGGTATTTCCTAACAAAAGTGCAAAAGGAGATATGTTTTCAACAAACTTAATGACCTCAAATTTTTCTTCAGTCGATGTTCCATGGAAAATCATAGGTACATTAGTAAGTCTTCCACATAGGGTTATCATATTTCCTTTAAACAATCCTATCCTTCCTAATGATGGAACCATAGTAGGCTTTCCCAAAATTTCGCAAGTACTTTTTGGCATAAGATTCATAGGTGTTTCCTCATCTAATACACAGTCTATGTCGAAGTCTCCTATTCTTGTTTCTATTTGTTGTTTCTCTTTCAAGATCTCTGATAAACTGATGTCTCGATGATCATTCAATGTTTCTTTCATCTGTAATAATATAGTCTCTGATTCTTTCGGGTTCTTTAACATATCCTTGGCTTCTTGACCTTCTTCATGGTTTTCTTGTCTCAGGTTCATCTTTTCAACTTTAGCAATCATTCTAGGGAAATCCAAAACCTCATGATCAACAACTTTACAACAAAGACAAATAGGACCTATACCAGGGCATGCCTTAACAAGATGTCCTGGTCTTCTGCAGTTATAACACAATGTCAATCCTCTCTTTCTTTTAAACGATTCCCAACCTTTTATGTTCTGCTCACTAGGATCACAATGTTGGACCTGCAATCTGCAAAAAATCTTTCTAGGTTCCTGCATCCACTTATTATTCCAAAAGTTCTTTTTATGCATAGGAATAATGTATCTTTCTCTATCTTTATCAAATTTATTCAAATCAACTCGTTCTTCAAATTGTGCCCTAACTTTCAGACTAGGAAAAAATCTATCAAACATACCTAGATTCATACTTTCGAAGAAAAAATTTCCACTTATCTTACCTTTATCAAAGCACAAAGATTTAATATCTTACCTCTTTTCTTCAGATCAACTTTTCTTTCTTATCATAGAGCTTCGCAAATCAAGTAGAATACTGTGCACTACAGCAACAGATCTACGCACATAGCTTTCTCTTTTCTTCAGTTCCCAGCAATCCCAGTTTCATGTCCCGACAACAGAACCATTTGTTGGCATAGGGGCAGACCCAGGGTTCAATGCTTCAACAAGGCACCAACAAAACCCTAACTACCGGCCCTTTCGGCAACACCTATGAAGCGGATGAAGTCTCACCCGAGGTAGGAGAAGGGGGGGTTGCAGGACTTATGTGTCTACAACCTAGCTGAGACACAGATCTATGATTACAACACTTAACAGAGCACTTAGCCAATAACATGCATCAACTTATGATTCTTATTCACTTCGCATATTAAAACCCTAATTACAGAACAACACAATATTAAACAGATCTAACACTTCCAATCACTCAGCATAATCTAAGATCTAGTATTCATTCACATAATAAGCACTCAACATTCACTTATCTATCTATCATACATCAAGAACAGTGCACTAAGAAGATAGGTACATAACAACATGAACAAAATGACACAAAGAACATCGACACAGGATATACATGGTTCACCCCAGTGTGGGGCTATGTCTACCAACTCTTCTTCTCTTCTTATTAGTTTCTTCAATTTTCTCTTACATGCACAGAGCCACAAGCCCAACTCTGCATAGGATAGGAGATTTATGCACACCTCGCTAGATCCTCCTTCCCCGAGTTAAGTCAAAGCACCAAGCCTTTTACAATCTATCCGCACAAAGCCTTACACAGTCTCTTACAACCACTTGCACTTAGCTTTGCAAGTCTTACAGAGTATGCACAAAGCATCCACAACTATCCAAACTTAGCAAATTCTACTTCTTACATCATTTGGCTATCTATTTATACATTACAAAAGAGGCCTAAATATGGGTAAAACCCATGGGCCGACATCACATATGTAATGATCCCAAGCCATTATGCAAGGATCATCAATGTTTTGGTGTCTTTTTAAAACTTTTTCCTGGTTGTGGTATTTCGTCAAACACTTTGTTGATCTACCTTTTAGATGTGTTTATATGTGTGTATGCAGCAAATAACAGAAAGAGATAACCATGGAACATACCTCAACCATATGCAATAAGATAGACAAGCCAAAACATCTCAATTCTTCTTTATTCATAAAATAGAGAAACCTGCTACAATGAAGATGTCGATCTGGAATGCTCAATAGATGGCCAAGAAGATATACAATAGATAAGAGTTGCTACAAAATGCTCCTGCTAATACAAAAATAATGCCTCCAAAGGATGAATAAGAAATGAAGATCAATACAAGAAGATCTGAATACCAAACTCTCCAGCTGAAGAATGCCACGCTCCAATAGAAGGCTGAAACCCTCAATAACTCGGCCCTACTGCCAAAAGTGTCCAATCACCCTAATAAATATGCCAACTGATAGATTAGGTGAAGGTAAGAATAACCCAGGTGCCTGAATCTCCAAGATCCCTCTCAGTCTCCGTAGATCTGAGTTTCCCACTGAATGGGGTGCCCCACTGGATGACTGAAACCCTAGCTGGTTCGGCCCT
>ML777660.1:1265763-1301633 GCA_009831015.1 Picea engelmannii | reverse complement strand
ATTTTATTAATATTTAATTAATTAATTAAATCACTTTAATTAATTAATTAACCTTTTTACCTTTGAAAAGCTCCTTATCTCTCCTTGTGGCTTCCCTGGCCACTGAAAGTCACTTCTAGCCATCCCATCCTGTAGTGTTGCTCGTCCCAATTCCAATGAGCTATTACACTGAGAGGTTCCTCCAAGTAATGTGCCCAAAATGACCTCTTCAGTGAATTCCATTGACTTATAGCTCAAAATAGTCAAAATCATGGAAATCGTCAGAATGCAACGAAACCAAAGCCAACCTGTGCGGAATGGCTCATAATGATGGAATATGATCATCAATGCAAGATGGACCCCACAATGCCTCTCAAATACCCATGTACTCACTCTAGCACCCATCTGGCTATTCTGGTCATCATAAATCTCTGCCCTGTGATGATGTCCCAAAGTGGGGACATTACAACATACCCGTTACATAAACCCTAAAACCCAAAAAGCCCATAAAAGGGGCGAAATCCCTTGATCTTCGCTTCGCCTGGGTGCTCCATCTTCGACCATCATGTCAAAGTCCCAAAAATGGTCAACCATAACCAAGGTTCTCCCAAAACTTGGTCGAGGGCCAATAGTAGCCCCTCAATGGATTGATTGATTATCTATCACAATTCTCCTAAGGAACTCCTGTCAAAGCACAATTGAAATAATCCAAGACCAAGAGAATCAAACATTCTAGTAGACAATCCACAGTGACACAAGAGAATTGAGTTATGAAAAATGACATTATGATCTCACAAAGTTTCAACAACCTCAAATGAGAGGAGGGGCTAGCCTTATATAGTTTTTATTGTAACAACTAGTTTCTACCTCCCTCATAAAATACTATTTGTCTTCGTTTTCTCGTCCACAATTGGTTGGAGGCTAAACCATTGAATATATTTTTTTATTGCATAACTCCATTGTCAAAATGGTATAAATTCAATTTTTAGATTGCTTGACCAGTTGATTTGTCCACATGAGAGGTGTGCCCCATAAGGAAAGAGGTCATATGGTACTAGACGAGGCTCGATTTTGGGTGGAAGAGCTCCACTGTTCCACTTATGGACAATTTCATCTTGAAGAATGAACTCAAATTGTCACAATTTGTCCACTTTGACTCCAACGTCTAGCTTGACCAATTAATGGAGGTTATGATTTGTCCCAAGAGGGATGAATTGGTCATTTGATGAATAAAATTAATTATTTTGCATGTGGAGAAGGAATCTTTGACTTGCCAAAATTATTCCAATGTTAGAAGACCTCAGTCGTTTCATTATTTGACCATTTGACCTTGAAATAAGAGCCCAACGAATTTTTAGGAGTGAGATGATCTTCTCTTGGGAGGCAATATCTCCCTCTATATTCCATAAATGAAAATTATGCAATATGGGTTTTTCTCGTGATTTGTTTCTGGTCATTTTGAGCCCATGTTGTATTTTTGCCTCGGAGACCATTGCCTCAAAAGACATGCATTGCTGAAAACTTTGTGAGACTGTCATCTTGAGAACAAAATGACAATGCACCATGGCCAAGAGATGCCTACAGACTCAATAGAAAATAACCTTGTGGGAAGACATAGGTGTGCATGACATGGACCAGACTAGGCCCCACAAACTACAATCACCCCTACATAGGACCCGTGGCTCGACACAATCATGTGTCCCAATAGATCCGTGCCAATGCCTCCAATCCTATCCAAGACAAATGACGTAGAGATGGGGACATAAGGGGACTGATCATGATCAGTCTAAGTCTGGGAGTCCACTACAAAATCATCCACTATGGTTTATATGGCTTTAACCTGTATCATTGGGCTTACAATGGTGTAGCCAAGTGAAAATCATAGGGTACCTCCTGGAGAGGTAACGATACCTAATGTACAAGAACAAGATAAACATGTAATACAAGATGTTTCCTCAGCTTACTTAAAGCTCTAGTCAAATCCACCTGCAACTAAAGTAGGGTTGGCATAAATATTCCAAGTGATGGCTAAATCATTGGAGAATCAAGGAAGAGGTCGCTTTGTAGAATAATGATAATATTAAAAATATTATTACATCTAAATTTAAGGAGAAATTGTGGTGCGATAATGAATTAGAGGATAAAAGAAAATTAAGATACTATAAGGAGGTGATCAACCATAATCTAGAAGATCAAAAGTGTCTATTTGTTTTGACTAGCATAAAGAGGAAAATCAACATTGCTAAAATAAGAACAAACTCTCATGAGTTCCATTGCGAAACATGGTGTTGGACAATTCCTAAAATTTCATGGGTTGAAATAATTTGTCATCTTTGTGACACTAATAGGGTTGAAGATGAAAATCAATTTCTCATAGAATGTCTTGCATACACCCACATTATATCACAATTTCAAAATATTTGTTACAATAGAAACCTTCCTAACGTGTTTAGTCATTAAAACTATGGTAATTTAGGAATTCTTCTCTGAAACCTTTTCAAGCCCAAAAACAAAATTCTAAAATGAACCAAGTATTTCTTTACTTTTATTAAGGTCTGATAGATCAAATTTGGTCTCAATTGACACTAACCATTGTTAGCCTATGACACCTTATACAATCATGACATCCTACATCAACTTTGTATATTTCACATTATGGGATGTAGTTTTTTATCCTAAGTGTGTTCTAGATCCTACTTTGCCTCCTCCTTTTCTTATCTTTTGATGATGTGTTAGTGTGAGAGAAAATCAAGTTTTAGAGGTGGTTTCATTGATACATTATATATTTGTATCATTGGAATGAATACAAGATTGCTTGAGGCCTTTTCCCTCATATTGTTGGTTCTATCTTGTGTCTTGTTCTATTTCTTAACATGGTATCAGAGCTTCTTTGAATCTTATGGGGCTTGGTAGTTCCATGGTAGTAATCCATGGGAGGTGAAGTGTGAGTTGAGATGAAGTATTTACACCAATAGATTTGCATTTTGGACACACGATAGAAAAGATAAGATTATAGACCTCTCAATTTTTTTTGTTAAATTTAAGGTAAATTTTTTTTTTAATATATTTTCGAGAATTATTCATTGCATGTTGAATATGGACGCTCTTTAGTTTTAAGAACACCTAACACCTTTGTAGCTGCTCCATGATATGTTATTATTGAGAGACCTCAAGAATTCGAAGGCATATGAATGTTATTGTAATTCAAATATTACTAGATTAGATCTACTTGATTCAACTACAATTAATTGTTCTGCAAATCAGATGGCCTTTTTTGTGTGTGCTCTGACATCAGCACACACACTTTGTTACTCTACACATGGCCTACACACTCCCTCCCATAAATCTAAAGCATGGCTTCGATCCTCCCAAGGGAAAACTATTTTTTGGTAGAACAACACAAATCAATACCTTCACTCTTTTAAGAACATGACCTAAGTGACATGCATGGTTTCTCCAATAAGATGTCGCTCTTTAATTCCACAAATCGTGATCTCATTCAAATCTCACACCTTTATGACGACTTTACAATAGAGAGAGGAAATCATGGCGTCTCCTATGGAGAATCTCACTCTTGACAACTTGATTCATTCTTTGTGGCATAGTTTTTCCTCACATCGACTTCAATAATAATAATAATAATAATAATAATAATCTAATTTAAGGTCACGACCAAGCTGGACACCAAATTGGTGTATGAGACCCCCTTGTTTGTGGGACAAGGGACCCCCCTCCGCCTAGCGATTTGAATGATAAAATCTACGGAAGTATGCATACCCTACCCCCTCTAGATTTTTTCCAGCATTTTTCGGTAGAACATGTCCATTTATAGATTGTTGATCGATGGTGAGGCAGTCCTGGTATAAGTGGCAGTCCTAGTATAAGTGGCAGTTTGTCAATTCAAATAGTCAAACAGGCGATGAGAAGAACAAGAAGTAGAAGTAGGATGAATAAGAAGAAACGTTGAGCACCGAGCCAACCATTAGAGGCATCCGATTTTGGAAAATGAACCGACTGAATCGGTCTTCTCTCGTACTCATCTCCCATAAGTCCACGTGAGGAGCCGATGCACACACTTGTGGAGAGGAATCCCAACGAAAGAATATGATTCACTCAACATCCAAGAATCCAAGCGCATGCATAATTTTTCAAGGTAATTTTAATTTCGATGCCATTTTTTGCTCCACAAACTTTTGATAGGAACTCAAGAATTTTTTTTTAAAAAGTATATACCAATGTACTTGGTAAAAGTTACATAATGCACGAACTTTAAAGTAAAAATAATTAAAAAATAAATAAATACAATGTACAAATTTTAACTTAAAAATTAATAAATAAATAAAAAGGAATGGTTATATGAATTGTAAAAGGTTCTTGAAAGAAAACTTTTTTTTAATGTTTTTACTTTTTGAGAATTGAAACTAAAACATTCCTTTTGTAATTGTAAAAGGTATTTGGACTTTTTGGATATATATCCAAATTTTGTAGAAGAAAGATGTTTAATGTTCATTCAACAATAAGGTTTCTCTTTATTTCAAAACAAAGAAAAATTCATGAGTTGGAAGCTTGATTTTGTATCGATTTTTTATTAAAAATATTTTTTTAGATTGATTTTTTAATAAAATTATTATTTTTTGTGGTATTGAAATATTCTGGATTTGTCTTAAAACCTTAGTAAGGGGGTTTAAGGATAATTTTTCTCGTGGATGGTGGTTATTCTCTTTCATGCTTATGATGTCTAATATCTAATTATACATAAACATAATTGTAATTTACAGAGCATATAATAAGTTAATGAAATTCAAACACATAAGATAAAATCACATGCAATCAAGCAGTTGCAACACATAATGAAGCAATCAAGTTGTTAGTCATATCAACATTCAACAACAAATCAACATCGACATCAATCCAACTTCAAAATCAATATTAATTTTGAGAAATATACTTGCACTAGTTCTTTTTGCAAGTGTCAAATCAAATCAAAATTGAATTGCATTGTAACTTGCAATTTGTATTTTTTTGTAAGTTTACTTGTTATTTAGATTAATTGTATTTGTTGGGTGCATTCCGAGTTGAACCCAACACCCAATAATTAATTGAGTCATTTCATTTTGAGTCAACATTAAAAAGATTTAAAAGTAAATTCCAGCAAATTCCATAAAATTTGAGTAAATTTGTCTTGAAATCCAACTTGAAGTTCAACTTCAAGTACAAATTATGTTCCCCGAATGGGGTGTTAACTTGTCCTGATGATAGTGTGTTTTGTGTGGAGGTGATGGCTCTTAACCCATGCAACAGGTGGATGGCTCATAGGATATGGCAGCTAGGGGTTATGTACTTCATTCGAGACAAACGTCATGGTTGTCAATGGAGAGGATCTGGTGGATTGTGGGTATGAGAGCTTGTATGAGTTGGATACTCGATTCACACCCTAGCATAATGGTGATGTCCATACTTAGGATGCACAATGAAAGCTCGATACGTTTGCAAGTGAAGGATATTTTGGTTCCAATGTGGATAAATAACCAGGAGAAAGCCATTGTTGTTTTTTTATGGCTCCGCTACCTCAGAAAATCAAGCTATGTTCTCATCAGGATTGTGTCTAGCTCTCGGGCGTCTATATCTTGCAATCTCATGGCTCCCCATGGTCATAAGCCCCATCCCTGTTCTATTGGTTCATTGTGTCATGTAAGGGATGATGTCATTGTTGCATATTTTTACCATGATTTTGTGCCTGAGGAAGATCATGAGACCATGCCTACCTTGGAGGCCGAGGTTAGGTTGGTAGGGGAATTTAAGGACGATGAGAAAGTTGAGTAGCAAGTGGATGGCTTAATCCTAGACCTATGATGCACTAGAACTCGAAACTCCAAGTTTTTTATGACCTTGGAACTCTATTAGCACACGAAACACCTTGGTGGCTCTAAGCATGTTGTCTAAAGATGAATATTTTTCCAATTGAAGCATTGTATGGAGACTCTCAAGGAGTAGAATGCTTATCTTTTGTCGATGGTGACCTAGATAGCTAAACATCATGGAGACACCTTTCAACCTCCTAATACGAGTTGACTATGGACATTGTCCTCTACTGCAGCTGCTCACCTAGACGTCATGGGTCCATGTTTCTCTCGGATTCCTCATGCAAAGGAATAACATGCTTCATAATGTTTTTTCAGTTTTCTTTTATACCAAGTTTTTTATGTCATAGGATGTCTTAGTAATCCTTTTAAACACAATTGGTCATACAAACTTCATATTTGAAGATAGATTATGCTTTTTTTACCCTAGTTTCCCCTTTGGGACAGGCACACTTTCCTACTCTTTTTTTATTGCAAAATTCTATCATGGTTTTTCTGGCGTCTGATATAGTTCACGCATCTATGTATATCTTGTTCATATTAATATAGCTTTCTCTTACATAAAAAAAAATTAAATTATGTTAAAGATTAATGAATTTCGAATTTCAAGCTTGAAATCCGTCAAATATGGTGACTAAGATCTCACCCATATGGAATAGCAATTTTTTTAATATGGAGAAGTTTTTAGGAATTAAAAAGGACATAGTTTAAAATTTTTAGGAATTTGATTTTTTCTAAAAACTTAAAATAAGTGAATGACATAGTTTAAGAAAAATAGAAGGAATTAAAAAGGACATAGTTTAAAATTATTAGGAATTTGATTTTTTCTAAAAGACATAGTTTAAGAAAAATAGAATTTCAGTGCAAACTTTTAAGAAAAATAGAATTTCAGTGGAAACTTTGACATGTCATGACATCTTTATTCCTATTATTAAAAATTAATTATTTATATATAAATAAATTAAAAAAATATTGATTTTTTTATATGTTTTTTATTTATAATTTTTTTTTTTTTTTTAAATATTTAATTTTTTTATAATTTAATCTAATTATATTTGAAAAGTAATCATAGTATTATTAAAAATTAATTATTTATATATAAATAAATTAAAAATAAATAATTTTTTATATATTTTTCATTTGTAAAATTAATTTGATTTTTTTAAAATATTTTTTTTTAATAATTTAATCTAATTATATTTGAAAAGTATAAAGTATTTTGCTGTCCAATCAAAAATATTTAAAAAAAGACAAACTAATAAAATTCATTTAAAATTATGTTTTGATATAAAGTATTTTATTTTTCAATCAAAAATATTTTGACAATGGATTTAGTTTGGATAGTTGGGAGGAATGATTGTTATCCTCTCCACCTAGGTTCAATTCTTATAAATGACATGTTGAGTTCATAATGAGTATATTGTTGCAATGACTTCGAACCTTGTTTCACTATATGTATTGGAAAGTTGCCTTTGATTCAATTGAATAGCAAAGAATTGTATTTTCTCTGTGGAGAAGACTAAAATTAATACAATTTATTTAAAATTATGTTAAATTTAATATTTAGCATAAAAGAAAAGTAAAGTATATTCATCTTAGTGAAATTGAAATTAAAATATATTTACAATAATTATATTTTAATCAAAAAGGTTAAAAGTCATTACAACATGTCACTTGTGGGAACTAAACCTAGATGAGGAGGATCATAGTCATTCCTCCCAACCACCCAAGCTAAACCCAATTGACACTTTTTATACATATAATATAATTTATGCCTTTAATTCAAACATTTCTTTTTTGTTTTTTATTAATCATTTTTTCCAAATCATAAATGACATAAAACAATATCAAATTAAAAACCTTAGTATCAAATCTTGGAAAATGTTGATGGAACATTCAAGGTCCCTTATCTCTTTTCTTTCCTTTCCTAAGTGGCCAATAAAATATATTACACTCAGGATGTTTGTTTAAAATTATTGTGGACCACCTTGTTATGCTTAAGATCATCGCAAAGGAATGTCACAATAATAAATCCCACCTCTTGTGCTGTTTCATTGGCTTTAAAAAAATGTCTGACAAAGTGCCAAAAACTAACCTTTAGTATACATAAGAAGAGATAAAACTTCATTCTAGGTTGAGAGATACTACAATAAGGTTGTATGAGGATGTTATTTCCAAGTTTAGAAACACTAAGGGTTGGTCAGTAAAAAAATGTTTGACAAAGTGCCCAAAACTAACCTTTAGTATACATAAGAATAGATAAAAGTTTCTTTCAGATTGAGAGCTACTACAATAAGGTTGTATGAAGTTGTTATTGCCAAGTTTAGGAACACTAAGGATTGGTCAAAAGAAATTAATTGTAATATAGAAGTTAAGAAAGGTTGTCCCATGTCCCTTACCCTTTTTGGCATATACATCAACATGTTAGAGGGTTTTTCTGAAGAAGCAACTTGTGTTAGGATGATTGTAGCTAGAATAGTCATCGTCCTTCTTCTTTACATTGACGATATTGTTCTTACGCAAGGTGTCCCCATGATCTTGATAAGAAACTTAAAATTCTCAAGTATTTATGCTCTAGTATGGGAATGATTGTTAACATCGAAAAAAAAAAGATAATAATCAAATCCAAAAACATCACTCATGATAATTTTGTGTATGACAACAATAGTTTCAAGGAAGTGACTTAATATAAATATATTAGAATTGATCATAATCGCAAGTGTAACTAGAAGTATGGCATTCAGAAAAGGATAAATGGAGGGTGTAAAACTTATTATGGCCTTGAAAACAACTATAAATCATTGGACCTTTAGCTTTGGGTTAAGAAGAAACTCCTCTTTGAGACACTCAACACTCCTATTATCTTATATGGTTGTGAAGTTTGGGGCTACAACATCTCCATATAATCATGGAGAAAGATAGAGAAAATTCAAAAGTGTTTTATAACTTATAATCTTAAAATTAAAGGAAATACATTGTTGGCCCTTGACCAGGTTTTGTGGAAACGCTGGTCATGCTTGACCGATTTTGGGACTTCGACAGGTTGGTTGAAGACGAAGCACTAGGCGAAGAGGAGATCGCGGGATCTTGCCCCCTTTTTGTGGGCTTTTTTGTTTTAGGTTTTATGTAATGGGTATGGGATGTCAGCCCATGGGTTTACCCATGCTTAGGCTCATTTTGTAATGTATAAATAGATAAGCTAGGCAATGTAAGAGATGGGGGATCTGTGTGATTTTGCTTTGTGCATACTATGTGAGACTTGCAAAGCTAAGTGCAAGCGATTGTAAGAGATTTTATAAGGATTTGTGCAGATAGATTGTAAGAGGCTTTTGTGCTGTGACCTAGCACAGGGAAGGAGGATCTGGCGCGGTGCGCATAGATCTCCTATCCTACGCAGAGTGGGGTTCTTGGGCCCTGTGCATGTAAGAAGATTGACATAAGATAATAAAGAAGAAGAAGAGTTGGTGGACGTAGACCCACATTGGGGGTGAACCACGTATATCCTGTGTTATGGTTTCTTTGTGTGATTGATGTGATTTATGCTTAGTGTTGTTATCTTTATGTATGTTAGATGCATTTGATATAGTAGTTTGGTGCTTAGTAATGTGAATGAATGCTAGATTTGATCTACTTCTACGTGCTAAGTGCTTGAATGCATTATATCTTGTTGAATACTATGTTGTTCTATAATTAGGGTTTTGATATGTGATGTGAATAGAGGGTTAAGTACTAATGAATGTTAACTATTAAGTGATTTTTTAAGTACTGTGATCACAGATCTGTGTCCCAGCTAGGTTGCAGACATCTGAGTCCTGCAACCCCCCCTGCCTCTACCTTGGGTGAGACTTCATCTTCTTTGTAGGTGTTGCTGAAAGGGCCAGTAGTTAGAGTTTTGTTGGTGAGTTTTTGAAGCGTTGAATCCTGGGTCTGCTCCTGTGCCAACATACACCCTTTCATATCCTCCTCATAGAAACAACTCTTTCTCCCCATTGAGAGCATGACTATGGCTAAGTATCTTATGTACAAGAACAAGATAAACAACATGGAAAACAAAAAGCTTCCCAATATTACTTCAAACTCTAACCAAAACCACATGTAACTCTAATAAAGTTGGCATAAAACTACCGAGTCTTAGCTAAGTCATTAAGGAAGAGGTCACTTTGCAAAATAATGATAATCTTAAAATATTATTATATTTTAATTTAAAGAAAATAAATTTTGATAGCCATCATCATTATATATATATATATAATTTTCATTTATTTTAATTTTATTTTTTTCTTTATTTTCATTTACAAATCCCCTCTCATAAATATTAAATTAGAATTTCAGTATTAAATCTTGAAAAGGCCTAAGTGAAATTTTAAGGTATCCTTCTTCTTTGCATGACCAAGGGACCACTCAAATATATTACACTCGTTGTTATTGTTAACATTATAATGTTTTCTCAGGATCGCATATGAAATGATAAGCTCTTCCACTTGGAAACCCTCGGATTGAAGAAGGGGTAAACACAATGTAATCTTGCAATAACTTTATAATAAGTTTCCATGGACTTCTCTAGTTGATTACAGGAGTTGCATCTAGACAGTGTTGCAACACACTCATACACAAGTCACCTTATCCATTATAAAGTTTTTGGAGACTTTTTCACTTTATCTCTTCTTTTTTTCTAATAATCACATCAATTATAGCTTTTTCACTTTAGCTTTTTTCCTAACACAAGCAAATGCATGCTCATCATGTAAGGGAACTAAATTACAATATTTCTATATTCCATGGCCATTCGGAAAACAAAGTAAATTTTTTTCTCGAAGACTCTCATATGTTTACAAATTATAGTAATGCGATTTTTATTTATTTATTTATTTATTTTTAATGGTTGTGAATTTGATTCATATGAGAAGAGATATAACTATTCAATTTTGTTGTGTGAGTTGTAGAGAAGTTATGAGTGAGAATATGAATACTATAAATTTATTATTTTTAAGTTAGTAATAAGGTTTTGTTATATTTTTTTTAAGATTATGAGGATTTATACAGATCAGGCAACGAAGTTAGCCTCTCAAAATTAGCAAAGATGTTGGAAAATATTTCTAATATCATTTCTTAAGTTGACAACAAGAAGCTCATTCAAGTCATCAAAGAAGAAGAAGTGTAGAGAGCTATTTGGGGCCTTGCCCCTAACAAGGCACCGAGACCTGATAGTTTTTCTATTCACTTCTATCGCTCATGTTGGTCATTCATCAAATTAGATCTCTTAAGAATGATCAAGATGTTCAAAAATCCTATCGAATGGAGGGTTACACCAATTCCACCTTTCTTTCCCTTGTACCTAAAGAATCCAATCCTTCTATTTTTTCTCGCTTTCGACCTATCTCTCTTTGTAACGCTTCCTACAAAATACTATCAGAAATCACTGCAAACAGGTTAAAACTCTTCCTTCCAAGACTTTTTTCCGAAAATCATGGTGGATTCATGGAAAATAGACAAATAATGGATAATATCATCCTAGTACAAGAGGAAATTCACTCGAGAAAATCCAATAAGGAAAGAGGCATGGCTATCAAAATTGATATGAAAAATACCTTTGATAGGGTAAATCATGCTTTCCTTTGCAAAGTTCTCAATAGGTTTGTTTTCTACTCCTCATTTTTTCAATGGATATCGACTTGCATCATTAAACCTTGTATTTTCCCCTTGGTAAATGGATGACCCACCTCCTTTTTCTCAGCAAGTCAAGGACTTCAACAGGGATGCCCTCTATCCCCTCTATTATACATTATTATGGATGAATCCTTCAATGGAAATTAGAAGTTGAAAGAAGAACATACGATATCCCAGACATCAAGATCGCTAGGGGAGTCAAAGATATCAACCACTCCACCATTATGGCAACCATTAACACTATTCTTTTAGGAGGAACCTCCACCATTATGCCAACCAACTTCAAATAGGTATTGGATATTTTATTGAAAGTATCCAGAGGTCGTATTAACTTTAAAAAATGTAAAATATATCCTTGGAACACTGACAAATTAGTAATCAAAATCATATCTAGGATCCTCTCCTTCCCATTTAAAGAGGATTAGAAGACCTTCACCTACCTAGGCATGCCCATCCGTTAGAAAGCCTCTTCCTGTCAATTATGGTAGCCCATAATAAATAAAATCAAGAAAAAAATCAATCAATGGGGAGCTCAATGGCTTAATCTAATAGGTAGGTTAATTTTTCTTAATTTAGTTATTTTTTCTTTGCCAATTTATCAATTTCCTGCTCTTCTTGCACCAAAAGGGATAACCTTTCTAGTATAATTGCTTCTTGGTAGTTATTTTGGATTAACTATTTATGTTAACGATCTTCTGAGCCACTCTTTAATGTACTCTTTCATTGGTGGAACCATGATGTCTTTCTTAACCCAGAGTGAGAATATTTATTCTTCCATTTCTTTAAATTCATAGTGCAATTTTTCAATTGATGCCAGGTGGTCTTCATTATCATTCATGAAAGTAACGAACCATTGTCTAATTTATTCTTCTACAAAATCAATGATATTGTCAAACTCACTATCCCATCAAGCTTTAATTACACTCAATTCCGTCTACAATTTCTCCTTAGGTATAAGCATGGAATCTCTTACTAGTTGTGGGCCCTCAAGATCTTTAACAATTTCAGGTGCTTTATGGAATGTGTTTCTTCATTTGTCATTAATTTTTGTATAGCTAGAAATTGAATCTTGTCCCATCAAATGTGTGAACACCCACGAATTTTTTTTATATGGATCTACCAACATGGATATATCAATGGTTGAAAGAGTAGCCAACATTTGTGTTGATGGAGCCATGAAGTCCTGCAACAAATTCACCCCACCACACTAGGAATCCAGGAAAGACTCAACGTATGGAATCTTGAGACTTTTGTTGGATTCGGGTAGTTGGAGCATCCTTTTGAAAACTTTGGGAGTTAGCATAATTAGGTTCTTTCCTTCCACTGCTACTCAAGTCGTTCTACTTTTTGAATCAATTCAGCGGGCACACCAAGAAACCAGCTCCTGAAAATAAAATAAAAACTTCAGGCATGCAACCAACATTCACTAGGCCAGTCATCCAAATCTTGTTCTTAAGCTTCTGCTCATGAGTTAGGCTCAAGAACCATTGATATGCAACTAACCAATGGAATTCCTTGTCTTGGCGCATGAGGGAATTGACAATATCTCCACAAAAAGGCTATTTTCTTTTTCTAGTTTCCATGTTTCTTATTCTTTCAATGCACTTTGATATATGTGACACTATTACTTATGAATTATGGATTTTGAATTATTTAAGGGCTAAGTTCATGAATAACATTTACTAAAACATCCCTTCAACATGTACAATTTCCTTTTGGACATGCGCAAACCATAAATGGAAGTTATTCTAAAAAGCAAGTCATAATTAATCCACATTAACCCCAAATCACCACCTTTTACCTTGTGAATCAGAACACATTAATGAATCATAAATGACCCTCAAAAAGTATGCAAGGTGCATGAAAAATATTACCAACTTAATGAGAACTTTGCCAAGTTCTTGTTTTTTCAAGGGTCCCATTTTTTACCATGTTTTGAAAAATGGTGCTACCGGTAGCACCCCTTTTCATTTTGAGGTGGTTTTTTGATATTTTAAATCTTCTTATCTATAATGGATCCACATTTTGTTTCTAAAATGCTTGTTTTTGAACTATTTTGAAATTTTCCTAAATCAATTTTTTTTTAAATGCTTGTTTTCCAAATTTTTTCAATTTTTTTCTGAATCGTTTTTTTTTTCTTACCAATGTTTTTTTTTATGATTTTTAATGATACTAAAAATATTATAAAAAAATTATATATGATTTATGTTATTGAAATTAAGATTTTTCAAAGAATATTGCTTACCATTTATTTACGTGCAATCATTACCTGGAGTAACATGATTAAACAAGCAACCATTACCTGGAGTAACGTGATTAAACAACCAGAATTTCACTCTCTGCTAGGGTTTGGAGTAGCTGCAAGCTAGGGTTTGACAGTCGCAATCACAATAGAGGAAAACATGGTTACCAAAGGGGGCGGTAATGGAACCCCCTCATACAAGAAGTTAGTGGTGGATAGGGGGAAAGGCCCATGGGGCGTAGGTTTCAAGGAAACAGTGACAAGCACCTTGGGATCAGAACCGAAAAAGAGTCAGGAAAGAAACCAGGCAAAAAGGGATCGCATGGGGGAAGAATCCAGAGAAACTCAGAATGATGCTCAAGATCCAGAGAACCCCAATGGGGTAGAAGGGCGCAACCCGTGTAAAGCTAAAACAACAATGATACCCAAGGTGATACTAGAAGATCCTCAAACACAACTCTTTAGGGACCAAATGAAGATGCATGCACTAATTTGCAAGTTCATGGGTTTGTGGTCCACAAAAAGAACGTTGCGCAATTGGATAAAATATAAATGGAAGCCAAGCGAAGAAGTGGAACTTCACTTGGGCTCGAAAGGATTCTTCACATCAATATTCATGAACTTGGAAGACATGGATAAAGTCTTTGAGGGGGGTCCATACTTCCATGATTCAGCAAGACTGTACATGCGGCCATGGAAGGAAAAATTCTCCCCATAGAAAGAAACTTTCAAAAATGTACCCATCTAGTTGAGGCGGTACGTCTTGCCGCTAGACTACTGGCTGCCATCCACCTTTGAAGAAATCAGGAACAAAATTGGAAAATATGTGAGGACATTGGAAGCAACCCTAAAAGGGAGATATACATCCTATGCAAGGATCTGCATAGAGATGGATGTCTCAGGGGCACTCCCAAAATCCATAAGCCTGGAATTCAAGGATGAGGAATGGATACAAAACATTGACTACGAGCGGATCCCGTTCAGGTGCAGAAGATGTCACAAACATGGACACCTAATCAGAGAATGTCCTCTCAATAAAAAACAAGAAGCGGAAAACACCAAAATACAACAGGATGAGGATGGGTTCATAATGTTGAACTACAGAAACAGAGCAAACAAGAAACAAAGAAAAGCCCCAACAGGAAGCAATCCAAAAGCCAGGACTAGAACAGAAGGAAGGGACAAGACAAACAAAGGGGAAGAAGGAGGAAAGGAAAAGGAAAAAGCAAAAGAAGATAGGGAACAAGCAACAAATGAGAATACATATATTCCAAGAACTAAGATGGAACAGGGGGGTAGTGAAACTCCCATGGACGGAGAAACCAGGGATGCCAACAACCCCATGCAGGAGGCATATGGAGACGCGAAAATGACACCAAGCGAGGTGGGTACAGAAGATCCTGATCTCAGAGATATTTTATAAAGGGAAGGAATAGATCGCCCAAACATATTGGAGCAATGGAAAAGGCAGGGCATAGACAATGTACCAACAGAGCAACTAGATCATATCGAATACCTATTCCTCCTAAGGGATGAAGAAAATTCTAGAGGGCTCAAGCACACACACGGTGAGATAGGACACCTAGGAATCAAAGCAGGTGAGGGACAACCACAACCCTCACCCAAAAAAATGAGAAGAAAGAAAGGTAGGAAATCAAACAGCGTAGCCCTACAGGAACTAGGAGCTTTGCTGATAAACTCGGGTAAGATAAAAAAATATCTTTCCCAACCCCCCCCCACATGTTTAAATGAATATTATAACATGGAATATAAGAGGCCTAAACAACCCACAAAATCAAATAATACTTGAAAATAGTCTGAGAAAGGAAGAATCGGACCTCTGTTTCATCCAAGAGACAAAATGCACTGTAGACAGAATGGAAACAATTAGCAAAAAACAATGGAGCAAGTACAAGATGCTAGATTTTGAAGGACAACATATGGCTGGCAGTATTCTCACTTTGTGGAACCCACAAGTGATGAATCTACTAGCAGCCGAAGCCACCAGACACACACTCTCAGTTCACATGCAAATCATACATAACATAGAGGTGATTCTATGCACTAATGTGTATGGACCCCAGATGTTAGAGGAAAAGAGAAGAATGCTCCTAGACCTAGAAAACTTAAAATCCCATTCCAACAACCTCCACTAGATCCTAGCAGGGGACTTCAACATCATCACGACACTTGCAGAGAAAAAAGGAGGCACCAGGAGACTGGATAGAGATGCAAAAGACTTCTCAGCTTTCATTGACACAGTGGAGATGATGGACATCAGAACCAATAATGGACAATTCACCTGGAACAACAAACAGATAAATCAATATCAGGTAGCGACAAGGCTAGAAAGATTCTTGGTTTCAGAGTCCATCATTCTGCAGGGTTTAACTTTAGACTACAACATCCTTCCCTGGGGGGGTTCTAACCACTGGCCAGTCCAATTGGAAGAAAAATTCTAAACCACACCGAAGAATAGACCTTTCAAATTTGAGAAATTTTGGATTGAACATCCCACCTTCAAGGAGAACATAAAAAAATGGTGGAAGGAAGAACAACCGGAGAAAGGGACAATGATGTTCAAACTATATAATAAACTCAAGTACATCAAATATAAGCTCAAGGAGTGGAACAAGGAAATCTTTGGAAACATAAACCAAGAGAAAAAAAATATTGAAGATAGATTGAGGAAACTCCAGGAAATATGCATAGATGAGGGCTATACAGAGGATCGGAAAAGGGAAGAGATCCAAATGACCTAGGAATGGGAAGCAATATGCCAACAGGAAGAGTCTCTATGGTGCCAAAATTCCCGAATCAGGTGGCTAAGGGAAGGAGAGCGAAACACCAAGTTTTTTCATAGAACAACTATTGCTAGAAGAACCCACAATAAAATCATGAAAATTAGGGATCAGGATGGGATCGAGAGAGAATCCCACAAGGAGATTGAAAATATACTCATAAATCACTTCCATGGGATAGCCCAAGAACCCAACCTAGACTGAACAGAGGCCATCCAAAAGATAACTCAGCACATCCCCCGACTAGTTACTGAGGAACAAAATATCAATCTAAAAAAAACCATCGCTAAAGAGGAAATTGATCAAGTGGTCCAAAAGATGCCCAATGGGAAAGCCCCAGGTCCAGATGGTTTCACAGTGGAATTCTTCAAAGCCTGCTGGGAAGTGGTCAAATATGATGTTTATAGGGTGGTGGAAGACTCCAGACGTTCGGCCTCCATTATGAAAGTGCTAAATGCCACAATGATTACTCTAATCCCCAAAGAAAATGAAGCAAGGACCCCAGACCATTATAGACCCATAGCTTTATGCAATGTGGTTTACAAGATCATTTCCAAAGTCATAGCCAATAGATTGAAACCTCTCCTACCCACACTGATTTCACAAGAACAGGCGGGTTTCGTTGAAGAGCGAAAAATTATGGAAAAAATCATCCATGCCCATGAGCTAATACACACCCTAAAAGTCCAGAGGAGAGGGGGGATGATAATCCAACTTGACCTAGCAAAGGGTTATGAAAAAATTAGCTGGCACTACATGGTCAAGAATCTGGAAGCCCTTGGCTTCACACAACACTAGATTAGCTGGATTGTTAGTCTAGTTTCAATGACAAGTTACTCACTCTTAATAAATGGAGCCCCAACCAAACCCTTATGGACTTCAAGAGGCATCAGACAAGGAGACCCGCTATCCCCCTTCCTATTCATTCTGATGATAGAAGGAATTAGTAGAAGCATAAAAAGCACAACAACAACAAATGAAATAACAAGCATCAAACCTTTCGAAAACTCCCCTACTTCCACGCAACAACAGTTCATTGATGACACCTTACTCCATGGCACACCCACGGTTAAGGAAGTAAAATCCTATAAAAGAATCTTAGAAGAGTTTGGGGAAGCCTCGGGAGAGATCAATCACTCCAAATCTATGATCTACTTCTTCAATACCAACCCTGCAATTCAAAGAAACCTAGATAACATTTTGGGGTTTGAACGCAAAACTCTCCCAACGAAATACTTGGGAATCCCCCTGATGGACAGATATTGCAACATGGAAACGTGTGAAGGAGTGATCAACAACCTATAGGAGAGGGTGAAAAAATGGACTTACAGATTCCTCAACCTAGTGGGGAGACTTACACTGACCAAAGCGGTTCTGCAAGCGATTCCGACCTATATGATGTCAATGTTTCCTGCTCCCAAAGGGATTTTACAAAAAATAAGAGCCATCCAAAGGGACTTCCTATGGAGAGGAGCGGAAAACAAGAAAAAATGGGCCCTGGTGGCCTGGGAGAAGGTTTGAAAACCAAAATGCAAAGGAGGCCTGGGGTTACAAGACCCACAAGTAACCAACGAAGACTATGGGGTGATGGGTCAAAGAAAAATCATCACCGTGGGAAAGCCTCTGAAAGGCCAAGTACACCCCGGGCATCAATGACTAGGATCAAATTCATTTTATGGGCATCAGGAAGGGATCAACCATCTGGAATCAAGCTTGGCACAATAAAACCTGGATCCATACACACAACTTCTGGGAAGTAAGGAATGGTAAAACAACTGGATTTTGGGAGGACACCTGGCAACAGGAACCCGGAATGGAAAAGATGAACAGGGAGGAACTCCAATAGGACATGACCGTGCAAGGCAAAATCAAAATCTACCAATATTGGAAACAAGGAAATGACCGCAACAGATGGATAATCTGGGACAATATCAACCCACAAAATAGAGACTGGAACGCAACAATAACGAAAGAGGTGGAGGAGGAACTAGGGAAAAGGAAAATTGTAGTATTAGAAGAAGAGGACCAATTAAGATGGGGTAGGAAAAATGGCAGGGAATTCAACTTAAAAGAAGCTCGGAATTACATCGAGGACCAGGACCAATAAGATCTGGCGCAACAGTGGGGAAAGATTTGGGGCAACCCCTAGTGGGAAAAAATCAAAATTTTCAAATGGTTAGTACTTCACAATTGAATTCTAACCTGGGAAAGCCTAAGGAAAAGGGGTTTCATAGGCCCTTCATGATGCCACCTCTGTCCCTTCATGATGCCACCTCTGTCAAGCTAAGGAAGAAACAACGAATCACCTCCTCAATGAATGTAACTACACAACAAAGATCTGGGATTAGGCAGTAGGCATATTTTGCCAGTCCAATAGGACCTGAGGTAACATCAATGCAACCATCAACAACTGGAAAGAGAGTTACAGCACAAATGAAGAGGTGAACCTCTACTGGAATCTCATACCGGGGATGATCATATGGGGAATATGGAAAGAAAGGAACCGACGCATATTCAAGAATGAAAGCCTTCCAGAAGGAAAACTGAAGGAAACAATAATCTCACAGATAAGAGAAAAGGTGCAGAGCCGCAACTGCCAGACTGAAAAAGCGTAACTCATAGGCCAGGAGTCCTGCATCCTGGAAGATTTTCACCTAAAAGACGGGCACAACAACACATAGGTAAGGCAACCACCACAACTCCAATTAGGAGAGCACAACTGGACACCCCCTCCAGCAGGATTCCTCAAGTTGAATTTCGATGGGGTGGCAAAAGGAAACCCAGGAATGATAGGGATGGGAGGGGTAATCAGAGATAGTGGTGGTAACATAATCCGGTTGTACGTTGGGAGTATGGGAAATTCAACCAACAACACAGCGGGATTTGGAGCCTTGGAACTAGGCCTCGAAATCATAAGTCACGAAAGGATGACAAACACTATCATGGAAGGTGACTCCACCTTGGTTATCAACACGGTGAAGAGACTCCAAAATGGCACCAGGGTGGGAAAGGTTTAGAAACATTGGTGCTTGGCACACTCTCTACAAAAAATATAGGAGCATCTGCAAATGATGAACACAGTGGAGTTGCACTGGGTACACAGGTCAACAAATGGACTGGCGAAAAAATCGCTAATGAGGGGGTCAACAAGGAAGGACCATAACTTGACACTACCTAGACCAACATCATGAATGGTCAATTCAGAATAAACTGCATCCAACTAGCGACAAAATATTGTGACGACAACTCAAGAAAGGAAGGTCACATCGAAGAGGGCAACACAATGCCCAGTGGAAGGAATGAAGGATCCAGGAAAAATCTGACTACCCAACACTTGAACACAAATTACAATGTAGGATCAGAGTATACAACAGGTGAGGGTACGACACCAAGGTATTGTCAATAGTGAGAAGTGCGGGGAAAGACCATGGGAAAGTATAGACGTCAAACAACAGGCAATGAAGGACATAAGGAAAGAGGGTTTGAGATGGACCTGTATCGATATACCATGCCAAAGAATAAGTACGAGGAGAAGCACAATAGGTTAATCTAGCGAATAGGAACAAGGGCCCGCGTAGGAATAATGGTTGGGTCATCATGATCACACATACTGTGATGGGGAAAAAGGACAGGAAGGATCACCTCTATAGGCAGACCATGATTGCAAGGACGAGCCCGTAGGAGGGGAAATCCCATAAGAGAAGAAACACCAGAAATTGATGCAAACAGGAAGAGCGCAACTATAGAGGCTACCACAGAGACAAGGGATGGGAAAGGAGGAACCCCTGTGTAGACAGGAATAGGTGGAGAACCCAGGAAAAGAACTGCCATAGGCCAGTTGGGATGGTTCATATGAAGCGAACGCACAACAAAAGGAACCCCCTCAGGAAGGAAACTTCGATAAATCCTTGGCGGGTGTCAAGGATGGCGCAAGTGGTCAAAGACGTGGAGGGCACCTTTCATACTCTGGTTGCAACGAAAGGAAAAGCGACCATTACCCAGTGGGAAAAGGAAATCAAAGAAAAACACAAGGGCAAAGCATGGGATGCTATGATTCAAGAAGTGGACTGGGTCACTGACCCAAGAGCCACACAGCCTAGGGAAACCCTCTACCACAAAACGGTGGAGATGGTGTGGCACACAAAGATGTTGATCGACAAAGTGAGCTCAGAAAGGGAAGACACCAGACTGAAGAACAACAAGGAACACAATAAACTGTTGAACGAAATCTTGAGTCACCTCAACAATATGGAAACCAGTACCAAACAACTAGATGAGGACGTAAAGGACCAGAAAGTGAAGATGGAGTGGTTGGCAGCTCAATTCCACCTCTACCTACGCTACGTCCATCACATGGATATCATGCCAGCTGAAAAAAATGGAGCGACAACACATATCATAAAGACTCGCTGTAACATACCTACTACCCTAAATCAAAAAATTTCGGTTGATTTCTCAATAATGAGAAATCCCCGGAGCGTATAGCAGCAAAATTCCAATCCCCGAGTCGCAGGTCTTCTATTTATCTACCCGACTCTCTATACATAACCATGGTCTTATGCCCCTTTACATCGGGATTTTTGTTTTCAACCATCCCAACTCGTTTAAATGCTAGTTAGCCTCCTAGGCTAAGCTCTCAGTTGCATAGCCTCCTCTGTATGAACATGGTCATAACTCCCATTGGGGCTACAGAGTTTCTAATATCGAAATTCATTCACTCCCAAGACTCGTGATCCTTCGAATGTGCCCCTAGCGCATTAGCCCTCTAGGCTAAGCCTGTGGTCCACGTGACCACTACCCCGGGACCGTAGTCAAACCTCTACGTCGGGGTTTTGGGATTTTCGATTTCGATGTGCATATGCCCACGGGGTTCACGATTCTTTGATTCCCGATGTGCCTTTGCTTCAACTAGCCCTTCCGGATCAGCCCTGGTCCACGTGACCGTTACCTCGTGTCCACAACCTTACCCCATCGGGGTTTCATTTTTCGCGATTTCATAAGGGGTAAACACCACATCCACGGGATTCCCGATATCCCGATGAACCAACGCCGAGGGATGGCTTCCCTTTGTCGGGACTTTCCCAATCGCTCTGATCTCCTCTACGCATCCCTCCAAATGGACGGTCCTGATCCTTATCGGGGTTTCAGGACTTTCAAGGTCCTAGTTCCTTCGACCTTAGGAATGCCGATTTTCCGATGCACCAAACGTCGATGGCGCTTGATCTCCACCACGTGTCCTCTACCAACGGACGGTCCAGATCCTTGTTGGGATTTTGCATATCGCGATTCCCAACTGCAAGGGTTTCACATCTTCGAAAACTCCGATTCTCTGGGATCTGTTGACACGTGTTCCACCTAATGGATGGTTCTGATCTTGTCGGTAAATCGCGGATCGTGAACCCAAGGTGCACAATTCACTTGCCACCTGGATCCCCGATATCCCGATGAACTTCAAATGCCGATGGGTAACTCTTGGTCGGGACTTTCTCCGATGGTGCAGATCTCTACTATGTGTCCTCTAAATGAACGGTCCCGACTTTTTCCGGGGTTTGGGACTTGAAATGTCTCGAGCTCCTTATTCTCAGGAACTTCGATTTGCCAATTCCTGATTCTTCTTGGAGGTCTGACACTGTCCTCCGCTAGTTCCACCTGGGGTCCACACAACTCTCTCCTATCAGGATTTCACGCATCACGATTTCAAACTACGAGAGTTCTTCCCTTTGAAATCCCCGATGCTCTGAACTTTGACCCTTCTGGATCTACTGACACGTGTCCTCCAAAATGAACAGTTCAGACCATGTCGGGAAATCGTGTATCGCGATTCCAAGTGGCAAGATTTTCTTTCCCTCACAAACCCCAATTCCCCGATGCTCGACTTCTTTGGATCTCCGGACACACGTCCTCAACTATGGATGGCTCAGATCCTCTCGTGGCTTCGCCACTATTCACGAGGCTTAACCCTCGTCTACCCCCTTATAGATCTAACGACTGTCCGATTCCCTAGCTAAGATCTGACGGTTCAGATCGGTCCCGATGCCGCACCCTTTCCTACTACTCTTTGGACGTGGAAAACCAATGGTCTAGGTGTTCTCATGGAGTCTGGGGATCTACGATTCAGATTTCCTCTCTATTCACAAAGATAGAGGGAAAAGGTTTACTGGCACTTAACGCCCTCGTTTATTCCCTTGATTCAATGATTGTGAATGACCGCAGACTCTCCGATAGGGTCTCATCCGTTGATCAATACTTAACCCTACGCTGTTACTTCAGAATTTAAGAGGGTTGTTCCTCTTTATACAGGATTGTTAAGACTTGTGCGTTCAAGTCCCTTTTCTGGGTCCTTTGTGAACCTTTCTAGGGAGGAAATCTCTATGAAGAGATCTATACTGGGTATCCCTGAGACAGATAAGGGAAGGCAACTTCCCGAGAACGGGCTGGGAACCTAACTTAGTTCAATATAGGCACAAATAAGATTGCTTTATCCATGCACGTCATGCGTGGTTTCCTCTGCTACGAGCATATATCTATTCATTCTCATCAAACACTGCACAGACATTCTTACACAGAAATCATTCATAATTTGACAATTCTATGACCATTTACATATATACATCGTTCTATAATTTACCAAAGGCTATGTGTAAACAAAAATACTTATCAGAAGTGTCTTCAGAAATGGGTGCAACTACTGGGGAGGGTGCTCGTTTCCACCCAACCGTAGGCGTAGCGACTCCTAATGGATTTACCACCAGCCACCCTCGAGCTGAGACCATGATGCAGTTGAGACAGCGTCTCCCTGTCTACCAGTGACCAGGAGCGAAGGTTGCAATCCCCCCTCTCTGCTATCACTCACCCTGCGTAAAAAATGCCAGAGTTCCCCTCGCGTCTGCCCTCTCTATCACTTCTGCCATACGCCTTATCCTCTCATGAGGTTGTGTGTGGTGCGATTACTCTCGTGCTGATCAGGCCTGACAACTCTACGGATGGGCGGTTCACCATCCCATCCCTCATCAATCCATCCACCTACTAGCCTATGAGGCATTGAATTTCAGGGCCAGCGAGCTGCTTTTGGTTCTTCGGGCCAGTGGATTCCAAATACGGTATTAAATTCTCGGTGGAAGTTAACGCCACCTCTTCAGGTGCCTTCCACCGCCATCGTGGTCTCTTTTCTGCACATCCCCTCTCAGCAATCCTGCAATCAATTCAGAAATTTATTCACATTCAATGACCTCTTCCTGCAGGTCCATTTACATCACATATTCATACTTATGAGTTTTCCATAGTCCTTGGCCAGTCCAATTATATTTACAATCTGGGGGAAACAGGGTGTTACAATTCCCTCCCCCTTAAAAGGAACATCGTTCTCGATGTTCTTAGCTACTAACAGGAATTACATGTACAGAAGTAAACAAAATTGGATATGCCTGTCTCATGGCATCCTCCATTTCCCATATAGCCTCATCTGGGCCAAAATGATTCCATTGCACCTTGACCTGTGCAATGGTTCTGTTCCGGAGTGGGGTTTCCTTTCTGTCTAGTATGCATTAGGGTTCTGGTAGAAATTCTCCCTCCGGTTCCACCTGGATCATAGACCAGTCAATTATATGATTAGCATCATGTACATATTTCTTTAATAATGAAACATGGAAAACATTATGTGCTTTTACTGTGGGAGGAAGTGCTAGCCGATAGGCTACAGGTCCCACTTTATTTAGAACCTCAAAGGGTCCACAATATCGGGGTGCCAGTTTGGCACAAGCTCCCATTTTTAGGGAACTCCTTCTGGGCTTAATTCTGAGATATACATGATCTCCTATTTGGAACTCCCTTGGAGTTCTCTTTTGATCAACATAACTTTTCTGTCGGTTCTGAGCGACCCTCAGATTTTGTTTTATCTGAGTCACTTGATGCTCCATTTCTTTCAACATGTCTAGTCCAAAAGAAATCCTATTTACAGGATTGCTCCAGTTGACGGGGGTATTACATTGTCTACCATAGAGGACCTCGAATGGGCTCATTTTTAAGGATGCTTGACAGCTGTTGTTGTAGGAAAATTCTACCAATGGCATGTAGTCTTCCCATTTCCTGGGTTGATGCATTACATGCATCCTTAACATATCCTCTAATATCTGATTCACTCTTTCTGTCTGTCCATTGGTTTGGGGGTGATAGGGGGTGCTAAAAAACAACTTGGTCTCCAAACCTGCCATCAGTGATTTCCATAAGTTGGAAGTGAACTTTGTGTCTCTGTCAGATATTATCTCCCTTGACATACCATGCAGTCGGAACACCTCTTTCATGAATACCTATGCGATATCTATCACCTTGCAGGTCGATTTGATGGGGATGAAATGGGCGGACTTGCTTAGTTTATCCACCACTACCATAATGGCATCATTCTGTTTGGTTGAAGTTGGTAATCTAGTGATAAAATCCATGGAGATGGTTTCCCATTTCCATTCTGGGATGGGTAAAGGGTGTAATAGTCCTGCCGGGTGTCTATGTTCCACTTTAACTTGTTGGCATTCTATGCATTGGGCCAAATATTTGACTACATCCTTCTTCAATCCCGGCCAGTAAAATTGTTTTCGGGTGGAAGTAATCATTTTCTGATATCCTGGGTGACCGGTGTAGGGTCTTTTATGTATTTCATCCATGATGAACCTCTTCAAGTCGTCACAATTGGGAATGTACAGTCTATTTCTGTAGGTGAGTAGACCTCCTTCGGTCGTCTGATAGCCTTCGTATTTTATTCCAGCGGGTTCTTGTTGTAGGTACAGGGTCACATTTCGGATGAAGGGATCTGTTTCTTGTGCCTCCTTGACTCGGTTCTTGACATCTGTCTCGCAGGTACTCACTGCTTCCAGGTGAATTGTTCTCATGCTTCTGCTAAGGGCATCGACCACCCTATTCTCTTTCCCTTTGATGTGTTTGATTTCAAAATCAAATTCGCTAAGGAAGGACATCCATCTAGCTTGTCTAGCATTGAGCTTGGGTTGATCAAACAAATACCGCAATCCACAGTGATCCGTCATAAACACAAACTTCCTTACCAGGAGGTATTGCCTCCACATTTTTAAGGCATGCACTATGGAAGCCAATTCTAGATCATGAGTCACATAGTTGACCTCATGTTCATTCAATTTTTGGGATTCATAGCAGATCACCTTTTCTTCCTGCATAAGGACTCCTCCGAGCCCTTCTTTATAGGCATTTGTGCACACAAGGAAGTCAGCTTCTAGGTCGGGGATTTTCAACATGGGTGCATGGGTTAGTAGATGTTTCAAGGTTTGAAATATTTCTTCACATTGCTGTGTCCACAGAAATTTTGTTCCCTTCTTCTGGAGGGTAGTGATTGGACAACCAATCTTGGAGAAATCTTTTATAAATCTCCTATAGTATCCCGCCAATCCCATAAAGGATCTAATGTCCGAGACATCCTTTGGGGTAGGCCATTCCATGATGGACTTGATCTTGTCAGGATCTACTGCTACCCCTTCCTTGGGCAGAACATGTCCCAAGTAGTGTATTTGCTTCTGAAAGAAGTCACACTTGCTGAATTTAGCATAGAGCTGATGCTCTCTTAGCACTTGCAACACAAGTCTAAGATGCTCTTCATGTTCTTCTCTATTCTTAGAGTATATTAATATGTCATCAATGAAAAATAGTACAAATTTATCTAAAAATTTACTGAGTACATTGTTCATTAGGCACATGAAAGTGGCAGGGGCATTGGTTAGACCAAATGACACTACCACAAACTCATAGTGACCATACCGCGTCCGGAAAGTGGTTTATGGATGTCTTCACCCTTAATTCGGACTTGATGGTATCCCAACCTCAAGTCAATCTTTGAGAAAATAGACGCACCTCCCAACTGATCAAATAGATCATCGATCCTGGGCAAGGGGTATTTGTTCTTTATGGTTACTTTATTAAGTTGTCTGTAATCTATGCACAGTCTAAGGGTGCCATCCTTCTTTTTCACAAACAGGACTAGTGCTCCCCATGGGGACATGCTGGGTCGAATATAACCCTTGTCCATCATTTCTTTCAATTGCAATTTGAGTTCAACTAACTCAGGTGTGCTCATCCAGTAGGGTGTTCTAGACACCGGCATCACTCCTGGTGCAAGTTCTATTGAGAAGTCAATGTCTCTTCTCGGTGGTAGACCCGGTATCTCCTCTGGAAACACATCTCGGTATTCTCTTAGGATAGGGTGATCTTTAGGGCATGGATCTGCACCTTCGATTGTTTTCAACACCTATACTGCATATAGGGGACATCCCTTTCGGTAATACTTCCTCATTTGTAATGCTGATATTTGTCTCACCGAGACCGATTTTCGGATCCCTTGAAGGGTTATCCTTTTTCCTTCTTTGCTCACACATTATAAGGTTTTATAGTAACAATCCAGTTTGGATTTATGGGCGGCCAACCAGTCCATACCAATCAACAGATCGTATGATCCCAGGGGTAATATGTTAAGGGTTGCTTGGGTGGGGAATTCACCCAACATTAATTGGCAGGCTGGTATGACCTCTACTACCTTTCTCTTGGTGCCAGTGGCTAACTGTACCAACCATGGTTTAGTTTGATTCTGTGGCAGTAGTTTACACTTGTCAACGAATCTAGGGGATATATAACTCAAATTTGAACCAGAGTCAATTAAAACAGACACCATATGGTTGAAAATCATACCTTCTATTTCCACCACTGAAGCTTGGTGGTCAGCTTGGTTATTATCCAAGGCTGCATAGATCTGTGGCACACTCCTTGCCACATCATTGACCGTGGTAGCTTCCTGCATGTTATAAATTTTCCGACTGTTCTATTGTCGGAGTGGACAGTCTCTTTGGAGATGATCTCTTCTGCAATCCCATCATTCCAAAGGTTTTCTCTTTGGGTTATCAGTCCTTATGGGTATAGGCCCAGAAATTTTGTTTCCGTCCGCCGAGGGAAAGTTCTGCTGGAGTACACTCCGGGTTGGAAAGTTCATTCTGTGGTTCTTCTTGTAGTTTTTAAATCTCGAGGATTTGCTCCCTTTCTTCTGAAATTTTGAACGATTCTTTTGTTTCCAGTCTCCATGAGACTCTGCCCGATGTCCATATTGTTCATGACAATATGTTGCCTTTCGTATAGTGTCTTCTAGGGTCTTTGGTTCGTCGAATTTGATTTGGTTCCGGCATTCTTTGGGTAGCCCACTAATGAAGCATTGTGCCTTCGCTTTATCTACTTTGAGGTAGGGCACATACCTCAGTAAGTCAAGGAATCTGTTGACATACTCCTCCATAGTGAGTTGTCCCAGTTTGAGTTCATAAAACTCTTTAGCCTTCTTGTCGGAATACCTTTCTGACAAATACTTCTTCTGAAAGTACTTCTCGAATCATTTCCAAGACAGGTCCTCTTCGCGGACCCCTTTCATATTATTAAGGTCTTCCCACCAGATGGAAGCCTTTCCATTCAGATTGAAAGTGGCCACTCGGGCCTTCAAATTCTCTGAGAAATCATGGACTCTGAAATATTTCTTCAGTCCAAGTAGCCAAGCCTTAGCTTCCTCTCCCTTCTTTATTTCTCCGTTGAAGGAGGGAGGTTTGGCCTTCCTGAATTCCTCAAATTTATGACTCTTAGAAGTCTTTTGCTTCTTCTGTTTTCTGCGAGAATAGGAACTGGTCCTGCTGCTGGAAGAAGCTTCTAAATCACTAGCTTCCTTCTCAGTGGAATTGTCTGGCACTAGTCCTTTACCTCTGGGGTGGACCTTTCTGGATGTGCTTCTCTCAGTGTGGCCACTGATACAACCATGATTCTGCATCTCAGGTTCGTGCTGCATTTGTCGCTGTAGGTCGGATAAGCTCTACAGTAGAACTGCATTAATTTCGGTTTTCTTTTCTTGTTCTTTCATCATCCTTTCATTATCGGCCTTGCAGCTTTGTAATTCGACCATGAGACTCCTCACAGTCTCAGCTAGGTCTGGAGGGGTTCCTATTGCTCTTCTTTCATCAGACTCTTCATCTCTATTGTGGGAGCGTTCTCCCACCTCTTGGTGAGTCACCATACTCTACGTTTGTAGATTCGCGCGGTTGATCGTCCGCTTGAGTGAAAAGACAAATGCTGGCTGTTAGTCAAGAGTTAAATTCATTTCTTATAAATTGTGCATAAATTCATAACTTCTTTCATTTGTATACACAGTCGGGTTCTCATTTTCCAAGTTTTTAATCCTGGACAAGAGAGTTAAGTCAGGGGGTTACTCCTCATAGGAGTGTTTTGAACAAGGTTTATGCATGACTCGTGCATGAGCCCAATCAGGCCGAGTGTTGTAACCATGCTTTGATACCACTTTGTAACATAACTACTACCCTAAATCAAAAATTTTTGGTTGATTTCTCAATAATGAGAAATCCCCGAAGCGTATAGCAGCAAAATGCCAATCCCCGAGTCGCAGGTCTTCTATTTATCTACCCGACTCTCTGTACATAACCGTGGTCTTATGCCCCTTTCCGTTGGGATTTCTGTTTTCAACCATCCTGACTCGCTTAAATGTCGGTTAGCCTCCTAGGCTAATCTCTCGGTTGCATAGCCTCCTTTGTATGGCCATGGTCATAACTCCCATTGGGGCTACAGAGTTTCTAATATCGAAATTCATTCACTCCCAAGACTCGCGATCCTTCGAATGTGCCCCTAGCGCATTAGCCCTCCAGGCTAAGCCTGTGGTCCATGTGACCACTACCCCGGGACCGTAGTCAAAACTCTACGTCAGGGTTTCAGTATTTTCGATGTCGATGTGCATACGCCCATGGGATTCACGATTCTCCAGTTCCCAATGCGCCTCTGCTTCAGCTAGCCCTCCCAGCTCAGCCCTGGTCCACGTGACCATTACCCCGTGTCCACAACCTTACCTTGTCCAGGTTTCGTGTTTCACGATTTCATAAGGGGTAAACACCACATCCACAGGATTCCCGATATCCTGATAAACCAATGCCTAGGGATGGCTTCCCTTTGTCGAGACTTTCCCAATCGCTCTGATCTCCTCCACGCGTCCCTCCAAATGGACAGTCCTGATCCTTATCGGGGTTTTGGGACTTTCGAGGTCCTGGTTCCTTCGACCTTAGGAATGTCGATTTCCCGATGCGCCAAACGCTGATGGCACTTGATCTCCGCCATGTGTTCTTTGCCAACGGACGGTACAGATCCTTGTCGGGATTTTGTATATCGCAATTCCCAACTGCAAGGGTTTCACACCTTCGAAAACTTCGATTCTTCGAGATCTGTTGACATGTGTTCCACCTAATGGACGGTTCTGATCTTGTCGGTAAATCGTGGATCGTGAACCCAAGGTGCACAATTCACTTGCCACCTGGATCCCCGATATCCCGATGAACTCCAAACGTTGATGGGTAACTCTTGGTCGGGACTTTCTCTGACGGTGTAGATCTCTACTATGTGTCCTCTAAATGAACGGTCCTGACTTTTTCTGGGGTTTGGGACTTGAAATGTCTCGAGTTCCTTGTTCTCAGGAACTTTGATTTTCCGATTCCCGATTCTTCCCAGAGGTCTGACACCTATCCTCCACTAGTTCCACCTGGGGTCCACACAACTCTCTCCTATCGGGATTTAACGCATCGCGATTTCAAACTACGAGAGTTCTTCCCTTCGAAATCCCTGATGCTCTGAACTCCAACCCTTCTGGATCTACTGACACGTGTCCTCCAAAATGAATGGTCCAAACCATGTCGGGAAATCGCGTATCGCGATTCCAAGCAGCAAGATTTCCTTGCCCTCGCAAACACCGATTCCCTGATGCTCGACTTCTTTGGATCTTCGGACACGTGTCCTCAACTATGGACGGCTCAGATCCTCTCATGGCTTCGCCACTATTCATGAAGCTTAACCCTCGTCTACCCGCTTATAGATCTAACAACTGTTGGATTCCCTAGCTAAGATCTGACGATTCAGATTGGTCCCGATGCCGTGCCCTTTCCTACTACTCTTTGGACGTGGAAAAACCAACGGTCCAGGTGTTCTCATGGAGTCTGGGGATCTACAATTCAGATTTCCTCTCTATTCACGAAGATAGAGGGAAAAGGTTTACTGGCACTTAACGCCCTCGTTTATTCCCTTGATTCAATGATCATGAATGACTGCAGACTCTCTGACAGGGTCTCATCCGTTGATCAATACTTAACCCTACGTTGTTACTTCGGGATTTAAGAGGGTTGTTCCTCTTTATACAGGGTTGTTAAGACTTGTGCATTAAAGTCCCTTTTCTGGGTCCTTTATGAACCTTTCTAGGGAGAAAATCTCTATGAAGAGATCTGTACCAGGTATCCCTGAGACAGATAAGGGAAGGAAACTTCCCGAGAACGGGCTGGGAACCTAACTTAGTTCAATCTAGGCACAAATAAGATTGCTTTATCCACGCACGTCATGCGTGGTTTCCTCTGCTACGAGCATATATCTATTCATTCTCATGAAACACTGCATAGACATTCTTACACAGAAATCATTCATAATTTGACAATTCTATGACCATTTACATATATACATCGTTCTATAATTTACCAAAGCCAATGCGTAAACAAAAACACTTATAAGAAGTGACTTCAGAAATGGGTGCAACTGCTGGGAGGGGTGCTCGTTTCCACCCAACCGTAGGCGTAGCGACTCCTAATGGATTTACCACTAGCCACCCCCGAGATGAGACCACAATGTAGTTGAGACGATGTCTCCCTATCTGCCAGTGACCAGGAGCGAAGGTTGCAATCCCCCCTCTCTGCTATCACTCACCCTGCGTAAAAACTGCCAGAGTTCCCCTCGCGTCTTCCCTCTCTATCACTTCTACCATATGCCTTATCCTCTCATGAGGTTGTGTGTGGCGCGATTACCCTCAAACTGATCAGGCCTGATGGCTCTACGGATGGGTGGTTCACCATCCCATCCCTCATCAAGCCATTCGCCTACCATCCTGCGAGGCATTGAATTTCAAGGCCAGCGAGCCAATTTTGGTTCTCCGGGCCAGTGGAGTCCAAATACGGTATTAAATTCTCGGTGGAAGTTAACGCCACCTCTTCAAGTGCCTTCCACTGCCATCATGGTCTCTTTTCTGCACATCCCCTCTCAGCAGTCCTGCAATCAATTCAAAAATTTATTCACATTCATTGACCTCTTCCTACAGGTCCATTTACATCACATATTCATACTTATGAGTTTGCCATAGTCCTTGGCCAGTCCAATTATATTTACAATCTGGGGGAAATAGGGTGTTACACTCGCACAGTAATCCAGAAGGAGGAGAACAAGAGCCAGGTGGATGAAGGAAAAAAACACATCATTGTCTTGGACTAGTGTCTGGTTAGTCTTTTGTCAAGTCAGTCTGGTCAGTTCAGTGTCAGTCTGAGCCTATGAGTTTTACATGTCTGTTGTGCTTATCTCGTCAAAACCTGGATAGGGTAGGACTGGGCTAGTTTCCCAAGGTGACAGCCCAGTCATACCCCTTTTTTTATTTCAGAAAACGCAAGTCGGGAACCTCTAGTCTGGTTTCCTTTATGGCAGACCAAGGAGCCCCCCTTTTTTGTATCATAAACCTCGTTTAGTAATACAAGATCTTACACTCACTTACAAAAGAAAAATAAATTAAGAATTTTCATACAATTATGTCTCATTATTTAATTCATGGTGCCATAGTTTTTAAATATAGTGTAAAATTGTATTTTTAACACACTTTTTATTTTTTCTTCAATACATAACAAATAATTGTAGTTAAATAACACTTTTTTAAATAATAATAAATTAACATTTTTATTTTTATTTTTATAGATTTATTGTAACGACCCTATTTAGATAAATGTTTAAGAAATTATAAAGTAAAACTAATTAGGGGATTAATTGTGTTAACAAGGTTTAATTAAATAAAGATGATTTAATGATATAAATTAAGTGAGTTATTAATTAATTAAAGGATATAATTGTAATTAATTAATTGATAATTTAACTACAAACTACATTTAATAACTTAAGTGATGGATTTAATAGATTAAAGGTATATGATATAAAATGGTTGCGTATACAACAAGGGATAACATATGAATCCCGAGAAGATAAAAGCATTAATGGGAAAGGATAAGGGTAATAAATGGGTTAGGTAGGGAGTAAATTGGGGGGGGGGAGAGTCGGTGAAGGAGGGATAAGAAAGGGAAGGATTTGGACGAGGGGGATTATGCTACGGAGGAAGGGAGGAATTTTGGAGAGCTCTGGATTGGCAGAGAGAGTGAAATTTTGGGAGTAGGATTGATACAGTGCACTGGAGTTGCTGGGGGTTTTGGGCATGGGGGCCAATATATCCGTTGATATCCTGGAGCTAGGGAGCTACCTAGTTGGTAGGGAGGAACAAATTTGGGCAGTGTTCATAAGAGATCAAGGAGGCAAGCTGGGGACAAAAGGAGGGATAATAGCATCAAGTTCAGGTATTTATTTAAATTTATGCATTGTTTTTCATTATGATTAATTAATTTTATTATTATTGATATATTTGATTGCGAATGTGCTAAATGAAGGTAACTTTTAAATTTTACTGCTATGTTTAAAAAAAATGGTTGTTTATTTAATTTGGCTCTTACATTTGGTATCAGAGCCCTGGTTCAAAATCTGGAACCAAGGGCCTACCTACCCAATCATAAATTAAAAAAAAAAAAACACTCCTACTTAGTTGTGGTAAAACCCTAAATAAACGCATTAGGTTAAATAAGAATCTAGGCCTATGGGCCAAGTTCCCAGCTCCAAGCTCTAGCTCCAGTCCCGCTAGACTTGAAAAAAAATTTTTTTTACCAAATTTTAAAAACAAATGTAAAAAAAATAAAAAATAAAAAATAATTTTTTTTTACCAAAGTAAAATAGGGTTGTTACACCACCTATGCAGTAGACAGTCGATTTTCTTCCATCCAGAAATTCTGTGGAAGGAGAGCTCCACAAAGGCTCGCATAGTACCAGCACTCCATTATTTGCCTAAGTGCGTGAGGATGGGGTAAGATTATTTCTACATACATACATACATACATACATACATACATACATACATACATACATACATACATACATACATACATACATACATACATACATACATACATACATACATACATACATACATATGTATATATATATATGTATGTATGTATAACAATGGAATATTAATATTATAAAATAAATGTATTATTATTTGTAATAAATTATTTATAACAATATAGTGTATTAGATCAAATATCTGGTGCATTCCTTCTGTGGTCTAGAAATCATCGACAACATTCAAATATTTTTTGCCAAGTTAGTTAAAATGTTCCTTTTTCATCTTGCGTTAATTTTAAAATGCAACATTATGCAAAAGATATATTACATACCTTTTCAATCTGTTCTCTAAATATTTATTATGGAAAATTAATTACTAAGATATAATCATTTAACTTCTTTTTTTTCTTTCCCTGTTGATCTCTTCATGCCATGTATAAATTTTCTTCTATTTCATTGTTGCTGCAAATAAACATATTGTTTTGAAATTTACTTATAAAAATTACTTGTTCATGGCCTTGTTTGGGTCTGCCCTATGGCATCTGATTTTCCTTCCAGAATTAGAGTGCAAACATGAGGAGAGGGATCTGTACTGTAATGGGTTCTCTGGATTCAACAAAGTTATTTGTCCATGGACTAGAACAATGATTTCCCTTTTAAGAGATAGATCAATTCCTAGTTCAGGGAGTACCTTATAAAAAGATTGTACAATCAAATCAACCAATGAAATCTAATAGAGTTATGCGCAAAGCTTCTGGCTTCTGAGAGAAATGATCATATTTGAAGGGAAATAATAACAATTCCAAATTGAAATAATTCTGCAGTGTTATATGTTCACAAGGTTGTCTCCATAGTGATTTTGGTAGATTTTCATTAGCCTGGCCACAGTTGTTGTCTTTTGAACGACGTTTAATATTAAGCCATTACAATTCGTGTATAAATCATTGAAATAATATTAACCTGGACATAAGTGCAAGGGAACCACTGTAAACTCGGGCTCCTTAAGGTCATAGCTCTATGGTATGACGGGATAGGACCTTTGACTGTTGTATTTGGAAGTGGAGTGACTTAATGTAACCGTCCACAGAAAATGTTTGTATGCTGCCGCTATCATTCTATAGATAGGTGAATCAATTTATTGTTTCCCTGGGTGGTTGAGTTCAAGTTGAACCAACAGGCTGAGACTCCTTAATTAGCCTTCATCCTACCCAATGCCCTATCGGGGAGCAAAAAAAAAAGATCAGTGTGTATTCGAGAGCCGATTCTCGAGGATAGGGTATAGCAGTGTTGCCTCCTGCGGTCACCATCCTAGTGTGGTAGCATTTCAGTTGACCAGGTAGGTTGATGGTGCCATAGGCGTATGCTCCACCGATCGGGAATTGCTTTATGGAGGAGTGTGCCGCCGCGACTCCATGACTACAAGAGTGATTCCAATCCGGGATGGGAAGGTCTGTGTGGGTGAATCGGGGTGAATCCCCATCCTACTATCATTGTCCAGTCCATTCTGGTTTGGGAAGGCCGCTAGATGTGTGTCCTGCCCTGAAGAATAGCTCTATCGGATGGGTTATACGCCTTCCTTATATCTTATTTCTACGATATATCTGGGAATTTTTTTTGGGGTTGTGTGTGATGAATTGGCTTGCCTTGACTTTTCCTGGGGGCTGGGGGGGATAAATTCGTGTGAATAATCTCTAAAATTTGTCTTTCCTAAAGCATTTTGCCTATGCACTGGCTATAATCAGTCAATCTTCTGCCATTTTCGCTGAGAATATGAGTAAATAAGTCCCAAAATGATCAAAACTAGGAAGATTTTGAATGAAGTAAGCTCATATTTGTAGCTTAAGGGAGTTAAATGAACAAAAACTTGATTACCTTTAAATTCGCGTTAACCATGGCGGCCCTACTTCCTCACGCCTCCTCGCACAGCGACAACAAATGAGGGAGAAGTGGAAGAGTTTAGGGTTTAAAAGTGATGGTCATTTTTTTTTATTCCAAATAAGGACAGCGAAGCACACGTGGGTCGCATGCAAGCCCCACGTTGCCGACTTGTGAGTCTTCGGGCAAGTGGGTGGCGTGCAATCCCCATGTTGCCAATTCAAGCCTTGGGTTTAAAATTAAAAAAAAAAAAAAGTATTTCGCTTAATTTTAATTTTAGTTTTTTTTTATATATTAAATTTTCCTTTATATTTTCTTTAATTTGTTTTAAATTGAAATAAATATCCAGTGTAATTAAATTAATTAAATTAAATATATAAATTAAAT
>ML777660.1:1199910-1258358 GCA_009831015.1 Picea engelmannii | reverse complement strand
CGGGGGGGATTATGCTACAGAGGAAGGGAGGAATTTTGGAGAGCTCTAGATTGGCAGAGAGAGTGAAATTTTGGGAGTAGGATTGATACAGTGCATCGGAGTTGCTGGGGGTTTTGGGCACGGGGGCCAGGATATCCGTTGATATCCTGGAGGTAGGGAGCTACCTAGCTGGCAGGGAGGAACGGATTTGGGTAGTGTTCATAAGAGATCAAGGAGGCAAGCTGTGGACAAAAGGGGGGATAATAGCATCAGGTTCAGGTATTTATTTAAATTTATGCACTGTTTTTCATTATGATTAATTAATTTTATTATTATTGATATATTTTATTGCGAATGTGCTAAATGAAGGTAACTTTTAAATTTTATTGCTATGTTTAAAATAAATGGTTGTTTATTTAATTTGGCTCTTACATTTACAGTAAAAACTTGACAATATTTATTGTCATTTTCTCTAGCATATTAAATCACATAAAAAGAAAAGTAAAAAGAAAATAATAAAACATATTCATCATAAAACAACCATATTTATTCTTATTTTAAAACTTGAAAGTGAAAACATTACAATTAAACTCATAAAAAATTTGCAAAATTCAGCATTATCTTCAAGGGCATCCTAAAACTAATCGACAATGTCATATATCCCAAATTCATCATTCTCAACAGACACATCATCATTTTCTTGGACATCATTATGTGCTTCCATTGGCTCATTTGGCTCATGTTTCTCTTCCATTGAGTTATTGATATCCACAAATTCTCCAAAGTGATCTTTTCCAAGTATACCTCGTAATGGTACCTGAGGTTCCTGTGATATTGTTTCCACCTTTGAGTCATTAAAATCTCCTTTCCTCAAGTCAATTTCTTGCATTTCATCTAGAAGAGCTCGAATAACATTAATTCTTTGTTGAATAAAACCACATTGCACTACTTCACTTTCAATTGCTATGCAATTCCTTCCTTTTTCTAAGCAACATGCTAATGTTGTACCTAATCACCAAATACAAAATAAATAATTAAAGTAAATAATGTAAAGCAACATAAATTTAAAATAATAAAGAGTGAAGTAAGATTTCATAAATGTTATATCATACATCTTACATGAACTTGAAAACAAATCCAAAACCCAATCTCCTTCATTTGAAAATGTATCTATAAGATAATTAATTAGTACTTGTGGATTCTGATAGATTTTAACAATCTCTCCTTTGAAATCATTTTCCTCATATGTTAGCTTTCTAGCAACACCATTGTAAACCAATAAATTGCTAGGCTTCTTTCCATCCTTGACATTGTAAAGAATAGAATCATAAGTATCATCTTTTGTCCAACTTTCAAGATGTACACTTTCAATATCACATGTAAATGGTTCACTATTGGAGCTATGAATATTAGGTTTTTTCCTGTAACATAAATAAGTACAAATTCAATGGAGTGTCTTAGATAAACAATTATCTCTTGGAGATCACGCAAATAGTTTGTTGGTACGGGGTGGGGTTTGAAAAATGTTGGTACTCCAAAAAGGATCCTGGCCTTCAGGGCCTTCAAAAGGTCCGATCGCTATTCCAGAAGTTTGAACAACGAGTTCTCTGGATGAATTTAGCCAGAGAATATGTCTCGCAGAATTGGGAGGAAGTCGGAGAGATTCTAGAGAATCTGTAACTCAGATTTGATCTAGGGAGTCAGTTCTCTCCACTTGTGGAGTGGTGATATCTTGGACTTCACTCTGTTGAGGAGAGCCCTCTGGCAGGTTGGTAGGCAAGGGTTGAGAGCCTTCCAAGTCTTCTTGGGGTAGACCTTGCATTCTACATGAGAGACATGGAGGGTCGATGTTTGCTGAGCTAAAAATCAAACAAAATAAACTCTATGGCCAACTATGGAAACGAACAACACGCACTAATATAATCTAGGAATCGAACCAAGCAAAGAAAAAACTTCTTATGCTGAGGTCACTAGTTGGTGATGAAATCTAACATCATGATATTGAGATAAGAAGGGGTTGGGCTAGGGTGGGAAAGTTACGTTGACGACTTGCTTAATGGACTTACACCTTGGTGCAAGCTTCCACGCAGTAATTGTGGATTTACCCACCAAGGAGCCTGAGTGAGTTTGGACAACATCGATTCCAGGTACTGTGAAGACTTGCCCCTTCACAGTTACCTTGTGTAAGACCCTAAGAATATAGGCCACTAAAGTTACCACCAACAACAATGATGCTTGAGGAGACAGTCGACAGTCCGATCCACATGCAAGGGTAGGGTATCGAGCCCGAAATCAACTTGAAAGGCTTCCAGTAATCATTGTGGGTATACCTTCAAGTGACCCTCGTAATACGTGCAATCTCTACAATGAGACCAACAAAGAAGGGTGAGTAACTCTGCCAATCTCAATGCGACCTCGGGTTTGACCCTTGTGTAAGAAGGGCTTCCCAGAACAAAATGTTGCAAATGGATTTCAACACTCCTTATCACAAGATACTATAGTGTGTTTTGTGCTTTGGAGAGTGTGTCTCACAGCCTATTCCAAAGTGCTAGCCTAACTAATGTTGGTGTGAAAGATCCTAGAAAATAAAAGTTACTAAGTAAATTTTATGATTACGCAGTGTTTTTATGGGCTATTGTTTACACGAGAAGAGGATGGAAATGAAACCAATGTTGTTGATACCTTGACCCAATTGAATGCAAATAGAGATGAATGATGCAAAGTTTCGTTCAATGAACTCTATCTACAGTAGGGAGAAGGATTTTTTTCTAGAATAATAGAAGCTATGAAATGTACTTTTCATTCTTGAACAAGATTGCAAACAACCATAAAATGAAACTTTTTGACTTTCTTTAAAAAAAAAAATCTTTGAATGCAAAATCTTCTTATAAATGATTACTCATTGATAATGGATGGCTTTAATTTTTCTTTGGAAAACCAAAACAGGGATGTAAAGAAGCAAGTACAAGTAATCAATGAAGATTGATACACTCAACACGCACCCAAATCAAGCTTTCAATGTAGATAAAAATAAAAATGACAAGAAAGTGGTTCGTCAAATACAAACAAACAAAGGGATTTCTAGTCAATAAACAATCTAAAAAACATAATCAATCCATGACTTAAGAGACTTCAAATCAGACAAGCACTCAAATCTCAGAATCAGAGATTATGCCCTTGTCGATAAAAGGTCAAGAAGTAGGAGCTGGAAAAAGATTTAGAAGTAGGAAAAAGATTCAGAATGGTTTTTGATCTCTGAAAACCAATCAATGGTAAGAATTGAATTCAGCAAACAGTCAAATAATGACACAAGAAGTTCCTTCCAGATGCTCAAATAAAGTTGGGCATCAATTAGACAGGACAACTCAATTGCAAACAAAAAATCAAATGGGTTCGTAGGCTATCTATAGGGTGCAGTGCGAACATCAATAGAGTTCACAGGCTGGACACAGGTAGGATGTGAACTTCTCGCACTGGATTGAACAGTAGAGTGCAAAAATCAGGGGTTTTCGTAGGTCTTCAAGAAAATACAGTACGAACCTGTCTGTAATCAAAGAAATTTGGAAAAAAAGGCCAATAATCTAAGTGAACTTCTAGGTCTAGAGGATCTATGTGGATCTCCCACAGACTCAGATACTGATTGGAATTGAAAAAGATAAGATAGGACAAAATGGCCAACAAAAAACCACAAAACAGGATCTCCCCAATGGAGTCACCAATTTTTTTATGGGGTGAATTGGTATGTGCATACACTAACTGATCTCCCTAGATCCACGTGGATCTAGAAAAAAAGATGAGAGGACATGACACTTTCCCTAAGTTACAATCATTGAATCTACCATCAAGTAAGGAATAAATGGCATACCTTAAGATATAGCTTCCTTATGTGTTTATTGTTCCTGCTTCGCCTCAGTGACCCTGTAGCATCATATCTGCAATAAGACATATTGACCAAAGTGAAAGCGACAATAATACATTCAATGAAAACCTAAACATGTGATTAAGGAATCATGTAATAAAATAAAAGCAATTTTATGGGAAAGGGACATGTCACTGTATCATATTAAACGAAAGAATAAATTACAACCAGATCACCTTGATGTCGCAAGCTTCCTTTCGGTGGTTCCTTGCTCCAACACACACATCCACTTCGAGCTTCTATGAAGAAAATCCACTATGGCTTGATAGACTGATGGAGGTCTCAAGCATCAATTCGAATAGGGTTTCTCTACACAATTCTTTCTCCAATTTTTCTTGCTTGCTTTACCACTTCTTACTTCCTAACCTTTTCCATGAGAAACCTTTCAATATATAGGAGAAGGAGAGATGGTTAAAGGGATAAGGATGGTCCCAATAAATATGAGAAGTCAGTAGGATCCCAACCATGCAAATGCCAACTCATTTTCTAGAAGATCTCTTTCTAGAACCTTCGTAACCTCTTCTTCCATTTTTAGGTTAAAAACAAGTTCGCACCCTGCCAGTATAGCAACCTGCAAACTCCTCACACGCTAGGTATACAACAACTTGCAAGAATTAGGGGTTCTCGCACTCTGCACCATATGCAGCTTGCGAACTCACTCCAAAAGATGTTTTGTAGAGGAAGATAAGAGTCACTTTTCTCAGGAAAAAAGTCCTTGTGAGGGCCTGAACACAATCACTATGGAAATACCACTAGAGTGACCAAAATCATGTGTAACAGAATGCCCCACAAAGTATGAGGCTAGAATCCATGACAGTTGAAATACTTTGTAAAATGTTTGTGTGTGTCGGAATCAAGGATCGCACCTAATTGAAAACTTGCAAACAATCCAGTATCTGCAGAATATAATACCAATTCTGAGGTAGGCATTCCCACGCTCAGATCATAAATGTAGATCATGGCCACCAATCATACATTGTGGATCCATGTCGTCAAAAAATTACATAGCCACCAGGAATACACTATGGATCTATGCGTTAAAAGAATTTGATTAGGACATAGCCACGTGACATACAAAGTGGATCTATGTGTCAATACAAATCAGAAAAACGCCATCACAACCTGGATAAAAAAGATGAGACCCAGGGTCTTCAATCATGTCATCTGAAAGCATGAATCTAGGCATGTGATTACATGTGTTGAAGCCAAACATGGTAGAAACCACTTGATTACCAATCATTGATGAAAACCATTAAAAAGTGCGAGGGAAATCACCATTGATGTCAATAACTCCCAAGGTACCTAAATACAATCCGAACGAATGTGAATAAATGAGTTGAAGTCGAACATTTGACCGAATCTCTCGATCAGGGATCAATGATGTGAATCCATTGTCGAAATCGAAGAAACTTGCAATTAAGGCATGCAGGTCCTAAGGTAATTAAATGATTTCTAAGTCTTATTCCCGGATAATGAGCTGAAGTCGACAGAAAAATACTCATCATAGGAGGGCCTTGATGTATCCCCCATCAATGACACAAAATAACTAACATATTTCTTAGGATGATTCAAGAATGCGAATATGATTTGAAATTGACATAGGGAAGGCCGATGTGGTAAGAAATGACGATTGTAGATGGTTGACTTAACATAAGGCTTGGTCAAACTTCTCTTGAACATATGGGTGGCACGACACTGATGTTGGTAGCATTGACTCAAGGACGACCCAAGATACGAATTTGCAGAAAGTTAGATGAGAGATAAATGGATTTCCCAACCTAGGTTCAAATAATAAAGGGGGTGCCATGTTCAAGAGCGATTCTTACTGCCACTGAATACAAATACAAAGACACATCTCTTTCCCAAATTTCCCCCCACCATTTCTGATGAGTACCTCTTTATTTTTATGCAAGCTTGAGGAGGATAACATATGCTTGTTGATATAAGCTCATCCTTCAAAGTATATTTAACGGACCCTAAGAAGGAGTGGTTCGATCCCATATGGGCCTTTCAATGTTTGTTTAACGAGTCCAAAGATAGAAAAATCAAGGGTTCTTCATGTTTTGAGAGTCTAAAAAACACTTAAAGAGAACTCTCCCAGTTCCTTTTTCATAAAGTAGTTTGATAGGACCGAAAAAGTGATAAAATATCACCCACCAAATGTTTTCTTCAAATACTTTAACGAGCGTGAAAAGAACAAGATCGCTCGGAAATCTTTTCGTTTTTATGGAGCATGAAAAGAGCTTAAAGGATACTCCCTAATTTTTGTTGTTTTCGTGTTGCCATAACGAGTATGAAAAGACAACAAAAGTATACTCGGTTGCATTCTCATGTATTTCCGAGCGCGAGAACGAACGAAGACTGAGCTTGAGGTTTTTCTTACAAAACCCTAAAAAGATATTTGTACATGTAGAACATTTCCATACACCGTGGTCCAGATTCCTATGTCGACGATATGCAAGGGAAAACACACTCACAAGGATATTAAGAAAATAGGTTTTAGGCAAAATAATAATAAAATAATGTAAAGAAAATGAATAAGTAGGGGTAAAACTTGTCTTTTACCATTTCATTGTAACTTTGCCCAAAACTTGCCCATTGAACCTCTTTTTTCCCAAAATTTTCTCGATAGATTGCGAGAGATATAGGTGACCATTCGACGAATGGTCTCCGTCAGCTAGGTAAACCTTTGATCCTTCATCTTTTGCATGGATAAGATTTCATTTTCATTGGTAAAAAATAGTTTTTTGAGTTAATTTTTTAACCTAGGGTTCGTATAGGCAAGTTCGCAGGTGAGCTTCACGGGACCTACGAGAATGAAGGAATCTCATAGGTGACCTTCATCTCACCTACGAACCTCTCGCATTGTGCGAAGGGGCCACCTACGAACCCCATGAACCAAAAAGTCAAACATGTTTTTTACTTAGAAAAAATGTCAAGGAGTTTGAAAAATGGCTTCTAACTTCCTTCCATGTTCTTAGTGAAGGTTTGGGCTACAAGATGCTGGAGTGGCAAGAGCGAGAGCATGAGGAAGAAGATTTTATTGCCAGGAATGATCCAAGAACTGTGGCTGCTCTTCGAGAGTGTGGACTTTTGAAATTTTTCAAGATTCAGGGCATGAGAGCCTGACTCAGATTACTTGAGTACCTAGTCCACATGTGGGGGTTCAAACTCTTTCATTGGATATCGAGGATATCTACTTTCTCACGGGTTTATATCGCTATGTATCCCACACGACATTGATAGGGAGTAGAGGTGGAGGCCTCCCTATGAGTGAGTATGTCCGTTAGTTCTGTGTGCCTGAGGCAGAGAGAAGCTAGGGTAAGGTTGCTATCTGGGGAGTCCGATATTTAACTTTAAGGACCATCCTATATACCACTGCATGCATGGCTAGGAGTTTCGCTCCACACATGGCTCTCCAAAGCTATTTTCAGTACGCGATAGAGTGTACTGAGCCTGGGGTCTTCAACTAGTCAAATGCAATCCTTCGTAGTATGAAGAGACAATTGACGAAATGAAGAAGAGGAGACCTGAAGCAATTCGGATGGTTCAGTTTTGGTTTCCTTCTTTCTTGAGAGGGTCCCACTGTTTTGGTTACAGGTATAATGGGGTTTACCAGCCCCACGAGACTTAAGTATGATGAGGTGGTGTGACCTCTTGGCTCAGCATGCAGCGGGTCCCATAATCAAGTATAATGATTCATTTTTTGATTGGTTGAGGCCGCAAATGATGATGGTGGACGACTATGCCTACGTTGGCTTGGATTTACGAGGAGATTTGGATTTATTCTTGCCTGAGGGTGCCCAGTGGGGGGACTTAGGTAAGAAATACACATTTTTTCTTTTAAAGTTTTTATAAATTTTATTATATAAAATGTTTTTTATGTTTTTGATCCAAGGACTAATCAAAAATCTTTTTGATGACACAGACATGGGACCGCATCGGCCTCCAGGGACATCTCCTATCTAGAGAAGAGGAAAAGTGGCTCTAGTGGCAGGATGGGGTGTCGATGATTGTGAGGCAGTCGAGCAAAATTTAGAGGGGTTGACAGTAGGCATCCTAGATATCTCGATTGGAGAGATCCCGAGACGCTACCAGCGCCATACTGTGGACATCTCTGAGTCTCTTAGACGACTGCTTCGTAGGGTAGCACGAGCAGTTGTGTGTTACCCAGAGCATCATCTGTGACGTTATTTTGTAGAAGACGCGGGCTTCAAATTTTGACACTTTGGTCGTTGGAAAAAAACTTTTTGATTGTTATATATATATACATGTGGGTTTTACCAACTTACTCTGCATTGTATAATACATGTGATGTGTTATTGGGTTTATAAATGTCTCAAATGTCTGTCTAACACATAATTATCTAATGCACTAGTTAATGTATTTAGACATCTAGGAATGTGCTGATATTCGATATAATCAAAATAACGTTCCAAGAGGCGAATTCGTAGATATACCCGCAATAAAGTAGGACTTCAGATAGCATAGAAATTACTTAATTGTAGCAATACTAGCTGCGAATCAATTTGTATCACCAGGTGGTAGATACCAAGCGAAATGGCATCAGTCAATAATTCGATGACGATGTTATATTCTGCAATATTATTGGTTGCGTGACCGAGGCAAACACCTTGTAGACTGACAAGTTCGTTCATTGGTGCATAGATTTCCCATGCAACAGAACCTAAGTTCTAAGCACTACGACTAGCACCATCGATGAAGCCAATGTGGGGTAGTGAAGAATCCGACATCTAGAAACCAAGCACAATGCAAGGTAAGTGGTCAAGGGTAGAAACCAAATAACAAAGAGCACACAAAAGTATGGTAAAATAAAATACAAGCACTCATGCACAGATGACCTAAGCATAGTACTTCTTTAAGTAAAGCCCATTTCTGGGCTCACTCAAAGGGACACCATCATAATCTACTAATTCGTAAGAACCCTTCTCCAACACTCGTTTCACGATGTAAGGACCACGCCACATGGCCTCGAATTTTTTGGCTCCTAGTAAATCACGATCTTGTTCGTAAAGGAGAACTAGATCACCTTCAGAGAAAAGCCATGGCTTGACATGTTTGTTGTATTGGGCTTTGACGCATCTCTTCTGGGCTTCTATATCTAGGGTGGCATTGCGATGGGTTTCATCTAGTTGCATAAGATACAACAGACGTTCTTCTTCAACAGAAGTGTTCGGGAGAAGATTTATGGCTAGTTTTAGAGATGCTATCTCACATTCAATAGGCAAGATAGCCTCAATGCCATAAACTAACTAGAAAGGCGTAAACACGGTAGCAGACTTGACGGATGTCCGCTAAGCCCATAATGCTGAAAACAACATTGTGTACCAACTAGTCTTATGAATCCCTATCATTCATCGAAGCATAGTAATGAGGATTTTGTTGATTGCTTCAACCTGGCCATTGGCCTGTGGGTAATAGGGTGTTGATTTTTCATGGCGAAGACCCAACTTTGCAGTAAGTTCGAACATCATGAAGTTTCTAAAGTGGCTACCGTGATCAGTAACGATATCTTGGGGTACACCAAAATGAGTAATGATGTGATTGAATATGAATAGTGTTGCAGTTTTTCCCGTATTGTCGAATGTAGGCATCGCTTTGGCCCATTTCGTGAAATAATGCATGGCTACAATAATGTATTCATGCCCCCCGGCCGAGTGAGGGTTACAGGTCATGAAATCGATACCGCATTTAGCGAAAGGTCCTAGGGAAACTATAGGATGTAAGGGAGTGGGGTGACATCATATCTTATGATTATACGTTTGGTAGGCATGGCATTTCTAGACAGTGGTTATACAATCTTTAAATAAATAAGTCTAGAAGTACCATGCTCGTAAGATCTTTTGGGCAGTAGCATACCCAGACATGTGACCACCACATGATCCAGAGTGGCAGTCATTCAAGGCTTTCTCAGCTTCGTCAAGGGTGAGGCATCATCGAAACACGGATTCGATCCCATGGCGATAAAGGGTATCACCGAGGATAATATACTGATGAGCTTGGTAATGTATGTGACGATGGTCAGTGCTAGACAAATCGGGCCGAAAAGTCTGAGTCTGGAGATATATAATGATATCTCCATACCAAAGGTCATCGGAACTGATCAGAAAAATGGATTCATCAGGTAGTGAATCCTCTGCTACATTTTCCGTCTCAGAACAGGGAAGGTCACATATCAATTCAGCAAATACCAAGGATTTATTGGACGTAGAACGTTTGAATTCTAAGTCAAACTCATGGGGTATTACAATCCATTTGGAGTATTTTCCCCCTAGCAACTGGCGTGTAAGAATGTGTTGCATGGGGTTGCAGTTGGAAATCATGGTAGTCTTGCATAAAAGGATATAGTGCTGGAAATGTTGGACAGCTTGGACGGCTTCCAAGGCTAGTTTTTCAACATGTAAATACTTGATTTCGGTAGTCGTGAGACTCTGACTCAAATAATAAATGACATGTTCGTCCTGAGAATCATCATCCTGGACTAGAACCATAGCGATGGTAGAGTCCGAGGCTACGACATAAAGGAAATAATCGCAACTGTAATTCGGTGGGAAAAGTAGTAGTGTATGTGTAAGGGTGAGCTTTAAAGCTTCGAAGGCTTTATTTGCAGGCTTGTCACAGATGAATGGATAACCTTTCTTTAATAATCGAGTGAATTCTAATGTCATCTCAGCATAGTTTGGAATGAAACAACGCAAAAAGTTTTCCTTCCCTTGCAAACATTGGAGCTGGCATAAAGTAGGAGGGGGAAGATTTAAGATGGCCTCCACCTTAAGAGGATCCACCCTAATTCCTTGACGTGACAAAATGAAACCTAGTAGTCGACCAAACTCCACAAAAAAAAACACATTTATGTGGGTTTAAACGTATACGGTAATGTCGACAGCGAAGAAAAATGGCTCGGAGGTGGGACAGGTGGTCTTGGTGACATATGGAATGAGCTGGTAGATCATCAAGATAAGGTTGTATTATGTGCTTTATATCATCAAAAGCATAGGACATGGCTCGCTGAAAAGTCGTGCCAGCGTTCTTTAGACCGAAAGGTAGTTTCTGGTAGGTGAAAGTACCCCAAGGACAAATAAAAGTGGTTTTATGTTGATCCGTGGGTAGAATATTGATTTGATTATAGCCGGAGAAACCATCCATTAATGAGAAGATTTCACTACCGGCACAATCGTTGACAATCTAGTCGACGAAAGGGGTTGGAAAGTTGTCTTTGGGACAGGCTTTATTTATATCCCTATAATCAACGCAAACACGGATAGTACCTTGATTTTTATTAACCGGAACGAGATTAGATACCCAATCAGTTAAAGCCACCGGATAAATAAAACCGGCTTTGAGAATTTTTTCAACTTTGAGTTTAATGGCTGCAGCTTTACGAGGGTGGACTAGACGAAGCCTCTTCCAAACAGGTTTAGCGTTCGGGTATGTCTTGATCTCATGTACAACAATATCGGGGTCAATACCTGGCATCTCTTCGTAGCTCCAAGAGAAGTCATCACGGAACTCTTGAAAAATAACTTTGTATGTGATGACCTCATCATCGGAACAAGTGGCTCCTATATGAACATTTTCGACAATCCCGAGCTTAATAGAGATGTCAAGTGGAATAGTGGATGAGATATTACTCAAGCTCCCTTCGTAAAGTATGTCATGGGTAGACTTGGGAATTGAGGAGATGACGGCAAAGGTCGACGGAGTTGAAATCCGTTGGTAATTCTCCATGGTGTGTTGTTCGAGAAAGAGAATGGAGCGATGATGTCCATCATCCCATGGGATGTCGTCCTCAGACATAATAGACATAATGATCTCGTCCGTGGGAAAAATGACACAAAAATGATCAGGAGATGAAGCACCATTAGAGGGGGTAGACGGGGTTGCTGATTGAATAGCCTGATAGGTGGATTCAAGTAGACTCAAAGGCATTTGTTCGCCATAGAGAAGACAATCACCAGGGTCGGGTACAATCTAGGGGTCGTGAGACGTAAGGGATTCTCGAACAGAGGTGGAAATCATGTTGATCGAGGTGACAAACGGAGGAGGAATATTGAGTGGTGGGATTGGGAATGTACCCATCAAAGTGGAATCTTTAAGAAGACCCACACCAACATTCTCGTATCCAGGGGGTGTTTTTGAAATGAAATGTACGTTGCTAGTACGGGAATCAGAATTAAAGAAGGCCATTTGATCTATAGTAACCACTTTTCCTTGGTGTGGGAAACGTAAGACAAGGAAAAGTGTGGAGACAACTACATGCATGGAATCAATCCAGCTACGACCAAGTAAGAGGTTGTAATTGAGAGGTGCATCGAAGATATTGACTTCAACATTGACCGTTTTTCCTTCCAATGTAATAGGCAACGAAGGAAGAAAACTATATGGTTTAAATCCAGAGCCATTAAAGGCTTTAAGCATGTTGTGTGATTTAGTTAAGGGAGGAGAGCCAATATCTTTCCAATAGGAGAGAGACATGATGCATGTCGAGGCACCCTAATCAATAACTATTCTACAAATGTTATTGTCTACAACAACAACTTGTATTTGAAAAGATAGTTGAGGAGGTATCCTTGGAATGTGATCTTCCAACTCAAAGATTATCAAGTTTGTATCCGTGGGGTCAATTCCACCAATAGCCTTTAACAGTGCCTTCTGTTTTGTGGGGAAAGTTTGAAGGACTTCGAGAGATGACATCGCGGAGGATGCTTGCGCGAGATCTTCTACAATGTTGTAGTTCTGGGTAGCACACGTGTGGGGTTTGAAGGTAGAATTTTGAACAACACCCTTTGGAGGAGGGTGGAGTACTATATCGAGGTTCGATCATTCGAGATGAAGAGGACCATTGGGAGGTGCATTCATTGGAGTCGGTTCTACCAATGAAGGTGGTGTATCATCAACTTTCTCCTTCGAGGGGGAATAATCTTTGGCCCGAGTGGTGATAACAATGTTGTTTTTCTTTGAATCACCCATGTACATTAGGACGTATGAAGTAGTAGAAGACGAGGGTTGGTCATGAATGACCATTTGAGCCTGTTGCTGAGAAGGGAAAGGTTGTGACAAGATGGTAGGTGTAATAGGTTTCGGAGTCCCTTGAAGGAACTTAGTGACTTCAACTCGTCTCGGACAATCTTTCGTGTAGTGGTCATCACCACAAATAAGACACGGATATCGCGGTTTACACTTATCCTTATCATCAACAGGTTGTGTTTTAGTTTTTTCAGATTGGGAGTTATTTTTATCCCTCTTGTTCTTACCCTTCCCTTTTTTGAATTTATTTTTACCAGTAGGGGTAGATTGGACGGAATTCACTTCAAAAGTCTTGCTAGTGGAAGGGGTGGGAGTTGGAGCATTATGTACATTAGAAGAAGAAGACCTGGGGTTGGTGTGAGAGGTTGACATAGATTTGGCTTCAGTGGAAAAAGTGCCAATCACACCGTCAACAGCATGAGAAGCTGTCGGGGTGGTTGAGGTAGCTGTGGTGGAAGGACGAGGAGCGTCAGGGAGTAAGTCGTAAAGGGTACCCGTCTGCGAATAGACGAGGTCTAGGTACTGGGCACGACTGATCACCTGTTCTTTGGTGACAATGCCACCCATGGAATTATCTCTAGAGATGTCATTCACGAAGGATTTCGTGAACCATTCTGCTAATAATTGATTGGGAAGATCGAGTTTGGTTAGACGTCTTCGTTGTCTCCACTCATGTATGTGATCATAGATATGAGTGGCTTTAGTTTGCTTGAAAGAACTCAAGATCTCGGTTCTTGTTTCATACCAGATGGGTAACTGGTAGTGAGTAAGGAAATCCATGGCGAGGGTATTAAAGTCGGAGAAGAAGCCTCGTGGTAGTTCTATATACCACTTTGCAGCCAAACCAGTAAGGGTTCGTTGGAAGAGTCTAAACCTAATGGAGTCGTCCATCAAGGAGTTGGAGGAACACCAAAGGTGAAAAGTCATGACGTGGTTGTTGGGATCCTCTCTCGGTTTACCATCAAACTTGGGAATGTCTGATGGTAGCTTGGCCGGTATAATGGGACATTGGGGAGAATGAAGGATAGGGTCGTTTAAGATCCTAGACAAATGAGGAAGGTCCAAAGTGGACAGAAAGGGAAATTTTCTATTCACGTGGGGGTATTGGTGACTTTGGGGAGGAAGTCCCATAGGTATACCAGTCAGAATGTAAGTCATTTGCATGTAATGTGAAGTTTCGAGCAGATTCGGTTGTTGGTGTGGAGGTATGTAGATCATAGGGTTGTATAGGTTAGGAATATTCCCTTGAAAAGGGACATTTTGTGGAATGTTCAAACCCCAAATAGGATTGGGTGGACCTGGGTATGGCTGGCCTGCACTAGGGGGTAGGAAAGAGATGGCTTGAGGATGTTTCCCCCTAGTCGGTTGAGGATTACATTGGGTAAGGTTGTTCCAATACTAGGCTAAGGTTGCAGGTATGTTTTTCCCATCGGGTGGGATGTTTGGGGGTTGTCCTCCAATTGGGAGTTGACCTCCATATGGGGGTTGTCTTCCCAAGTGAAATTTTCCATCAACAGGAATCTGATAATTAGATGTGAAAGACTGAGTAGTGCCACTAGGGCTGACTCCACTGACATAAGGCGGATAAGACACTCCGGAGGGGACATGAGGAAGTGTTAGAATAAAACCGGCAATAATATTATGTCTAGGAAAAGGGGAAATTCCAGAAGCTCCATATCGACCCTAAGTAGTGTTAGGGATAGAATCATTTAACACATTATACCCAGGGGGAAGGGGAGGGGTATGTCTAGGATAAAGTGGTGTGCCAATGGGAGCTTGGCTAGCCACCGTATTCCTAGAGGGAATATTCGTAGCATCTGGGACCATTGTAGAATGGGCCATTTGAAGGGGGATGATCATGTTTGGGTCAACGGACTGGGAGTCTAATCCAAGGAAGAGATAGGTAGTCGTAAGGATGGTCGGATCTACAGGTATTTCATTTGTATCAGACGTTTCCCATAAGTCAGCTTCGACAGATATGTTGACACCTATTTGTGGGGTAAAAATATCCCGCATCGTACAGGGTGGGGTTTGAAAAATGTTGGTACTCCAAAAAGGTTCCTGGCCTTCAGGGCCTTCGAAAGGTCTGATCGCTATTCCAGAAGTTTGAACAAGAATTTTTCCGGATGAATTTAGCAGAAGAATACATCTCATGGAATTGAGAGGAAGTCAGAGAGATTCTACAGAATCTGTAATTAAGAATTGATCTAGGGAATCAGTTCTCTCCACTCGTGGAGTGGTGATATCTTGGACTTCACTTTGTTGAGGAGAGCCCTCTAGCGGGTTGGTAGGAAAGGGTTGAGAACCTTCCAGATCTTCTGGGGGTAGACCTTGCATTCTACGTGAACGATGTGGAGGGTCAATGTTGGTTGAGATAAAAATCAAACAAAAGAAACTCTATGGCCAACTATGGAAATGAGCAGCACACACTAATATAATCTAGGAATTGAACCAAGCAACGAAAAACTTCTTATGCTGAGGTCACTAGTTGGTGATGAAATCCAACGTCGTGAAATCGAGATAAGAAGGGGCTGGGCTAGGGTGGAAAAGTTACCTTGATGACCTACTTAATGGACTTACGCCTTCGTGCAAGCTTCCATGCAGTAATTGTGATTTACCCTCCAAGGAGCCTGAGTGAGTTTGGCCAACGTCGATTCCAGGTACCGTGAAGACTTGCCCCTTCAGAGTCACCTTGTGTAAGACCCTAAGAACATAGGCCACTAAAGTTACCACCAGCAACAATGATTCCTGGGGAGACAGTCGACAGTCCAATCGACACACAAGGGCAGGGTATCGAGCTCGAAATCAACTTGAAAGGCTTCCACTCATCATTGTGGGTATACCTTCAAGTGACCCCCATATTACGTGCAATCTCTACACTCAGACCAACAAATCAGGGTGAGTAACTCTACCAATCTCAATGCAACCTCAGGTTTAACCCTTGTGTAAGAAGGGATTCCCAGGACAAAATGTTGCAAATGGATTTCAACACTCCCTATCACAAGATACTATTGTGTGTTTTGTGCTTTGGAGAGTGTGTCTCATAGCCTATTCCAAAGCACTAGCCTAGCTAATGTTGGTGTGAAAGATTCTAGAAAATAAAAGTTACTAAGTAAATTTTATGATTACACAGTGTTTTTATGGGCTGTTGTTTACGTGAGAAGAGGATGGAAATGAAACCAATGTTGTTGATACCTTGACCCAATTGAATGCAAATAGAGATGAATGTTGCAAAGTTTCATTCAATGAACTCTATCTACAACAAGGAGAAGGAGTTTTTTTTGGAATAATAGAAGCTATGAAATGTACTTTTCATTCTTGAACAAGATTGCAAACAACCATAAAAATGAAACTTTTCGACTTTCTTTAAAAAGAAAATTCTTTGAATGCAAAATCTTCTTATAAATGATTACTCATCGATAATGGATGGCTTTAATTTTTCTTTGGAAAAACAAAATAGGGATGTAAAGAATCAAGAACAAGTAATCAACGAAGATTGATGCACTCAACATGCACCCAAATCAAGATTTCAACGTAGATAAAAATAAAAACGACAAGAAAGTGGTTCGTCAAATACAAACAAACAAAGGGATTTCTAGTCAATAAACAATCTAAAAAACATAATCTATCCAGGATTTAAGATACTTCAAATCAGACAAGCACTCAGATCTCAGAATTAGAGATTATACCCTTGTCGATAAAAGGTCAAGAAGTAGGAGATGGAAAAAGATTTAGAAGTAGGAAAAATATTTAGAATGGTTTCCGATCTCTGAAAACCAATCAATGGTAAGATTTGAATTCAGCAAACAGTCAAATAATGACACAAGAAGTTCCTTCCAGATGCTCAGATAAAGATGGGCATCAATTAGACAGGACAACTCAATTCCAAACAAAAAATCAAATGGGTTTGCAGGCTATCTATAGGGTGCAGTGCGAACATCAATAGAGTTCACAGGTTGGACATAGGTAGGATGCAAACTTCTTGCACTAGATTGACTAGTAGGGTGCGAAAATCAGGGGTTTTCATAGGTCTTCAGGAAAATATAGTGTGAACCTGTCTGTAATCAAAGAAATTTGGAAAAAAGAGCCAATAATCTATGTGAACTTCTAGGTCTAGAGGGTCTATGTGGATCTCCCACAGACTCAGAGACTGATTGGAATTGAAAAAGACAAGATAGGAGAAAATGGCCAACAAAAAACCACAAAACGGGATCTCCCCAGTGGAGTCGCCAATTTTGTTATGGGGTGAATCGGTATGCGTGGACACTAACTGATCTCCCTAGATCCACCTGGATCTAGAACAAAACATGAGAGGACGTGACACTTTCCCTAAGTTACAATCATTGAATCTACCATAAAGTAAGGAATAAATGGCATACCTTAAGATATAGCTTCCTTATGTCTTTGTTGTTCCCACTTCGCCTCGGTGACCTTGTAGCATCATATCTGCAATAAGACATATCGACCAAAGTGAAAGAGACAATAATACATTCAATGAAAACCTAAACATGTGATGAAGGAATCACATAATAAAATAAAAGCAATTTTATGGGAAAGGGAGATGTCACTGTATCATATTAAGCGAAAGAAGAAGTTACAACAAGATCGTCTTGATGTCGCAAGCTTCCTTTCGGTGGTTCCTTGCTCCAACACACACATCCACTCTGAGCTTGTATGAAGAAAAACCACTATGGCTTGATAGACTGATGGAGGTCTCAAGCATCAATTCGAATAGGGTTTCTCCACACAATTCTTTCTCCAATCTTGCTTGCTTGCTTTACCACTTCTTACTTCCTAACCTTTTCCATGAGAAACCTTTCAACATACAAGAGAAGGAGAGATGGTTAAAGGGATAAGGATGATCCCACTAAAACTGAGAAGTCAGTAGGATGCCAACCATGCGAATTCCAACTCATTTTCTAGAAGATCTCTTTCTAGAACCTTCGTAACCTCTTCTTCCATTTTTAGCTTAAAAACAAGTTCGCACCCTGCGAGTATAGGAACCTGCAAACTCCTCGCAGGCCAGGTATACAAAAACCTGCGTGAATTAGGGGTTCTCGCACTCTGCACCATATGCAGCCTACGAACTCACTCCAAAAGATGTATTGTAGAGGAAGATAAGAGTCACTTTTCTTAGGAAAAAATTCGTTGTGAGGGCTTGAACACAATCACTGTGGAAATATCACTAGAGTGACCAAAATCATGTTTAACAGAATTTCCCCCAAAGTATGAAGCTGGAATTCGTGAAAATCAAAATACTTTGTAAAATGTTTGTGTGTGTCGGAATCAAGAATCGCACCTAATCGGAAACCTGCAAACAATCAAGCATCTGCAGAATATAATACCAATTCTGAGGTAGGCATTCCCATGCTCAGATCATAAAAGTAGATCATGGCCACCAATCATACACCATGGATCCATGTCATCAAAATGTTACATAGCCACCAGGAATACACTGTGGATCTATGTGTTAAAAGACTCTGATTAGGACATAGCCACATGACATACAAAGTGGATCTATGTGTCAATAAAAATCATAAAAACTCCATCACAACCTGGATCAAAAAGATGAGACCCAGGGCCTTCAATCCTATCATCTGAAAGCACAAATATAGCCATGTGATTACATGTGTCGAAGTCAAACATGGTAGAAACCACTTGATTACCGGTCATTGATTAAAACCGTTAACAAGTGCGAGGGAAATCACCATTGATGTCAATGAATCCCAAGGTACCTAAGTACAATCTGAACGAATGTGAATAAATGAGTTGAAGTCAAACATTCGATGGAATCTCTCGATCAAGGATCAATGATGTGAATCCATTTTCGAAAGCAAAGAGACCTGCCATTAAGGCATGCAGGTCCTAAGGTACTTAAATGATTTCTAAGTCTTATTCCCATATAATGAGCTGAATTCGACGGAAAAAGACTCGTCACAGGAGGGACTTGATGTATCCCCCATCAATGATAGGAAATAAGTAATAGATTTTTTAGGATGATTCAAGAATGTGAATATGATTTGAAACTGACACAGGGAAGTCTGATATGGTAAGAAATGATGATTGCAGATGGTTGACTTAACAGAAGGCTTGGTTGAACTTCTCTTGAACATATGGGTGGCACGACACTGGTGTTGGTAGCATTGACTCAATGATGACCCAAGAAATGAACTTGCAGAAAGTCAGATGAGAGACAAATGGATTTCCCAACCTAGGTTTGAATAATGAAGGGGGTTCCATGTTCAATATCGACGGTTACTGCCACTTAAAACGAATACGAAGACACATTTCTTTCTAAAATTTTTCCCCACCATTTTTAGCGAGTACCTCTTTATTTTTACGCAAGCTTGAGGAGGATAACATATTCTTGTTGATATAAGCTCATCCTTTAGATGAGTCCCTCAGAGTATATTTAATGAACTCTAAGAAGGAGTGGTTCGATCCCATATGGGCCTTTCAATGTTTGTTTAACGAGTCCAAAGATAGAAAACTCGGGGGTTTTTCATGTTTTGAGAGTCTGAAAAACACTTAAAGAGAACTCTTCCAATTCCTTTTTCGTAAAGTAGTTTGATAGGACCGAAAAAGTGATAAACTATCGCCCACCAAACATTTTCTTCAAATACTTTAACGAGCGTGAAAATAACAAGATCGCTCGACAATCTTTTCGTTTTTATGGAGCATGAAAAGAGCTTAAAGGATACTCCCTAATTTTCATTGTTTTCGTGTTGCCATAGCGAGTATGAAAAGATGACAAATGTATACTCAATTGCATTCTCATGTATTTTCGAGCGCGAGAACAAACAAAGACTGAGCTCGAGGTTTTTCTTACAAAACCCTAAAAAGAGATTTGTACATGTAGAACATTTCCATACACCGTGGTCCAGATTCCTATGTTGACGATCTGCAAGGGAAAACATACTCACAGAGATATTAAGAAAATAGGTTTTAGGAATAATAATAATAAAATAATGTAAAGAAAATAAATAAGTAGGGGTAAAACTTGTGTTTTACCATTTCATTGTAACTTTGCCCAAAACTTGCCCATTGAACCTCTTTTTCCCCAAAATTTGCTCGGTGGATTGTGAGAGATACATGCAACCATTCGACGAATGGTCTCCATCAGCTAGGCAAGCCATTGATACTTCATCTTTTGTATGGATTATATTTCATTTTCAATGGTAAAAAATAGTTTTTTGAGTTATTTTTTTAACTTGGGGTTCATATAGGCAAGTTCCCAGGTGAGCTTCACGGGACCTGCGAGAATGAAGGATTCTCATAGGTGACCTTCAACTCACCTGTGAACCTCTTGCACTGTACGAAAGGGCCACTTGCTAACCCTGTGAACCAAAAAGTCAAACATGTTTTTTACTTAGAAAAAATGTAAAGGATTTTGAAAAATGGCTTCTAACTTCCTTCCATGTTCTTAATGCAGGTTTGGGCTACCAAAATTCTGGAGTGGCGAGAACGAGAGCATGAGGAAGAATATTTTTTTTTCAGGAATGATTCGGGAACCATGGCTTCTCTTCGAGAGCGTGGACTCTTGAAATTTTGCAAGATTTAGGGCATGAGAGCCCAACTCAGATTACTTGAGTACCTAGTCCACATGTGGGATGTGGACCAATAGGTTTTCCATGTGGGGATTCATACTCTTTCATTGGATATCGAGGATGTATACTTTCTCACAAGTTTATCTTGCCATGTATCCCACGTGACATTGACAGGGAGTAAAGGTGGAGGCCTCCCTATGAGTGAGTATGTCTGTCAGTACTATGTGCCCGAGGCGGAGAGAAGCCAGGGTAAGGTTGCTATCTGGGGAGTCCGAGATTTAACTTTACGGACCATCCTATATATCATTTCACTCATGGCTGGGAGTGCCACTCCACACATGTCTCTCCAAAGCTATTTTCAGTACGTGATAGAGTGTACTGAGCCTCGGGTCTTCAATTGGTTAGATGCAGTCCTTCGTAGTATGAAGAGACAATTGATGAAATGCAGAAGAGGAGACCTGAAGCAATTCGGGTATGGTTCAATTTTGGTGTCCGTCTTTCTTGAGAGGGTCCCACTATTTCGGTTACAGGTAGAATGGGGTTTACCGGCCCCACAAGACCCAAGGATGATGAGGTGGTGTGACCTCATGGCTCGACATACGACAGGTCCCATAATCAAGTATAACGATTCATTTTTTGATTGGTTGAGGCCACAAATGATGATGGTGGACGAATATGCCTATGCCGGCTTGGATTTCTGAGGAGATCCAGATTTAGTCTTGCCTGAGGGTGCCCAGTGGGGGAACTTAGGTAAGAAGTACACATTTTGTCTTTTAAAGTTTTTATAAATTTTATTATATAATTTTTTTTTATGTTTTCGATCCAAGGGTTGATCAAAAATCATTTTGACGACACAGACGTGGGACCGCATCGGCCTCTAGGGACATCTCCTATCCATAGAAGAGGAGAAGTGGCTCTAGTGGCAGGATGGGGTGCTGAGGATTATGAGGCAGTCGAGCAGAATTTAGAGGGGTTGACAACAGACATCCCAGATATCTCTATTGGAGAGATCCCAAGACACTACCAGCGCCATACTGTGGGCGTCTCTGAGTCTCTTAGATGACTGCTTCGTAGGGTAGCACAAGCAATTGTGTGTTACCGAGAGCATCATCCATGAAATTATTTTGTAGAAGCCGTGGGCTTCAAATTTTGACATTTTGGTTGTTGGACAAAAACTTTTTGTAAAAACTTTTTGATCATTATATATATATACATGCGGCTTTTACTGACTTACTCTGCATTGTATAATACATGTGATGTGTGATTGGGTTTATACATGTCTCAAATGTATGTCTAACACATAATTAGCTAATGCATCAGTTAATGTATTTAGACATCTAGGAATGTGTTGATATTCCCTATAATCAAAATAACGTTCCAAGAGGCGAATTCGTAGATATACCCACAATAAAGTAGGACTTCAGATAGCATAGACATTACTTAACTGTAGCACTACTAGCTGCCAATCAAGTCATATAACTAGGTGGTGGAAACCAAGCGAAATAGAATCAGTCAATAATTCGATGACGACGCTATATTATGCAATATTATTGGTTGCGGGACCGAGGCAAACACCTCGTAGACTGACAAGTTCATTCGTGGGTGCATAGATTGCCCATGCAACAGAAGCTAAGCTCTGAGTACTATGACTAGCACCATCGGCAAAGCCAATGTAGGGTAGCGAAGAGTTTGACATCTGGAAACCAAGCACAATGCAAGGTAAGCGGTCAAGGGTAGAAACCAAATAACAAAGAGAACACAAAAGTATGGTACAATAAAATACAAGCACTCATGCACAGATGACCTAAGCATAGTACTTATTTAAGTAAATCCCATTTCTAGGCTCACTCAAAGGGACACCATCATAATCTACTAATTGGTAAGGACCCTTCTCCAACACTCGTTTCACGATGTAAGGACTACGTCACATGGCCTCGAATTTGCTGGCTCCTAGCAAATCATGATCTTGTTTGTAAAGGAGAACTAGATCACCTTTAGAGAAAATGTGTGGCTTGACATGTTTGTCGTATTGGGCTTTGATGCATCTCTTCTGGGCTTCTATAATTAGGGTGGCATCGCAACAGGTTTTATCTAGTTGCATAAGATACAACAGACGTTCTTCTTCAGTAGAAGTGTTCGAGAGAAGTTCTACAGCTAGTTTTAGAGATGGTATCTCACATTCAATTGACAAGGTGGTCTCAATGCCATAAACTAACTAGAAAGGCGTAAACACGGTAGTAGACTTGATAGATGTCCGGTAAGCCCATAATGCTGAAAATAACATCGTGTGCCAATTAGTCTTATGAATCCCTATCATTCGTCGAAGCATAGTGATGAGGATTTTATTTATTGCTTCAACCTGACCATTGGCCTGTGGGTAATAGGGTGTTGAGTTTTCATGGTGAAGACCCAACTTTTCAGTAAGTTTGGACGTCATGAAGTTTCTAAAGTGGCTACCGTGATTAGTAATGATAGCTTGGGGTACACTAAAACAAGCAATGATGTGATTGAATATGAATAGTGCTACAGTTTTTCCTGTATTGTCGAATGTAGGCATTGCTTCGGCCCATTTCGTGAAATAATCCATGGCTACAATAATGTATCCATGCCCCCCGGCCGAGTGAGGGTTACATGTCATGAAATCGATACCCCATTTAGTGAAAGGTCCTACGGAAACTACAAGATGTAAGGGAACGGGATGAGATCGTATCTTATGATTATACGTTTGGCAGGCATGGAATTTATAGACAATGGTTATACAATCTTTAAATAAAGAAGGCCAAAAGTAACCCGCTCATAAGATATTTTGGGCAGTAGCATACCCAAACATGTGACCACCACATGCTCCAAAATGGCAGACATTCAAGGCTTTCTTGGCTTCGTCAAGGGTGAGGCATCGCCAAAACACGGAGTTGATCCCACGACGATAAAGGGTATCACCGAGAATAATATACTGATGGGCTTGGTAACGTATGCGACGACGGTCATTGCTAGACAAATTGGGCTGAAAATTCTGAGTCTGGAGATATATAATGATATCTCCATACCAAAGGTCATCGAAACTGATCAGAAAAAGGGATTCATTGGGTAGTAAATCCTCTGCTACATTTTCCATCTTAGAATAGGGAAGGTCACATATCAATTTGGCAAACACCAAGGATTTCTTGGACTTAGCACGTTCAAATTCTAATTCAAACTCCTGGAGTATTACAATCCATTTGGAGTATTTTCCCCCTAGCAACTGGCGTGTAAGAATGTGTTGCATGGGGTTGCAGTTGGAAATCATGGTAGTCTTGTGTAAAAGGATATAGTGTCGGAAATGTTGGACAGCTTGGACGGCTACCAAGGCCAAGTTTTCAACATGTAAATACTTGATTTCAGTAGTCGTGAGACTCTGACTCAAATAATAAATGACATGTTCGTCTTGAGAATCATACTCTTGGACTAGAACCATAGCGATGGTAGAGTCTGAGGCTACGACATAAAGGAAATAATCGCGATTGTAATTTGGTTGGAAAAATAGTGGTGTACGTGTAAGGGTGAGCTTTAAAGCTTTGAAGGCTTTATTTGCAGGCTGGTCCCAGATGAATGCAAAACCTTTCTTTAACAATCGAGTGAATCCTAATGTCATCTCAACATAGTTTGGGATGAAACGATGCAAAACGTTTTCCTTCCCTTGCAAACTTTGGAGTTGGCATAAAGTATAAGGAGGGGGAAGATTCAAGATGGCCTCCACCTTCAGAGGATCCACCCTAATTCCCTGATGTGACACAATGAAACCCAGTAGTCGACTAGACTCCACACAAAAAACACATTTATGTGGGTTTAAACATATACGGTAATGTCGACAACGAAGAAAAATGGCTCGGAGGTGGGACAGGTGGTCTTGGCAATGCATGGAATGTGTCGGTAGATCATCAAGATAAGGTTGTACTATGTTCTTTATATCATGGAAAGCATAGGACATGGATCGCTGAAAAGTCGCGCCAGCGTTCTTTAGAATGAAAGGTAGTTTCCGGTAGGCGAAAGTACCCCAGGGACAAATAAAAGAGGTTTTACGTTGATCCTTGGGTAGAATGTTGATCTGATTATAGTTGGAGAAACCATCCATTAATGAGAAGATTTCATTCCCAGCACAATCGTCGACAATCTAGTCGACGAAAGGGGTTGGAAAGTTTTTTTTGGGACAGTCTCTATTTATATCCCTATAATCAACGCAAATGCGGATAGTACCTTGCTTTTTATTAACCAGAAGTAGATTAGATAACCAATCGGTTAAAGCCACCGAATAAATAAAAATGGCTTTGAGAAGCTTTTCAACTTCGAATTTAATGGCTGTGGCTTTACGGGGGTGGACTAGATGAAGCCTCTGCCGAACAAGTTTAGCTTTCGAGTATGTCTTGATCTCATGTACAACAATATCGGGGTCAATACCTGACATCTCTTCATAACTCCAAGCGAAATCGTCACGGAGCTCTTGAAAAATAGCTTTGTATGTGATGACCTCATCATCGAAACAAGTGGCTCCTATATGAACATTTTCAACAATACCGAGCTTAATAGAGATGTCAAGTGGAATAGTGGGTGAGATATTACTCAAGTTCCCTTCGTAAAGTATGTCTTGGGTAGACTTGGGAATTGAGGAGATGACGACAACGATCGACTGAGTCGAAATCCGTTGGTAATTCTCCATGGTGTGTTGTTCGAGAAAGAGAATGGAGCGATGATGTCCATCGTCCCATGGGATGTCATCCTCGGACATAACAGACATAATCATCTCGTCTGTGGGAAAAATGACGCGAAAAGGATCAGTAGATGAAGCACCATTAGAGGGGGTAGATGGGGTTTCTGATTGAATAGCTTGATAGGAGGATTCAACCAGACTCAAAGTCATTTGTTCACCATAGCGAAGACAATCACCAGGGTCAGGTACAATCCACGGGTCGTGAGACGTAGGGGATTCTTGAACAGAGGTGGAAATCATGTTGATCGAGGTGACAAACGGAGGAGGAATATTGGGTGGTGGGATTGGGAATGTACCCATCAAAGTGGAATCTTTAAGAAGACCCACACCGACATTCTCGTATCCAGGGGGTGTTTTTGAAATGAAATGTACATTGCTAGTACGAGAATCAGAATTAAAGAAGGCTAGTTGATCTACAGTAACCACTTTTCCTTTGTGTGGGAAACGTAACATGTGGAAAAGTATGAAGACAACTACGTGCATGGAATCATTCCAGCTACAGCCAAGTAAGAGGTTGTAATCGAGAGGTGCATCGAAGATCTCGACTTCAATGTTGACCGTTTTTCCTTCTAACGTAATAGGCAACGAAGGAAGAAAATCGTATGGTTTAAATCCAGAGCCATTAAAGGCTTTGAGCATGTTGTGTGATTCAATTAAGGGAGGAGAGTCAATAGCTTTCCAATAGATGAGAGACATGATGCACGTCGAGGCACCCTCGTCAATAACTATTCTACAAATGTTCTTGTCCACGACAACAACTTGTATTTGAAAAGCTATTTGAGGAGGTAGCCTTGGAATGTGATCTTCCAAGTCAAAGATTATCAAGTTTGTATGTGTGGGGTTGATTCCACCAATATCCTTTAATAGTGCCTTCCATTGCACGGGGAAACTTTGAAGGACTTCAAGAGCTGACATCGCGGAGGGTGCTTGCGCAAGATCTTCTACAATGCTATAGTTCTGGGCAACACATGCGTGGCGGTTGAAGGCAGACTTTCGAACAATGCCCTTTGGAGGAGGACGGAGTACTATATCGAGGTTCGGTCACTTGAGAAGAAGAGGACCATTGGGACGTGAAGTTGTTGGAGTTAGTTGTACCGACGAAGGTGGTGTATCATCAAATTTCTCCTTGGAGGGGAAATAATCTTTGGCCCGAGTAGTGATAGCAATATTGTTTTTATTTGAATAACCCATGCACATTAGGATGTATGAAGTAGTAGAAGAGGAGGGTTGGTCATGAATGACCATTTGAGCCTGTTACTGAGAAGGGAAAGGTTGTGACAAGACACCAGGTGTAGTAGGTTTCAGAGTCCCTTGAAGGAACTTAGTGACTTCATCTCATCTCGGACAATCTTTCGTGTAGTGATCATCACCACATATAAGACACGGATATAACGGTTTACGCTTATTCTTATCATCAAAAGGTTGTGTTTTAGTTTTTTTAGATTGGGAGTTATTTTTATCCTCCTTGTTCTTACCCTTCCCTTTTTTGAATTTATTTTTATCGGCAGGGGTAGATTGAACGGAGTTCACTTCAGAAGTCTTGTCGGTGGAAGGGGTGGGAGTTGGAGCATTATGTACAATAGAAGCAGAAGACTTGGGGTTGGCGTGAGAGGCTGACGTAGATTTGGAATTAGTGGAAAAAGTGCCAATCACACCGTCAGCAGCATGAGAAGTTGTCGGGGTGGTTGAGGTAGTTGTGGTGGAAGGACGAGGAGCGTCAGGGAGTAAGTTGTAAAGGGTACCTATCTGCGAATAGACGAGGTCGAGGTACTAGGCACGACTGATCGCCTATTCTTAGGTGATAATGCCACCCATGGAAATATATCTAGAGATGTCATTCATGAAGGATTTCATGAACCATTCTGCTAATAATTGATCGAGAAGATCGAGTTTGATTAGACGTCTTCGTCGTCTCCACTCATGTATGTGATCATAGATATGAGTGGCTTTACTTTTCTTGAAATAACTCAAGATCTCGATTCCTATTTCATACCATATGGGTAACTGGTAGTGAGTAAGGAAAGCCATGGTGAGGGTATTAAAATCAAAGAAGAAGCCTCGTGGTAGTTCTATATACCACTTTGCAGCCGAACCGGTAAGGGTTCGTTGGAAGAGTCTCAACCTAATGAAGTTGTCCATCAAGGAGTTGGAGGAACACCAAAGGTGAAAATTCATGACGTGGTTGTTGGGATCCTCTCCTAGTTTACCATCAAACTTGGGAATGTCTGATGGTAGCTTGGTCGGTATAATGGTCCATTGGGGAGAATGAAGGATAGGGTCGTTCAAGATCCTAGACAAATGAGGAAGGTCCAAAGTGGCTAGAAAGGGTAATTGTCTATTCACGTGGGGGTACTGGTGACTTTGGGGAGGAAGTCCCATAGGTATACCAGTTGGACCATAAGCCATTTGCATGTAATGCGAAGATCTGAGCAGATTCGATTGTTGGTGTGGAGGCATGTAGCCTATAGGGTTGTATTGGTTAGGAATATTCCCTTTAAAAGGGACATTTTGCAGAATGTTCGAACCCCAAATAGGATTGGGTGGACTTGGGTATGGATGGCCTGCACTAGGGGGTAGGAAAGAGCTGGCTTGAGGCTATTGCCCCCCAGTCGATTGAGGATTACCTTGGGTAAGGTGGTTCCAATACTGGGCCAAGGTTGCAGTTATGTTTTTCCCATGGGGTGGGATGTTTGGGGGTTGTCCTCCAATTGGGAGTTGACCTCCATACGGGGGTTGGCTTCCCAAGTGAAATTGTGCATCAACAAGAATCTGATAATTAGATGTGAAAGACTGAGTAGTGCCATAGGGCCGGCTCCACTGACATAAGGCGAATGAGACCCTCCAGAGGGGACATGAGGAAGTGTCAGAATAAAAACGACAACAGTATTATGTCCAGGAACAGGGGAAATTCCGGAAGCTCCAGATGGACCCTGACTAGGGGTAGGGATAGAAGCATTTAATGCATTATACCCAGGGGGAAGGGGAGGGGTATGTCTAGGAGAAAGTGGTGTGCCAATGGGAGCTTGGCTAGCCACTGTATTCCCGGAGGGAATATTCGTAGCATCTGGGACCATTCTAGAATGGGCCATTTGAAGGGGGATGATCGTGTTTGGGTCAACATATTGGGATTCTGATCTAAGGAAGAGATAGGCAGTCGTAAAGATGGATGGACCTACGGGTATTGTGTCTATCTCAGATGTTTCTGGTAATTTGGCTTCGACGGATATGTTGAAACCTATTTGTGGGGTAAAAATATCCCGCACCGTATGGGGTGGGGTTTGAAAAATGTTGGTACTCCAAAAAGGATCCTGGCCTTCAAGGCCTTCTAAAGGTTTGATCGTTATTCCAGAAGTTTGAACAATGAGTTCTCTGGATGAATTTAGTCGGAGAATACGTCTCGCGGAATTGGGAGGAAGTCAAAGAGATTCTAGAGAATCTGTAATTCAGAATTGATCTAGGGAGTCAGTTCTCTCCACTCGTGGAGTGGTGATATCTTGGACTTCACTCTGTTGAGGAGAGCCCTCCGGAGGGTTGGTAGGCAAGGGTTGAGAACCTTCCAGATCTTCTAGGGGTAGACCTTGCATTCTACGTGAGTGACGTGGAGGGTCGATGTTGGCTGAGATAAAAATCAAACAAAAGAAACTCTATGACCAACTATGGAAACGAACAACATGCACTAATATAATCTAGGAATCGAACCAAGAAAATGAAAAACTTCTTATGCTGAGGTCACCAGTTGGTGATGAAATCCAATGTTGTGAAATCGAGATAAGAAGATGCTGGGCTAGGGTGGAAAAGTTACGTTGACGACCTGCTTAACGAACTTATGCCTTGGTGCAAGATTCCACACAGTAATTGTGGATTTACCCTCCAAGGAGCCCGAGTGAGTTTGGCTAATATCGATTCTAGGTACCGTGAAGACTTGCCCCTTCACAGTCACCTTGTGTAAGACCCTAATAATATAGGCCACTAAAGTTACCACCAACAACAATGATGCCTAGGGAGACAGTCAACAGCCCGATCCACACGCAAGGGTAGGGTATCGAGCCCGAAATCAACTTGAAAGGATTCCACTCATCATTGTGGGTATACCTTCAAGTGACCCCCTGTAATACGTGTAATCTCTACACTGATACCAATAAAGCAGGGTGATTAACTTTGCCAATCTCAATGCGACCTCAGGTTTGACCCTTGTGTAAGAAGGGCTTCCCAGAACAAAATGTTGCAAATGTATTTCAACACTCCCTATCACAAGATACTATTGTGTGTTTTGTGCTTTGGAGAGTGTGTCTCACAGCCTATTCCAAAGCGCTAGCCTAGCTAATGTTGGTGTGAAAGATCCTAGAAAATAAAAGTTACTAAGTAAATTTTATGATTACGCAGTGTTTTTATGGGCTGTTGTTTACGCGAGAAGAGGATGGAAATGAAACCAATGTTGTTGATACCTTGACCCAATTGAATGCAAATAGAGATGAATGATGCAAAGTTTCATTGAATGAACTCTATCTACAGCAGGGAGAAGGAGTTTTTTCTAGAATAATAGAAGCTATGAAATGTACTTTTCATTCTTGAATAAGATTGCAAACAACCATAAAAATGAAACTTTTCGACTTTCTTTAAAAAAAAAATTCTTTGAATGCAAAATCTTCTTATAAATGATTACTCATCGATAATGGATGGCTTTAATTTTTCTTTGGAAAACCAAAACAGGGATGTAAAGAAGCAAGAACAAGTAATCAACGAAGATTGATACACTCAACACACACCCAAATCAAGCTTTCAACGTAGATAAAAATAAAAACGAAAAGAAAGTGGTTCGTCAAATAAAAACAAACAAAGGGATTTCTAGTCAATAAACAATCTAAAAAAAATAATCAATCCAGGACTTAAGATACTTCAAATCAGACAAGCTCAAATCTCAGAATCAGAGATTATACCCTTTTCGATAAAAGGTCAAGAAGTAGGAGTTGAAAAAATATTTAGAAGTAGGAAAAAGATTTAGAATGGTTTTCGATCTCCGAAAACCAATCAATGGTAAGATTTGAATTCAGAAAATAGTCAAATAATTACACAAGAAGTTCCTTCCAGATGCTCAGATAAAGTTAGGCATCAATTAGACAGGACAACTCAATTCCAAACAAAAAATCAAATGGGTTCGCTTGCTATCTATAGGGTGCAGTGAAAAAATCAATAGAGTTCTCAGGCTAGACACAGGTAGGATGCAAACGTCTCGCACTGGATTGAACAATAGGGTGCGAAAATCAGGGGTTTTCACAGGTCTTCAAGAAAATACAGTGTGAACCTGTCTGTAATCAAAGAAATTTGGAAAAAAGGGCCAATAATCTAAGTAAACTTATAGGTCCAGAGGGTCTATGTGGATCTCCCACAGACTCAGAGACTGATTGGAATTGAAAAAGATAATATAGGAGCAAATGGCCAACAAAAAACCAAAAAATGGTATCTCCCCAGTGGAGTCACCAATTTTGTTATGGGGCGAATCGGTATGTGCAAACACTAACTAATCTCCCTAGATCCACCTGGATCTAGAACAAAACATGACAGGACATGACACTTTCCCTAAGTTACAATCATTGAATCTACCATCAAGTAAGGAATACATGGCATACCTTAAGACATAGCTTCCTTATGTCTTTGTTGTTCCCGCTTCGCCTCGATGACCCTGTAGCATCATATCTGCAATAAGGCATATTGACCAAAGTGAAAGCGACAATAATACATTCAATGAAAACCTAAACATGTGATGAAGGAATCATGTAATAAAATAAAAGCGATTTTATGGGAAAGGGACATGTCACTGTATCATATTAAGCGAAAGAAGAAGTTACAACTAGATTGCCTTGATGTCGCAAGCTTCCTTTTGGTGGTTCATTGCTCCAACACACATATCCACTTCGAGATTGTATGAAGAAAATCTACTATGGCTTGATATATTGATGGAGGTCTCAAGCATCAATTCGAATAGGGTTTCTCCACACAATTCTTTCTCCAATATTGCTTGCTTGCTTTACCACTTCTTACTTCCTAACCTTTTCCATGAGAAACATTTCAATATATAGGAGAAGGAGAGATGGTTAAAGGGATAAGGATGATCCCACTAAATATGAGAAGTTAGTAGGATGCGAACCATGCAAATGCCAACTCATTTTCTAGAAGATCTCTTTCTAGAACCTTTGTAACCTCTTCTTCCATTTTTAGCTTAAAAACAAGTTCCCACCCTACCAGTATAGCAATCTGCAAACTCCTCGCAGGCCAGGTATACAACATCCTGTGAGAATTAGGGGTTCTCGCACTCTGCACCATATGCAGCCTGCGAACTCACTCCAAAAGATGTTTTGTAGAGGAAGGTAAGAGTCACGTTTCTCAAGAAAAAGGTCCTTGTGAGGGCCTGAACACAATCACTATGGAAATATCACTAGAGTGACCAAAATCATGTGTAACATTCACCAAAGCTCTTTGAAGAGAAAAGTTTGAAAATTTCAAAATATGCTTGGACTCACAAACACCCCTTAGGATTAGGGTGGAATGTTAGATACATAATCCTTGAGATTATGGTATATTGTAAATGTTTAATTTAGGAGAAATATGAAGAGTCATAGATGAATAGGACCAACCATCAGACCCGTGGGAAGATGAAATCAAAATCCATCTTTGAACGTATTTATATGAGGCTCTCTTTAATGAGATTTAATTAATGTGTGGAGTTATTCAATGCCTGACCTGCCAATGTTGGTGGAGTGAATGCTAGTAAACAATCTTGGATTCCTAAGTTATTTCATTGACTTTTTAAGGAAAGAAAAGAAACATCCTTGTTACATCCATTGACTATTTTAGTTGCTATAAGAATGAACTTGTAAAAGTTGTAGCCAATGTTCAAATAGGTGAGTTTTGTAGTAAATATGAATCTATTATGTGGATCCATAATTTTGTGAAAACCTAAAAAAAAATCATGCACGAAAATTCTTGCCAAGTCAAAGATCATATGTCTTGTTAATTCCAATACTCTAGTTTTTAATCTTTGCAACTTACCAATTTATTTGTTGACCTAGGTGTTGTTACTTACAACTTGCTTGTTGGTTTAAAATGTTAATGGACATGTTTTTTGGCCTTCATCATTTTTCTCATAATCTTTTCCAATTTTCTTCAAGTAAAATCTATCACAAAATATTATTTTATTGATATATTTATAACAAAGAAATGCAAATAAAAAGAAATTTATTTGTTTCATTTCATGATTTGTTCATGGTTTTAATTTCAATCCACCTACACTATCAAGTTCAATAGATCCATTCATAATTCCACATTCAACCTTCCCACAATTTCAAACTCATCCAACCCATTCATAATTCTAAGTAGGAGTGTGCATAGTGGATAGTGATTACATTCTACTTAGACTTATGCAACATTATGTTATGCTCGTGGTGTAATCCTCTCGAGGATCACTTATGACCATTGTCCTTAGTTTGAAAATGTTTCCATGATACATTATTATGCACATTGTACTAACCTTGGTTCCCTCGTATTTCCTAAGTGACATTACATTAGGAAATGTGTTCTTCATCCTCACAATTTACCTATTTCCTTAAGATTTATGGCATTGACACCTTGTCTCTATACCTATTCCTATTAATAGCAAGTGATAATCTCTTAAAGCTAGTGATCTCCATGATCAATACTACATTGGCCTGTAAACCTTACCACATGGCATCATTAATATTTAGTTAGATGATATTGGAGAACCGATCTTTTGGAGTCCAACCTTAGAGAGTCGAAAAGAAGGGGGCAACGTGAGTAGCTAGATGATATGGAGGGAATACGTTTTTCAATCTTTCCCAAGTACCATATCTCAAATCTAGAATCTTTTCAATCCATGGATTGATTTTTCGCCCATCACCTAGTGTCCAATTGAGATTTGATTGGATTATGTCTTTTGTAGCAAGGAGAAGCATGTAAATTGGAAACCCAGAGTCCATTATTGGGATCAAATCGATGCTTTTAAGTCTGCTCCCTCTGAAATAGTTTTTCCAAATTGCATTTTTCCACCAAGTGAGCTTACCAACTATCAACCTCCATAGAATATTGGCCCCCATGGATTTGTTTATCAAGGTTAGTTCTATGATACCCAATCCATCTTGAGATTTGTTATCTATCACTTAATTCTAGATAACCAAGTGAAATTTCTTGTGTGTCGATTTCCTTCCATGCCATAAAAAGGTTATGATTTTTTTAGCCAAATGATTAGAGATGTATTTTGGTGCTAGAAGAGTAGAGCACTAATAGATTTGTAAAGATGGTAAAATTGCTTTAATTATAACTATCCTGATCATTGGATTCAGCCATTGAGTGCCCCAATGAGTAAGTTTTTTGTTGATTTTGTCTAGTATTTTCTGCCAAACTTGAGAGTAGGGGGACTTTAGAGAAATTGGCATCCCTAAATACTTGAAAGATGACTAGTTTTCTATAAGAGGGAATTGGAAGATTTGTGCTATGGCCCTCAAGGTCCTAGGTGGAGCATTCCAACCATAAACTTGGCACTTTCTGTTATTGATATCTCCTCCTGAAGCATCTAAGTAGGAATCTAAGACAGATTTGAATCTTGAAGCTATGATGAGAGAGACACCCCCCATAAGAAAGGTGTCATTCACAAACTATGAGTGATTCATGTTCTTGATAGTTCAAACAATTTGGAGGCCAAGGAGGTTTCCTATCGCCATTTTGTGTTCCAACTTTCTGTTGAGAGCATTTGAAACTAAGTCGAAGTCCTCAGCTTATTTGGAAGAAGGTTGTAGGTCTCTCATTAACAAGAGGAGCGATCTAAGGGATTTTAATACAAGTTTATATCTAATTGATGAAGTTTTGGCTGAATCTGAATCATTCCATGACTTGAAAAAAGAAAAGAATGCCTGAACTTATCAAAAGCATGAGCCATGTCAAGCTTAAATACCATACCTTTTTCTTTGTTCTTGTAACTTGTGTGGATTTCCTCTTGAACAAGAACGATATTGTCCAAGATTTGTCGATCTTGAATTAAACTACCCCAATTGGGGGAGATTAATCTGGAGAGAATACTTTTTAGGCGGGTGGCTGTAAGTTTAGCTAGAATTTTGTAAGAAGCATTACATAGCGAGATAGGACGAAAGTGGGAGAAAGAGGTGGGGTTGGTTTCTTTGAGAATTAAAGATATGAAGGATGATTTTGTATTTTCCCCCAGTCTAAGAGAGGTGTGGACATAGTGTAGCATTCTTTTGAAATATGTTTTGATGAGGTTCCAAAAATGTCAGTAGAAGGAGATGGAGAATCCATCAAGGCTAGGGGATTTATCAGGTTCAAGGCTCCATATGGATGACATAATATTTTCTTTAGTGAACGGTTGCATGAGTATGATATTCTCTTCTCTAGTTACCAAGGTTGGAATTTTATCGAGAATTGAGAAAGTGTTGGTATGGTCCCTGGCCCCACTTTGAGTAAATAGTGCCTCGAAATGGTTTATGGTTGTTGATTTTATTTCCTCAAAGTTTTTCAAAGTGGATCCATATTCATGCGTTATATTTTCCACATTGTTTTTGGATTGGAGAATCTTGGCTTGGTAATGGAAGAACTTAGTGTTTTTACCCCCGCCTTGAGCCAAAGGCTACGCGATTTTAAATGACGGTATTCTTCTTCCTTTTTTAGTGCATCCTGATATTTGTAAGTTTTAAACTTGTGAAGTAAAGCAATGCATATAGATTCTTAAGCAATATAGAAATTAATCAATGGCTCATACACAGAGTACACAAAGATTTTATACCAGAAACCCTCAACCGAGAAAACCTTTCTTATTTTCATTATATCGAATTTCACCATTCACCATACAATATATACAATGTTTTTAGGTATTCCGTAGATACCAAAACCCTAATCCCTTAATCCGGGATTGATTTACAAATCCTCTAAAAATAGCAAAATCCGCTAAAAATAGTAAAAAACCGCAAACGCAATTGTCGTATCTGACATGCCCACACACATGCACATGCAAAGAATATAACACATACCCAACAATATTTACATTGAATATTCATCTCTTCCTTTTGGATATGATATGTAATGTGTACAGATTCAGATTGCTTTTGAAAACTATCAAGATTTATTTTTATGATCTTTTTCTCTTCAACTATGGAGAGAAATGAGGTATTTTCCTAGTGCTTTAGAGCTTGCTCGACCAACATGAGTTTCTTCTCCCAAATGAAAAATCGAGTGCCTAGGATCTATCTTACCTAGGCCCCAACTGAATCTTATTATTTCTTGACCTTCGAGATTGAAGATAGTCCCCCCTGCTCCTGCTACCCATGGGTTGCTTCAGGAAGCTCGATAAAAAAAGAGGATGTGGTCTTGCTGCTGAGACTTCCAATCTTCAAATTCTTTTATTGACAGATAAAGGGCCCATTTTGGGATGCTTCTTGAGGTGATTGTTGTTTGAGGATAGTTGTTGTCAAATCTCAAAATGGAGGTCCAGTTGATTTCCTAAAAATATAATTTTTTCCTATTCCAATTGATTTTGTACTTCATGTATTCAACTAGTGGGATGCATGCTCAAATTGAAGCTTGATTTGGACTGGTGGTTTCCCCTCGATTTTTTTTTTTTTAATTTCTGGCTATCCATGTGCTCTAACTAATGTATTTAGGAAGTGTTGTCCATATCCTCTTAAATATTGGTTTGTTTGTGAATTTGCTTGAGTAATGTCTCCCCCATCTGTTAAACATATCAGAAATTGAGGTGGGCCACCTTAGTCTCTGAAAAAGAAATCCTATGGAAAGCCTTCAGACCTATTTTTTGTATTGACATTCGAGGAACATATGAGTGATATTTTCTTCGTTATTCTGACATAGTATGCACCAAGAGGGCCCACTGATTCCCCTTTTTTGTATATTTTATGATGTGAGGATATTTTTGTGTGTTAGAAGCTAGCAAAAGAAGTTGACCTTAGGCAGACCGTCCGTATTCCATATCAATTTCCATTGATTGGATCTTGGGTGTTGGTGCTTTGTCTCCACCAAGTATTGGTATCCTTTATTTAGAATGTAGATGGAATTCACCAATCCACGTGAATCCTTGGAGAACTGATCTTTTGGAGTGCAGCCTTGGAGAGTTGAAAATAAGGGGGAAACATGAGTAGCTAGATGATCTGGAGGGAATACGTTTTTTCATATTTCCCACGTATCATCTTGAGACCAAATGGACAGATCATACAAAGAATCTATACCATGTTCTCCCATCCAAGGAGGTAATGGTAAGAGAGGAGCTAGCATTGTACGCCTCTCAAATTATAGAATCTAATCAATCCATGGATTGATTTTGTGCTCCTTACCTGGTGTCCAGTTGAGATTTGATTGGATTACGTCTTTGGTAGAAAGGAGAAGCTTGTAAATTTGAGACCCAAAGTCCCTTCTTGGGATCATATCAATTCTCTTAAGTATTCTCCCTCTGAAATGATTTTTCCAAACTGCATGCTTCCACCAAGTAAGCTTACTAGTTATCAACCTCCATAGCATCTTGGCCTCCATGGATTTTTTCATCAAGGTTGGTTCTATGATAGCCAATCCACCTTGAGATTTGTTATCTATCACTTAATTCCATCTATCCAAGTGAAATTACTTGTGTGTTGATTTCCCTCCCTGTCATAAAAAGGTTCCGATTTTTTCAGCCAATTGATTAGAGATACATTTTGGTGCCACAAGAGTAGAGCACTGATAGATTGGTAAAGATGATAAAACCTCTTTAATTAGAACTATTCCAACCACTGGATTCAACCATGAAGTGCCCCAATGAGTAATTTTATTTTTTATTTTTTTATGATTTTGTCTAGGATTTGCTGCTAGACTTGAGAGTAGGGGGACTTTAGACAAATTGGCATCCCTAAATACTTGAAATATGACCAAATTTTTTCAAGAGCGAATTGGAAGATTTGTGTTATGGCCCTCAATGTCCAAGGTGGAGCATTCCAACCATAAACTTGGCACTTTCTGTTATCAACATCTTCTCTTGAATCATCTAGGTAGGAATCCAAGAAAAATTTGAATCCTAAAGATATGATGAGAGAGGCACCCCCAAGAAGCAAGGTGTCATCTGTAAACTACGAATGATTCCTATTCTTGACAACCCAAAGAATTTGGAGGCGAGGGAGGTTTCCTATTACCATTTCTTGTTCCAACTTTCTGCTGAGAGCATCTGAAACTATGATAAAGAGGAGGGGAGACATTAGGTATCCTTGTCAAAGTCCTCCTCCTATTTGGAAGAAGGTTATAGGTCTGTTGTTAAAAAGAGGAGTAATCTAGGGGCTTTTAATACAAGACGATATCCAATTGATGAAGTTTTTGCTAAATCTGAATCATTCCATGAACCTGAAAAAGAAAAGAATGTTTAACCCTGTCAAAAGCATTGGAAATGTCAAGATAAAATACCATACCTTTGTCTTTTTTCCTATAACTTGTGTGGATTGCCTCTTGAACAAGGACGGTATTTTCCAAGATTTGTCAATCTCGCATGAAGTTGTCCTAATTGGGGGAGATTAATCTAGAGAGAATACTTTTGAGGCAGGAGGCTATAAATTTAGCTAGGATTTTGGAAGAAGCATTACATAGTGAGACAGGACAAAAGTGAGAGAAAGAGGTGGGGTTGGTTTCTTTTGGAATTAAAGCTATGAACGATGATTTTGTATTCCCACCCGGTCTAAGAGAGATGTGGACATAGTGTAGCATTGTTTTGAAATCTGTTTTGATGAGGTTCCATAAATGCCAGTAGAAGGAGATGGAGAATCCATCGGGACCAGGGGATTTATCAGGTTCAAGGCTCTAGATGGATGACATAATCTCTTCTTCATTAAATGACTGCATGAGTGAAATACTCTCTTATTTGGTTATGAAGTTTGGAATTTTATCGAGCATTGACAAAGTGTTGGTATGGTTTATGGCCTCACTTTGAGTAAATAATGCCTCAAAATGGTTTCTGGTTGTTGATTTTATTTCCTCAAAGTCTATAAGAGTGGATCCATATCCATGCATTATCTTTTCCACATTGTTATTGGGCTCATGAATCTTGGCTTGCTTATGGAAGAACTTAGTGTTTCATCCAACACCTTGAGCCAAAGGCTACGATATTTTAAATGCCAGTATTCTTCTTCCTTTTTTAGTGCATCCTGATATTTACATTGAAGATTCATCTCTTCCTTTTGGATTTGATATGTAATGTCTGCAAATTCAGATTGATTTTGCAAACTATCAAGATTTATTTTTATGATCCTTTTCTCTTCAACTCGAGAGGGAAATGAGGTTTTTTCCCAACTCTTTAGAGCTTGCATGACCAACATGATTTTATGCTCCCAAATGAAAACTAGAGTTCCCAAGATCTAGGTTGCCCAAGTTGTTTGTATCAAGTTAATATCTTCTTGATTATGAATCCATTGTGGGTTGAAACGAAAGGGAATGGGTCTATAATTCGGGAGGGCTTGAAGGTGGAGAGATATTGGCTTTTGGTCAGAGGTGATCCAGAGGAGGATGTAAGATTTAATGGAGGCGTTATGAGTTAAGAAGTTGATTTTCACCAGAAACCGATCCAGTTTTTCTACTATGTTCCCTTTTCATGCTTGCATGTTGGACCAAGTATACTTCCCACGCTATGAGGGAATATCTAATAAATCCCATTCCAATATGAAATCTTCTATACTATCTGATCCAGATTTATGAGTAGAACAAAATGAATAACAAATTGAATACAATAACCCAAAGATACATAGCACAACAATAGAGATATAGTGAGCAATAACTTCTATTGAATAAATAAAATAGGTTGAAACTGTAAAACTGCAAAACTGAAAACAACTTGCTCGAATGGTGGTAGCTATCTCGGAGAAGAGATGTGGCTGCTATGCACATCCTTCTAAGCATAATGATTACAATTAGGATCCAAAGGCCTTTTTAACATTACTCATGAATGCCAAAACCCTAGACATCCAAAAACCTAACCATAGGATATGAAATTCCAAACCTTATGTGGACCCCTATGGGTAAGTTGGTACCTCAACTTCTGGGTCATAAATTTTTTATACGACCTCCGTGTTAGGCACGTGATAGCCCGTTGGAAAGGTCTTTTCAAGAAATATACATCATTCCATAAAACTCTGACTTTATCTATAGTTTGACTATGGCAAGACAAAAAAACATTGCTTAGGGCCCCAAAATGGCCTTGGAAGTACAGGAAGATGTACTGCCATGAAAGATTCCAAAAATAATCTAGTTTGATTAGGTGGGCGACCACCAATATCCATCTAGAAGCTATGTAGGGCTTCAGATAATCCCGAAAGTGTAGAACCCACAATTACAAATAATTATAGAAGAACATGTTGAACTAAAATTGTTAAAAGGAGCCAGTTGAAATAGGTGGGTAGCCAACAATATCCACCTGGATCAGTCCTGCCCCCTTGGGAAGCAATGGTCTCCATTGCATTGATTTCCCCCATCAAGTGAGGAAATTTCTACTGAATTTGGCCTTGGGTGATCTGTTTTCCTTGTTGCAGGAGCTTCCCTACCTTAACAACCCAATAAAGTTGGATCCTCTATTGGCAAGTGCTTTTGACCTGTGTGTTCACTATCTGATTAGTGGATGCTTGTTCCATGTAGTTAGGGTTGAGATCTGTTGGTGTAAATTATTTTTCGATCTCTGAGGTGTCCAATAATGGTGGAAAATATGGCCGGAGGAGGTCCATATTGAACACTAGGTGCAAGCCAAGGAAGGGGGGAGTGTTGAGGTCAAAAGCATTGTCTCCCACAACCTTGGTGATAGTGTAAGGCCCATAGCAAAGTGGACATAGCTTTCGATTGGGCCCTGTAAGATGTTCTTTCTGCAAATGTAATGAGAACTTGTCTCCCACAAAAAACTTGTGTGGTACCCGATGTTGATCATGGCACTACTTGTACTTAGCATTGGATTTATGCAAAATCTCATGGACCTATTGGTGGATGTGTTGAATCTTCTCAATGAATCTGGTGGCTTTGTCGGCCTCGGACTAAACATGGGAAGATTATGGTTGTGTGGTTGCAAGAGGTAGTGCAACATAAATGGGACCCAAGGGATGGAATCCCTTCCCCACCTGAAATTGGCTATGGTCGGTGGAGCTATGGAGAGCCTTTTTATAGTTGTGATGAATATAGGGAAGACTCTCATCCCATGTACATGGATTCTTAGAGTTATACATGCACAGTATGTGCACAATCATCCAATTGAATACCTCTATCTGGCCATTAGTTTGAGGGTGGAAGGAAGTGGATTTAGTGAGTTTGGTGTCCAACAGTGACCAGAGACTCGACCAAAATGTGCTGAGGAATCTGTTGTCCCGACTAGAGATGATGGTATGTGGTATCCCAAAATGGACCCACTCTCATTCGAAGAAGAGATTGGTAGTATCTATCATTATGATGCTCTTCTTGCAGGTTGTGAGAATGGACATCTTGGAAAACTGATCAACTACCATAGATATGCAATCTGTTGGACACACCGACTACACTGAGAGGGGAGGGTGAACAGTGTAGGGATGTTTTTTCCAAAACTTCCCTTTCACAAAACTCATAATTTAGCAATCATCATTTAATCATTACTTATTGTTGTCATTTATAATCAGTTACATGTGAACATATATCAACAATATATCATCAACAAATCATCACCACAGGGAACACAAGTTGTATGTACAATTTTCTTTTTATTACAAACTACAATCCTTGGGTTATCAACAATAACTAAATAGAGTACAACTCTACAAGAGCACCATCTCTATAATGAAAGACTCAAATTACACCCTCAACACCAACTGAGATGAGGAAACAATCCTCAACAGATATCAATCTGTTAACAGGTACGCGACCTATCGATAGTGCAACATGTGTATGTACGCACCCTACCAGTAGTACAACTCGTGTATGTACGCGGCCATTCTGTACTACAACATGTGTGTCACAACTGAGAAATTAGGGTTTTCTTTTCATCACACACTAAGATCCTCTACAACCTTCAATCACACTCTCTTCTGTCTCTCACTGTCCAATCTAACCCATAACCAGTCACAACACATCCAAGCTCTCCAACAACTTACTCATGCTCCTCAACAATACAATATGAATGCTACTCAATCATGTATAAGAAATCAACATACTATAAAAATCATATCAACACTGAATCATAATAATGATTCTCACTCCATCAACCAACACAAACCACATCATAACAACCATACAAAGAATGCCTTAAGAATTCACCACACAACAAGAAAGAGTATCCATCAAGAAAAAAATGTAACCATACCAGAGTCTTAGTGGAAGATATGATCCCATAGAATGCAGATCTGGAACCTGCTTCAGTCTTCAAAATCCTGTCATCATCTCAACCACAAGTCTTCATGACTTCATCCACTATACGTGCCCTATCCTCATTCATTCTGCGTATGTATGTGCCCTGGCTCACTACAACCCGCATATACCTCAGAAACTAGGTTTTCTGAACTTCCGAGACTTTTTCCGTCATGATATTTGACTTGCCGAAACTTTGATGTGTCCATGAGATCCTCCATATCATCTCTCTCTTAGAATAGATCTTCAATACATGCTCAAGAGATACACAAGAGATACATGAGATATTCATAAGAGATGCCTTCACAAGAGACCCTTGCCTCTTATTTATACTCTCCAAGTGGCTTCCTTAGAAGAATCTTCTAGGTCACTTAACCCACTTTTAGGTCGCTTAACCCACTTCTAGGTCACTTAACCTATTTCTAGATCACTTAACCCATTTCTAGGTCACTTAACCTAATTTCCTCATTTTTAGGTTAACCACTTTCCATAAATAGAAAGTTCTCCATTCAAATATTCCTCCTTGACTTTGCCACTTTTCTTTATCATTTAAATAATAATTTCTTCTTTGCAATATCTTTGACTTCTTTGACCTTTTGGGGCTTCAAGCCTACATATGAGGGTCCTTCATCTTCGTAGGGCCATAACTCTCAAACCATGATGAGTTATGTGACATTCCACATACCATTGGAAATGGAATGACAAGCACTATCCATCTAGGATAGTTTCACCAACAACTTCATTGATATTCATCTCATTATTCTGCATTTAAGCATGGGTTCTCCAACCATACTTCTAGGATAACTCAACCGTATAGCATCTTCCCATGAGGGATTTCACCATAAGGGTACCACTTTGGAGTGCATCCATTTGTACACCTTATCAACCATGATAAGACAATAATGAGTCATCTTTATATCAACCCAACAATGCATCATATACCAATGAAACCACATCGATCCATTTTCATCTGTGCATGATGTATCAATGACAACTCATTGATCCATCTTCATCAATATACTATGATAAGATATGTATACATCAAACCTTTGACCTTTGACATCATTCAATCATCCTTTGGCATCAATAAATTCCTTGACATCCATCCTTTGACAACAATCAATCAATCATCCTTTGGCATCAATCAAACAATCAATCCCTTGACATCAATCAATCACTTTGACATCAATCCATCACTTGACATCAATCCTTTGACATCAATTAATTAAACCTTTGGAATCAATGACAACATGATCCAACACAATCATTGCCTTGCTTGGTGGATGGAAGGACATGCATGTAATCCATCGAGATGGATTCCCAAGGCCTCTCGGGAGTAGGAATAGAGGTTTATAATCCTTTCTTCTTGATGGTTGACTTGGCAATGGCACATGCATTGCAAGATCTAATATACTCGTTGACGTCCTGTCGAAGTTTTGGCCAACAAAAATGTTTTTGTAGAATGACCATAGTTTTCTCCACACAAAAATGTCTTGCCATCCGACTGTAGTGAGCCTCCCAAATCATCTTTGCACGCTCACTTGCAGGAACATGGAGGTGGCCCAGATGGCATAACAGTCTGTCCTGAAGGTGAAAATCGGTGACATTCACGCATGTACCCAAGAGCTGATAGGTGGTGGAGAATTTAGGATCTTGCTGATAAATTTGGGGCCACTTAGATGCCTCATGCCCATAGGAATGGAGCATGGTGGTGAGTGCATCCACGAGAGGTCGATTGAGGAAGTCAATGACACAATTTGTTCTCCCTATATTATAATTTATGCTGAGATGGAATTGCTATAGGTATGTGGACCACTTCTAATGGAATTCGTTATGCAACTTCCCCTGTGTCTGTATGAAATGTAGAGGCTTGTGATCAATGTGGATGATTTTATCCTTTCCCAGAATGCAATTTTTCCATTGACGACAAGACTGTATAATGGAATACATTTTTGTGACGTCCTTGACCATCTACACCTCTGCTAGACAACACTACCCAAATAGCTTATCTTCTTCCATTTAGCTCTGATACCATTTTGTAACGTTCCCCGGCCACCCAATTTGGGCCATGATATCTCGTAGAAATAAAAATTATCATATTCCTATAAAAATAAACATAAACAAACAACATACTTTTCTAATACACAAATTAATGTGGAAATAACAGTAAAAGCATACATGCAGTAATCACAGGCAGAACCCATAATATAACATCATCTACAGGCAATACTCATCAATATAGCATGTACAAATACATAGCATGTAAATGAACATAGGAATGGGTACTTATATATTTTTTTAAGTACACCAACTGTGTGCAGATCTTCCATGAACCTCCTAGCTATAGACCACGGTGCTCATCACGCTCAGCAGTGGGTCACCCCCGAGCTGGGACTAAACTCCACCGTGCAAGGGAATTCCTAGGCTTGGCTGAGGTTACAGAAAATTGCACAGTGCAAGTAGAAGGATTCTCTCCAAGAGCCTACTTATGCCCACTACTCACTGAATCTCATTCCCCACATGCCTGTTCCACCCTGGGAATATGCACCTTCACTGTTCCACAGTCCATCTGCTGCTCCACTTCCTTTCAGGGTCTCGGCAATAGGCTAGATCAAGAATTCTCAGAGCTCCATACCTGGTGCTAGAATCCCTCTAGAAGAAAATCACTTCCCAACAAACTCTCTCACGTGGAGAGAGCTACTCACAGGCCTAAAAACCTGCCTCTTCAACCACGGGCCTAACAACCCGCTTCTTCAACCAACTTCAACTCAATTCCAGCAAGTGAGGACAATAAAAAGGCTCAATATAGATAAGGGGATGGCAGCAACCACCATTCGATAAGGCACAACACGACTCTGGAAAGTACAGATACGTTGTGCTTCACAGGAAGACACAGGTCAACTTCATGGGTTACTGGTTTCAAAGTTGCGTCCAAGATGCAGAGGTCCATGATGGAGGCCAGGTAAGTTAGGTGAAGGATGGGAGAATGGGGAGAAAACCAAGCTTAGCCAAAACTACGTTGGAAGCAACCACCAACCGCTACGACACAATACGACTCAGAAAAAAATACAAGTTTGTCGGGCTTCATAGGAAATACACAGGACAACTCTAGTGTCTGCAGGTTACACTGGCGCGTGCATCAGTGGGGAGTGTGGCAGACTTCCAGGGTGACTAACGCTGCGAGAGTGCATACTAAATGGTGAAGGATCGTCACCCATCCTCCAAATCGTGAGACTCATGAATGAGATCCCCTACAACGAGATGACTTTCCCATTTAAAACTGAATGCGCCCAGGTTGACACATGTCTCCCTGAAGCTGCATGAGCTCCACTTAACACTCATCCCCATTTCCCCTAGGAACTTAGGACAACACAGATTATGTCAAACCTTAGACTTTAGGAAATAATAATATAATATTATTCCTTTAGAGTTAAGCCCTCTAACTTAGCCCCTTCCCCACCTAGTGGAGCTTAGTCCCCCTTAACTCTTTCTTCATGGAGGGTCTGCATGTAGCGATGTATAATTTTTATTAATGATTTTTCATAATTATATATACAAAACAGGCTCCTAGCCTTAGCATCCTAGGATCTCTGGCCTAATCATCACATAATCCTCCTAGCTTATTATAACTTGGCTCACCAGTCTAACAAACATGTTTACAATTCATAATTACAAGTGGGGCTCTACCGAGGGATATTACAATCCCCTCCCCTTATTTTTGCATTGTCCTCAGTGCAACTTGTTTATACATATATAATTCAAAAATTCTTCAAAAAGATCCAAGATTTAGCTATTGGAAGCCTATTATCCACCTGGTGCTCTACTTTCAAGCACCAATTCTGGTGTTCATACTGCAACTGAAACTCAATTGCTCTATTCCATAGAGTTGCTTCAGGAAAGCATTCAGCTCATTGTTCCTTGTTACATGCTTCAATTAAACCTCATTGAAAGCACCAACTAGTTGTAGATCCACGATGTTCCACCCAACCCTAGATCTCACTATTGATAAACTCTCAGTAGGGCTATGACTCCACATACATAAACACTCTGATTTTACACCTTTTGATTGAGAAGACTTCCATATCAACATGATCTAGGCCAAGGTACCAAAACCCAACAACACTCCAACCAACGGTCTCTCTTCCCCACATGCATGTCCCACCCTAGGAGTGTACACCTTCACTGTCACACAATCCATTGGCTACTACACCTCCCTTTCCTTGGGATTCAACAAAAGGCTAGACCGAAAGTCTCAGAGCACCGTGGCTCCAGGAGTTCTAGTTGCCCTCAGAGATTTCCAATCAACATCTTCCTCAAGATACTCTTTGTAGTCAACAATCTATATTTAATCAACATCATCTCATTTGCATCACCCACGTGAAGTTATCATGAGAGAACATAAAAAAATTCATTTAGGAAATCAAACTTAGTTCAAAAGGGAATTGAACTTTTCCCCCAAAACATGAAATTCTATTTCATAATTCTTCTTGGTTGTTGCCATATTATGAATGCAACCGTCCTTGTGGTTTTCCATAGGCACCAAACTACATACCCTTTTTCCTGCAATGCTTCATCTTGCATACAACCAACAAATTGTCAGTACTTCTTTTACATCATAATTCAATTCCAATATGTACAAAACCTTATGCAGCGATCTTAGAATTGCTTGCACCTAACAATTCAATCACAATTACCAAACAATTTAATAAAATAGAATGGCTCATCATTCTATGCATGTGCATGTTCACAGTAATATCAGTAAGTTCATTACTTCTTTTTCTGAAAAAGAAAATTTCTTGTAGTCAATGCTCATGTGACTACTTGACTTGCAACTTTCTTGTTGCAATGTCTAACACCTCCCTGAAATGTCCTCAAATTCATGAGTTCACAACATTTCAGCTATTAGTAACAATTATTTCCATGCAATAATATGTATGCATGTACTTACAAAACACATTCAACCATTGCATTTAGTACACAATTCTATCACTTACTATGCATGAGTGCAATTCTCAATGCATACTTATTTAGTGCACCTTGCATTGAATTACATAATGCTCTTTATCTCAGTCATGTATCTCACCATCCATAAGTTGGAATTTTGGCCAATGTGTTTGTTTGCACTCTTCTCGTCACTGTGTGAGCAAAAAGTGAGTGCTTACATGACCAGTTGGGCTCTGCTAGGCATGGCAGCTGTGATGTAAAAGGTTAGAAAGAAAACAATAAAGCTATTAACAAGAATTAAACAAAAACTAAATGAAACTATGAGCATGTAAAAGAAATGAAAAACAAATGTAAATGGACCATATCACTAATGTATAGCTTGATCTTATTGATGAAATCCAAAGACACACAATGGAGAAAGAGGACTTGGGTCCCTTCCCTCTCCAATGGAAGGCTCTTGAGGCCCTCAACTGATTGCTCTCCTTACAAAGAAAAGGTGGAAATGTGGGTGAAAGAACTCCAAGCTTATTCACACAAGAGAGGGGTGAATAGCTTATGAAATGCAGCCTACAATGTGTGTTGCCAAAGAATGAGTCCTTAGCAATCTCAGCAGCATAACAATACAAAGAATTCCTTGAGAAAATGGTGGTAATTCATGGCTTTTTATAGCCAAGCATTGAGTCATTATGTGACGTCTTTTGAATGTGAAAAGGGGCTCTTTAGGGCACCATTAGGTCTTTGACCAGCCCCCCCACGCGGATTGAGCTCGGATTTGGCGTCAAATCGACTTGGGAGCTGATCCATTAGTGGTTGGGAGGCCGACCAATTTCATAAATGCGCCATTTAGAAGGTGCACGGGTTTTTCGCCCAACAGCCGCGCCTCGGGCGCGCAGGCGCGCCTTGTACGTTGCTGTTACGCGCGCGCGCGCGTGAGACCATGTTCTGTAAAGTGCCTTTGAATTTTTGATCATTTGTATAGTTTTTTTTACCCTTTTGCAATGCTGAGGGATTAATCCTGTGCCATGAATGACTCCAGTCCTGTGTTGACGATGTGGAGTTCTTGTCGCCCTGTGCGGATGAAATTTCAGTGATAACAGATGCCCCCTGATGGATGATGTTAGGAGAAAAACGTATAGCCGAAATCCATCAATGTTTCTTTATGGATAATGGTGTTGTAAGGGAGAGCAAGAATGGGACCAGGTAGAGCAATCCGTTGGAGAAGAAAGGAACCTGGAGATCCGACCTTCCACAAGGTGTGTAACAATATACAAGTGTGTATAAACGAGGCGGGCATGCCCATGCTCGCATGATGTAACTCTGAAGAAAAATGTCGGAAGTGTTGGTGTAGACAACTGCAGTGCCCTCGGGGGCGGAATGATAAAGGCAGAAGACAATTCTGCAAAGGAACATACTATGAACCAGTGGTAATGGTCGCAGAAGTAAACAGCGACGGTGATGTGGACATTGGTGGCCCTACCAAGTTCAGAGGTCTTCGGCAACTGATAATAAAGACTGCAATAGTCACAAAGTAAGACCTACCGCAACATGAGAAAGTGTTGGCGTCGAATGTTATGGGGGTCAACGACATCAGGGAGCAATGGCGTTTCCCCCTGTTCCGTCCGAGATCTCATTGAATGGGAAATGAGAATCAAGATACTGTCACCCTTTTTGAAAAGTTTGTTGATGTCGACAAAAGGAGGACGCGACTTCCAGAAGAAAATGGCTTCATGGAATCTACTGTGGTGACGAAGTGGCAGAGATACATAGACGAAGTCAAGAAATGGGAAGACTCAAGACTGCCCTTGGTTGGAGGGTGCATGATAGAAGGCGTGGCCGCAACCGTGTGATGAGATCGAGTGTCAGGGGGACGACAAGATCAGGGATAAGTTGTGCCAGAGGCGGGACAAGGTGAACAAATCCAGAGGGTAAAGGTAAGTGACCTGGGTAGTACTCTGAAGATATAAAACAATGTCAGTGAGGGTAAATGAGAAGTAAGGCTCCAACCAAGGGTGACATGGGTTGCGTGTGGCCAAAAGGAAAGTAGGTCGCCAATGGTGACGACAAAAAGAAATGACTGAAAATGAAGGCGTTTGTACAAGAAATAATGAAATAATTTGGGAAAAATGTACAAATACAGAAACGGGTGCCCCAGTGTGAAATGAGTGCCCCAGGGAGGGAAAAAACTTCGTGAAAAACTGATGAAGGGTGGGGGTCCCATTGGCGAGTTTCTGTATGAGGTAGGTGAAATGAAGATAGGTTCACAGATGGGCAAACTGATGGGGGAGGAAATGGAAGGTTCATGATCCTGCGGATGTGCAGGTAAAAAGAACTGAAGCATAAAGCGATGATCTGGGAGTCCAGGGGGGAAAGCCAGCAAAATGAGAAGAAGGAGTATGTGGTTGATCTTCAACATGATAACAGACTAATGGGACTCCCAGCCCTAAAGGGAAAGAACAACATTAGTGTCAGAAGTGGAAAAAGGTGCTATGAATGGGACAACTCATGTGGGTGAGAATGCTACCGGATTACAGTACCGAAGATGCAAATGGAGGTGTGAGTACTGTAGAGCCGGAAAAGGGTGCCCTAAAGGACAATATCAGAGGGAATGACTGGAAATGTAAATGCAATACAACAGGAGAGACTACATGCCAGTGCTGAGTATATACCTGAAGGAATGATGTGAAGCGATGATGACCAAGTACCTGCACATAGAACAACCAAATACCCAAAGTGAACAATATCTGAAGAGAATACCAAATATGAACATATATTAGATAAATGTGACAATGTGCGTGTGTACCTGGGCATGATATGAGAAAAAGGCGCCCCGGGGGCTCAGGATGAAAAGTGGCCCAGGGACAGCCATGATGTAGGTGGCGGGACGCTGATCCCATGGCTGAAGACGGTTCGCAAAATGGACGTCGTGGGCTCCCGGAATGGTGAGTGGAAGTTGGGCAAAAACCCTATATATAGCTGTAGGGCCCACATTGCCACCTCATTTGTACCTGCTGCTACAGTGAGTTCCAGAGAAGATCGAGAGGAGATTGAACGATTTCGAGAGCACGAGGCATCTGTTTCCCGGTGTGCGAGTTTCAGGTTAGTGGTCTGAACACCCTGCATAGCTATAGGTTTCAAATTTTTGGGCAGGGTAGGTACGGGGGGTCGTATGGGGGATTTAGTGGGTTTTTTTGCTAGGGGGTGGGCCCTAATGCACGGGTGACTCAGGGAAAGGTGCGCGTTCGTGCGCGCCTGTTCACTGAATAAACGTGCATGCATGCGCGTGAGTGGGGAAAACAGGCGCGCATAGGTGCGCGCCTATGAGGTAGACAGGTGCGCATGAGTGCGCGCTTGTAGGTTGAACAGGCGCGCTTTCAAGCGCGCCTGTGCGTATGACAGGCGTGCCCTAGCGCGTGCCTGTGGGTATGACAGGCGCGCTCTAGCGCGCGCCTGTATGGTGAACATACGCGCGTGTGTGCGCGCCTATAGGGGTAAAAACCGCGCCTTGGAGGCAAGGTTTTAAGGTGAAAAAATTAGCTTATTTGATGTATTGGATGATTTCCTAAGCTAATATAGGATTCTGGGTTGTGTACAGGTTGCGAGTAGTGACCATGGATGTGCGGTGGCGCGAGAGAGACTGGTCACAGCTACGAGAGGTGGTGGCCAATGAGCCGTCGACAGATCGAGCAGCACTGCGAGCAGCGCTAGCAACCAGTGGGTTGCTAAAGTTTTTTTATTTCCCTTTGGTACGGTCACAGGAGTATTTGCTCCGTTTTCTTATTGAGATGTGGAGTCCAGATCGACACTGCTTCCTCGTGCGAGGAGAGTATATCACCTTCACGGCGGTGGAGGACGTCTACTTTTTGACTGGGCTCCCCTTTCGGGTAACACCGTTGCCGGCAGTGCCTGTGCTGCCGAGGGACATTGATCTTCGTGAGGTCACCGAGCGACACTGCTCAGGCGAGCGGTATATGACTGGGTCCTCAGTGAGAATTAGTAGGATGGATGTCCTGCTGCATCGTTGCGTAGCAGCGATGATAGTGCGAGTGTACAGATCGCGAGCGCCCCACCGGATTAGTGGTGCCGAGTTGATGCTACTGGAGAGGGTAGTGGTGGACCATGAGCGGTTTGCCTGGGGGCTGACCCTACACGCATAGATGATTGCATAGTTGGACCACTGTTGGTCCACAGGCCGGGGGGAGTTCGCTTTTGGCTCCATCCTGGTGGCTTTCTTTTTGGAGAGGGCGTTGATGCTGCGCCCGAGGGTGCTATTGGATGCGCCAGGGGCACGAGAGCCGCGCTTGATGTGGTGGTGTCAGATTTTGATTCGCCATGGCAGTGGCGAAGGCGTACACTACTTCACTACTGAGGCAGCGCAGATATGGCGGCAGATGCCGCAAGTTATTCTGTAGTTCCCCTATGCTGGGGTGGATTTCCGAAGGGACCCAGATATGGTGTTGCCTCCTGGGGAGGTGTTCGATCACAGAGGTATGTGATGTGTTTGTGTTTTGTGATTTATGTTATGCTGTTGATATACTAGTGCTTATGTTTTGATGTATAGACACTGATATCATTGTTTGTTTGTTTTTTGGTGCATGTGCAGATTTGGCACCTCGCGGGCGCGAGGTGGAGCTGTATAGACCGCCAGTGCGACGAGAGGGGAGACCGCCGCATGGAGAGAGGCGTCCATGGGACGAGGCTGCTGGGCGACCAGCAGGGGTCAAGAGACCGGCGCAGAGGCACCGCTTTGATGACCCAGGTGCGGGGCCATCACATGCTCCACCGGCTGCAGCCGGAGGAGAGATAGAGGACTTATGCCGTCGTTTTGAGACAGTGCTGCGGGATGTGCCTGAGGGCATGTGGACCCGTATCCAGGATGAGGGATTCCTGGAGCAGTGTGTAGGGGTACCGGTACCATGGCGGGGTTTAGTACGGCGAGCAGCTGTTGAGGCTGCGATGACGAGTGGACATCTGCCTCCAGGGCAGGAGGGTCCTACAGGTGTTCCACCACCACCGCCTGGGGTAGGTGAGGGTGGGCCACCACCTCCGCCTAAGGGAGGGGCAGTTGGGGGTGCGCTAGAGGCCCCCTGATTGTATGATGTATATGATATACCTTTTTATTAGGCTGGTGAGCCGATTTTTGTACCATGCTGTGGCACGGGCCTGCAGGCCGATGTACTTTTTTTGTATGTAAACATTCGGGTGGCCTGAGGGGCCCACGTATATATATGACTATACATGTTTATGGAGATCCAAATGTGTTTGACATGTGTTTTTGGTTGATGTTTATGATGATATCTATTCTATATGCTGTGACAGGATGTATGATATGTTTATATGTGTGTAGCTTGATGTGATATATGCCAATCTAACACCATGTTAGCTATTTCATCTGTTATTTGATTCAATTCTCTTGAAATATGTGTAAATGTAATGGAATCAAAATGTCGAGTCAATAATCTAACCTGCAGGTACTTGCGAAAGAGGCACGGATCACGTACACGGTACACATTGTTGAGTTGAAGAACGACTAGCTGGGAGTCGAGAAGAACGCTAAGGTGACGAATATGATGATGCTGGGCGTCGGTCAAGAGGCCAATGACAGCAGTGTATTCGGCGTGGTTATTGGTTGCGGGTCCTAAACATATGCCGCTGGAATGTAGCAGTTCATGTGAAGGGGTGTAAAGAGCCCAAGCAGCCGAAGCGAGATTTTGTGTCCAACGGCTGGCGCCGTCAGCGTAACCAATGTGGTAAGCTAGTGGAGGAGGCATCTGTCAATAGCACAAAGGATAGTTTAGATGAAAAAAGATTAAAAAACGTTAGAAAAGAAAAATAACCTAAAGTAGCATGACTACGTTTAAGCATAAAATTTCTTGAGATATAGCCCATTGACGGGTTCTTTGAGCGTGAGGCCCTCGGGGGAGGCTAGGATGTATGCGCCTTTGGTGAGGCAATGTTGAATGATGTAAGGGCCATGCCAAAGCGATTCGAATTTGCCGTGCCCAAAGGTATCGTGAGCGATATCATAAGCAAGGACAAGGTCACCTTCGCAGAATGATCGAAGGTTGACATGGCGATCAAAGGTAGCCTTGGATTGTTTTTTAGCTGCCTCGTTGTTTTGTAATGAGGATCGACGATCCTCATCCAGAGACTCCAAGTTCAGCAAGCGCTGCTCCATTGGAGCAGTGTCAGGTAAAAGATCGATTGCGGTGCGAAGGGTGGGAATTTCACACTCGATGGGAAGAGTGGCCTCGGCCCCATGGACTAAGTGAAATGGCGTGAAACCCATGGCGGTCTTCACTGCTATTCGATAAGCCCATAGCGCGAAAAATAACATATGATGCCAGTTGGTTTTATGTTTATTAACCGTGCGTTGTAACATGGTCTTGAGGACTTTGTTGACTGCCTCGACCTGTCCGTTGGACTGAGGATAGTATGGTGAGGCAAACTTGTGAGAGAATCCTAACCGAGATGAGAGTTCGACAAAGATCTCATTCTCAAAATGTTTCCCATGGTTGGAAACGAGTTGGAGTGGTACTCCAAACCGGGATATGACGTGGTTGAAGAAAAAACGTGCTGCAGTGTCAGCGGTGTTGTTGAAGGTGGGCATGGCTTCCGCCCATTTGGTGAAGTAATCGACAGCGACAACAATGTATTTGTGACCATTGCTGGAGGGGGGATTAAAAGTCATAAATTCAATGCCCCATTTACAAAAGGGGCCTGCAGTAATGACAGGGTGAAGAAGAGCGGGGGGAGCGCGGGCTTTGTTGGCATAGAGCTGACATTGCTCACAACGTCTCATGGCATGAATGCAGTCATGAAACAGGGTAGGCCAAAAGTAACCAGCCCGGATAATCTTTTGAGCCGTGGCGATGCCCGAAAGATGGCCCCCACAAGCGCTGTTGTGACAGTCGTTTAAGACTCTGTCAGCCTCGTCAATAGTCAGGCAACGCTGCAGAATGGTGTCGACGCCCCGCCAATATAGGATGTCTCCAATGAGGAGATAGCGGGGGGCCTAATGGCGAATGCACCGACGATCATCTCGTGATAGGTGGTTACCGAAATTTTGAGTTCGTAGGTAGACGAGGAGGTCGCCATACCAAGGATCATCAGAAGCGATGTAAAAGAGATGTTCATCGAGAAAGTCCGTATTGACGGGTGCACTGGGTGTGTCAGAGGGAAGGGCCGTAACAAGTTTGGTGAGAACGAGGGCCTTTTTACTCTTAGGTGTTGAGAACTTGAGGTCGTATTCCTGAAGGATAACGATCCATCGAGCGAATTTGCCGTTAACTTGGCGACGGCTGAGCAAATATTGCATAGGGTTGGAATCGGCGACGACCTTGGTGGTGTGAAGCAGAATGTAGTGGCGCAATTTCTGAACTGCGAGGACAACTGCAAGAGCAAGTTTCTCTTCATGTTTGTACTTCAGGGGTGGTCCTGAGAGGTTCTTACTGACGTAATAAATGACGTGTTCACGATTTTCATCTCCGAGCTAGACGAGGACACCGGCTACTGATACAGCTGATGCTGATACGTAGAGGATGTAGTCACGATTGTAGTCAGGTGCACTAATCAAAGGTGCATTGGAAAGTGTTGTTTTCAGATCGTCAAACGACTGTTGGGCATAATCGTCCCAATGAAAAGGGATGTCGTGGCGTAGTAAGCGAAGGAAACCATGTGCGCGTATAGCGTAGTCAGGAACAAAGCATCGTAGAAAGTTGGCTTTGCCCTGCAGACTTTGTAGTTGCCTCAAATTCCGAGGAGGTGGAAGTTCAGTGATAGCTTGGACTTTGAGGGGGTCCACGATTATACCGCTTTGGGAAATGATGAAACCGAGGAGGCGCCCTGCGGTGATGCAGAACACACACTTGAGAGGATTCAAGCGAATGTTGTACTGACGACACCGTTGAAAGATGACTCATAAATCATCGAGGTGTTGGGTGCGCTTCTTGGATCGAGCGGTGAGGTCGTCTAAGTAAGCGAGGATGATTGCAGCCAGATCATGAAAGATGTATGTCATCGCGCGCTGGAAGGTTGCGCCGGCATTTTTGAGGCCGAAGGGCATGACACGGTATGCAAACGTACCCCACGGGGTAATGAATGCGGTTTTGTATTGTTCGGCTGGGTGAATCTGAATCTGGTTATAGCCAGAGAATCCGTCCATGAAAGAAAGAGCCTCGTGGTCGGCACAGTCATCGATGATTTGATCGATGAAAGGCGTTGGAAAGTTGTCTTTGGGACATGCGTTATTAAGATCGTGAAAGTCAGTGCAAACGCGAATAGAGCCATGTTTTTTGTCGACGGGTACAGGGTTGGAAACCCACGGAGTGTAAGCGATGGGGTAAATGAAACCGGCCGTGCGCAGTTTGTCGATTTCAGCTTTGATAGCCGTGGCTTTGGCTAGGTGTAGCGGTCGTTGTTTTTGGCGAACGGGTGTGATGTCAAGCTAGGTGTCGATGCGATGTTCGACAATGGATGGGTCTAAGCCAGGCATCTCCGTGTATGACCAGGTGAAGATATCCCTAAATTCTTGGAAGAGGGCTTTGTATGCAGTGATTTCCTCAGGGGTACAAGCAGCTCCAATGATGATTTCTTCGACGATTCCCGTTGTAATGGAAATGTCGATTTTGATAGTGGGGGAAATGTTAGCCAAGTTACCTTCTTCGAAAGCGTCAGGGGTAGGAATTGGATTATTGAACCAATCGATCAGTCCAGGTGGGATAAAATATTTGGTTTTGACCGCATAAATTGGGTTGAGGGTCGGAGGCATGAGGGCTTCCTGTGGAAGGAAGAGCGCACGATGATGTAGTGCGTCCAAGGGAGATTCCAAGCGTTGTAGCTCTTCTAAGATTTCTTCATCGCATTGGAAACGACGGGAATATAATGGATCATGAGGAGTGTTCTCCGTGATAGTGTGGTTGCCCCCTGCTGTAGAAACAGAGGAGGAACTACTAGGAGAGGGTGTGGGGTCACTCGACATAAACCATATATTGAGATACTGAGGGGTATCCGTGGTGGTGGGATGGCGAGTCTCCGTAGAGGAATGAGCAGGAGAGTTAGGTGGGTTACGGGGTAGATCTTCAGATATGTCATCTAAGAACCATGGAGGCGTTGGGAGTGCCTCGGGCTCGGGAGAAATGATGTGAAGAGCCGCTTGTGGCGACGTAAGGTCAATAACCTCTGCTGCGGGTGGTGGACGCAGGGATAATTGACGTTGGCGATATTCGATGATCATCAGACATTGGTATGTGAAATGAGCTAAGGAATCGCACAGAGAGAACGGGCATCTCATGCGTTCATTGACTGAAGTAGTGACATATCGAATGTCAGTGATAGGGGTTGTGGGTGTCGTAGCAGGGCATGGGTTGTTCTGAAAGTCTCGACTGACGATAGCTAATGCCTGTCGAAAACGAGGCAGTGCTGGGCAATGATGAGTGTAATGACCATACTCAAAACAGATGGCACACGCGAATTTGGTCTTCAACCCTTTGCTACTGGAAGGTTGAGTGGTAGCCGTAGTAGTGAGTGGTGAGGGGGTTGGATTGGGGGGAATCAAATTCCGTAACTCCGGGAGTGATGGGCAGTTGTTGGTTTGGTGGCCCTCCTTATCGCACAGCACGCAAGGTGGTGGGATGCGTGGAGGAAGTGGAGTTGTGGGCTCCTTCTTTGCTCTCCTGCCCCCATCTATAGAAGGGGGAGTAGGGAGTATGGGAGTAGTGGGGGCATTGGGAGTAAGAATGGGAATCGTCATGGGAAGTCCGTCCTGTGGGCGAGGAACCATCTCAGGTGGGTGTAAGTACCACACTGGGATTGCTAACACCATATTGGGTAGTGTGAGCGTTGCGGCTACCTAAAAATATTCTACACCGGGTGGAGGGTAGAAGAAGGGGATTTGAGTGAGGGGTCGGGGAACCGTTTCCCAAATGGGACTAGGCCCCTGAGGGGATGTGGATTCGTGGACCATGGGTACCGACGAATGCGCATGAGGCTCCTGTGGGAGTGATGCTATGACTGTTGAGACGTCAGGAGTGATTGAAGCCTCCTGAGGAGGATGAGTATCCTCCTGGTGAGAGATGACGCATACTTGACTAGGGGGAAGGAGTGGTGGTGCTCCATGGTACGTCCCTAACAAGGATGGGTCTTTGAAAATCCCAGGACCCATATCTATGAGTGGATATACTTCGTTGTTGGTGTGAATGAGTGGAAGGATGTTATCGAGACTAGCCGATGGATTTGGCTCGTAATGTGTAACTTGGTCAATGGTCACTATCTTCCCATTGTGGGGGAACATGATGGTCCAAAAGACGGATGATGCTACTGCCTTCATAGCATACATGTAAGTACGGCCAAGCAAGATATTGTAATCGAGTTGAGCGTCGATAACTTCAATGTCAATGAGAATGGTTTTGCCCCTGAGTTCTACGGGGACATTTTGGAAGAGCCCTTCAGGAGATGATGGTCTTCCGTCATAGGCTCGCAATGTGATGGCGGAGGGTAAGAGTTCTGGGGAACCAAGTTTCTGCCATACTGTTTTGGACATGATGCATGTGGATGCTCCTTCATCAATGATACATCGATGGACGGTGATGTTCCGTATTTTGACTGGTATTTGAATCGCAACTGCGGCGGGAAGACGCGGTTCGCAGCTATCAAGGTCGAAGGTGATAAGTCGAGTATCTGCGGGGTCGACTGCTCCCATGGCGGAAAGTAGTGATTTCCATTGTGTTGGACACGTCTGGAGGACTTCCAGAACTGACATGGCAGCCAGGGATTGTGCTAAGTCATCTACCAAGTTGTAGTTATGTGCGGCCCTAGCCTGTGGGTTGTGGACATTCCTGCGCAATGGGATGTGAGGGATGCGTAATGGTGGTTCGGCGGACGTGCGAGGGATCACCAACGGAGGTCCTGTCGGTGTAGGGTTTGTTTCTGTAGATGTAGGAATGGACTCAGCTGGTGTAGGATACTGACGATTACGTGTTTGCAGAAGGATTTCTTCCTCACTGGTGAGGAGAATTGTTCGCTCTGCTGGGTTATTGGGATTGTGGTATTGGACCACCTGAGGTGGGTGATGCTGCGTATCTTGTTGGGTGTTGACCACACCTTGATGTGGGATAGGATTTTGCAGCACGGTGGGAGGAGGTTGTTGCGCATATTGTTGTTGTGCCTGCTGCGGGGCAGGTTGCGCAGGAGAAGGGGGAATACTCCCAGAGTCTTTCAATCTCTTGAAATCAGCGATCTATGGGCAATGGTGAGTGTAATGACCATATACGCCACAAAGAGCACAAGGGTGGATGGTTTTAACGGTGCTTCACCCTTGGCGTTTGTTGTTATTGCCCCCTTGGGGGGTTTGGTTCCCTTGGTTCGGGTTGCCCCCAGTGGGTGGATGCTGTGGGGGTTGATTCCCGCCTTAACCAGGATTGTTGTTATTCCTGTTCCTTCCTTTCCTTCGGTTATTGTTCGAAGGGTTAGTTGGGTTGGCTGTATTTAATTGTTCAAAATTCTGGTACTGTTGAGCAGCAGAAGGTTGAACAAAATTCACCCCCGTATTTGGATGTGGGGGAGCCATGGGTTGGAGAGGTCTGGGAAAGGGGAAGTATGGATTCTATGGTGGTGCGGCTCCATAAGGTACATAGGAAGGCGTGGCGCTTTCGCTAGTACTATAAGGTGATGTGGAGGGGGGACCACTTGTGTTTGGAAGAGGTGGATGTATGGGAGGTGCCGGTGGCGGTCCACTTATGGGTGGAGGTGTAGCAACAGGGTATGGCTGTTGGTAAGGGGGTGGGGGGTAATAAGAAGTGCCCCCATATGCTGGTGGGTATTGAGGGGTCCCATACATCGGTGGTGGCTGGGGTTGTGGACTATGATGCATGGTAGCACC
>ML777660.1:1160032-1196535 GCA_009831015.1 Picea engelmannii | reverse complement strand
TGAAAAACAAATGTAAATGGACCATATCACCAATGTATAGCTTGATCTTATTGATGAAATCCAAAGACACACAATGGAGAAAGAGGACTTGGGTCCCTTCCCTCTCCAATGGAAGGCTCTTGAGGCCCTCAACTGATTGCTCTACTTACAAAGAAAAGGTGGAAATGTGGGTGAAAGAACTCCAAGCTTATTCACACAAGAGAGGGGTGAATAGCTTATGAAATGCAGCCTACAATGTGTGTTGCCAAAGAATGAGTCCTTAGCAATCTCAGCAGCATAACAATACAAAGAATTCCTTGAGAAAGTGGTGTTCATTCATGGCTTTTTATAGCCAAGCATTGAGTCATTATGTGACGTCTTTTGAATGTGAAAAGGGGCTCTTTAAGGCACCATTAGGTCTTTGACCAGCCCCCCCACACGGATTGAGCTCAGATTTGGTGTCAAATCGACTTGGGAGCTGATCCATTAGTGGTTGGGAGGCCGACCAATTTCATAAATGCGTCGTTTAGCAGGCGCGCGGGTTTTTCACCCAACAGTCGTGCCTCAGGCGCGCAGGCGCGCCTTGTACGTTGTTGTTATGCACGCGTGCACGCGAGACCATGTTCTGTAAAGAGCCTTTGAATTTTTGATCATTTGTATAGTTTTTTTGACCCTTTTGCAATGCTGAGGGATTAATCCTGTGCCATGAATGACTCCAGTCCTGTGTTGACGATGTGGATTTCTTGTCGCCCTGTGCGGACGAAATTTTAGTGATAACAGTGTTGACACATTCTCCACACACTTCCTATTGTCTTCCCAATTAATTGGATGTCTTCCTTTTCAACCCAAACACTACACCCAAAATATAATTGTGTGGTATTCATTAGTGTTAGCAAAAAAGGTTGCAGTCCGAGTTTTATTTAAAGGTAGGAAGATTTTAGTACCTGTGTGGCTCATAACCTTTCCATATCCATACCCTGACATATCCAACCATGTCCTGGTCTCATACATTACTAGCTTACTTGCATTCATTCCTATAACAAGTTCTTATCTTTTAATTCTTTGGTTATTACCCCATAACCAAATTAACATGACATTCTACTATGTCCGTGTGTGCGTTTAGAAGATAAAAATATTTGAATTAATACATGAATCCAACCTTTACCACATCCAGTGGTATGCATTCAAATAATATAATCATGTGATTTTATAAAATAACTCGGGATGAGGAAATTACTACCTAAATTCCCTTCAGCAATTATGCAAAAAGAGTAATAAAAACTCATACCTACATGACTTCCATTAATAATTTTGATGTTACTTGTATTGCTGATAGTAGTAGAAGCTTTCATGCTTATTTGATCAAACCTAACCAACCTTCAAGTTTCTATTGCTTCTATCCATATGTAGCAACATCATCAACAACACTTGCAACATGAAATAATTCTTTTTCTACTTATGGTTGTTCAACCAACCCTAATTCAACTGTTGCAGTTCTACCACAATTTCAACAACTTCTTTCCCATGTGAAACTTTTCCTTGCTGATCCCAGAGGTATTCCATTCTTCCCGTACTCCTGAATATTCGTGTGCTCTCATTGTAGTCACTATACATGACTATTTTTGTCCTGAGCACTTTCTAGCCAAATCACTCTTGGTTTCCTTATTAGTTCTAGCCAATTACTAATGTTGACACTAACCTTCAACTTTTATTTGTTTTCTAGATCCATCTATCCCAACTAGATTCAAAATTGACTTACCTATCCAATCTATAACATACTGTAAGGATGCACATATGCCCCTTTTTCCAGTTGCATAGAATAAAATGAAAGTCCTTCTTTTACGTTACCATCATAGATTCGTGTGATACCTCTAACCTTTTGGGTTGTCACTCATGGCTCTATGTTACTTAAGATGGATTATTTTCGGGAACCATCTCCTCTGCATTCAAAACCATGCATAGAATTGTTTTCTTCTTCCTGGTTCCTTATTGATTTCTCTTTAGAAGTCACTTCACTATTAAATTATTATTGACTTGATATCTCCATGCTCTTATGGAAATACCTTCAAACCATTAGAGTGCATCAACAATCCTCTACTATTCTAGCTTTCTTTCCTAGAGTGTTGACATGCATTCCTATTAGCTTGATATCTATCTCATGATTTCTTCTTCCATTATCTTAGGATGTTCATGGACTTAACTCCATCCAAGAGTTTTTCCTTGTCTACTTTGCATACTTGCCACCACATATTATGTTGATATTAATTTTCAGCATTCCCCTATTACTTGGATCCCCCAATTCCTTCATGACCCAATTATATTTCCAGTCATGTTCTCTAAGTAACCTTGGATAGTTAAAACCAACTTATTTCTTGAAGAAATTTGGTTTAGCCTTTCCATGAATGATCATATTAGCACTAATCCTGACTTGACCCATCTGATTTTTCAACCTGACTGGAAAAATCAACTTCTGTCATGCCATATTTGATGACCTTCATGCCATGCTTCCAATGTGCACTTTGTTAGAAATAATGGAGGTGCTACCTCCAATCTATAAGACTGATCTTTAGAGATGTCACATTTTATCTCCAAACTCTTTCATATTCCATAAAACCTTCCTTATTCCCATGCTTTGCATCTCCATATGAACTTATGATTCATGCATTATCATGTATCGCATATGGATTTTTCCACTTGGAATTCAAATTTGATGTGAAAATATTGTCACCCAAAAAAAAATCTTCTCTAACTTCATGTGATCTAAGCTGTCCAATCCTCAAATATGGATGAATACATGGAATCCTCTTTCCGAGATATTTCCAATGACTACTTCCTTGCTCAATTCTGAGCTTTGAGCAGAAAGCTATGATCCTTTAAAATTTGTGCTTCTTCCTTGATGCATTCCTTCTGTAGTTGATCTCTTTTCTCTGAGATAATACTTATCTGATTTAGTTGTTGTTTAACTCTACAAAAACAATGTGCAGTCAATTGAAATTGTCAAGCCATCAATCCTTAACAATTTCCACAGTATTCCTAAATCGATCTGATTCAAGGAAAGATTTCATATTTCATTATGCGGTTCTCGATCAATCAAGAATCCCTGTAGATATTTTTTTTCTGATATCTTCACTTCTTTGCAATAATTTTTGGGCACTAGTCCCTTTCTCTCATCCCCCAACCCATGCGACTACGGGTTGTGGCCCAGTGCTAGGTCGATGGTACTTATTCGAGACTTTGGGCCTCCGGATTTCAGAAGTCCATCTTCAAAAGTTCCTAAATCCTTTCTCTCCAGGGTGTTGATCTTCCGGAGTAGTCCTCCACTTGTCGTGTGTCCTTCAAAAGATCGATGATTGTCAATCATTCAGAAATTTGGGCTTCGGGGGTTTCTGGCCCACCTGTTCCATTTTCCTCTGGAGTGTCCTTCCTCCGGCCTTAGTCTCCTATCGCCACACATCCCCTAGCTTAGGGTTTCGATGTTCGAGCACTATCATGTCACATCACTTAATTCCTTTCAATTTGTGGGGGCACGCATCGACGGTTTGGAGTAACCCGCCTTTCACCTCACAATTCTTCTGATGCTGACATGTAACCCCTCAGTGATACCATGGTTTGGATTGCGGGACTGCCTTGGGGAACTAACTCCCATGCAACTCGATTCCCTGCAATGCCTCTTGGCTGTCAATCTTGGTGTATGGTGATCAACGCTAGTGTGGGCCCACTAACCATGCTCAAACGAAGTGCCATGTGGTGGAATACTAGCGGCTGACACATGTCACATTCCAAATGGCATTTCAATCTTTGACGGGTCCGAAACACTAACATGTGGCACACATCCCATGTGTCCACATCATTCCTAATGACATCATCATGCCACTTCACTCTGAATTTTCAGGCTTCAGAAGTTTTTACGCCTGCTTCCTTCTAGTCTCCCGAATTCTAAATTTCTAGACTTCTTTACCCTTCAGGTCCACATAGTACATCTTTCCACAATCCAGGTGGGGGAATGTGGTAGGTATAGGAAAGGTCCATGTCACCTCCAGGTGATGTCATCATGACTCACTACTTCGTCTCTTTGGGGCTTCAGACCTTCGGGCTTCGAGAGTTCTCACTTCAACACACACTAATTCTCCTGAATGTCGAAATCCCAAACAAGCCAAACTGTTGAAATGTGTCCCTTTTGACAGATGGTCCAAATTACTCTTGACTTCAAAGCTTCAGGAGTTATTTTTCCTTCATACAACATCGTAACTTCCACCCTTGGCTTGATCCAACAGTTTTGGTCCAACTTCAGCCCAATCCAACAGTCCAGCTCTTCTCCCCAGATCTATGGTGTAGATCCACTTCAGGGACTTTGGGGCTTCAGCTTCTTCCGATATATAACACATACTTAACCGAAGTCCTGAATTCTTAAGGACTTGTAGATTAACCCTTCTTCACTTTTCTTCAGATCTAACAGTCAAGAATTCTCCTCCTTCTCCTTAATATATTCCAATGACCCACATTACTCTACGGCCCATTACCATGCCTATCATGGTTTTATAATACCACTACACCTCCTGAGCTTCATAACATGACCAAAGTAACCTATTGACACTCAAAATCCTTCGAGGCTCTAAATTTGTTCTTCTTGACACAATTTCCCTCTAAAACCTTGGTTCCAATAACCACTTATCCGGCCCATCCAAGCTTAGTTCTTGAACCTTGGCTCTGGTACCAATTTGTGACATCCTCGACCATCTACACCTCTGTTGGGCAACGCTACCCAAATACCTTATCTTCTTCCAACTAGCTCTGATACCATTTTTTAACGTTCCCCGTCCACCCAAGTCGGGCCATGATATCTCATAGAAATAACAATTAACATATTCCTATAAAAATAAACATAAATAGAAAACATACTTTTCTAATACACAGACCAATGTAGAAATAATAGTAAAAACATACATGTAGTAATCATAGGCATAACCCATAATATAACAACATATACAGGCAATACTCATCGATATAGCATGTACAAATACATATCATGTAAATGAACATAGGAATGGGTACTTATATTTTAATTGAAGTACACCAATTGCATGCAGAAGTTCCACGAATCTCCCAGCCATAGACCACGCTGCTCATCACGCTCAACAATGGACCATGGGTCACCCCTGAGCTAGGACTAAACTCCACCGGGCAAGGAAATTCCCAAGCTTCGTTGAGGTTATAGAAAACTGCACAGTGCAACTAGAAGGATTCTCTCCAAGAGCCTACTTACGCCCACTACTCATGGCCTCTCATTCCCCACATGCCTGTTCCACCCCAGGAATATGCACCTTCACTGTTCCACAGTCCATTGGTTGCTCCACTTCCCTTTCAGGGTCTCGACAATAGGACAGATCAAGAATTCTCATAGCTCCGTAGCTAGTGCTAGACTCTCTCTAGGAGAAAATCACTTCCCAACAAAATCTCCTAGAGAGATTTGCTCACAGGCCTGACAACCTACCTCTTCAACCACAGGCCTGACAACCCACTTCTTCAACCCATTTCAACTCAATTCAAACAAGTGAGGACAATAGAAAGGCTCAATATAGCTCAGGGGATGGAAACAACCACTATTCGATAAGGCACAACATGGCTTTGGAAAGTATAGATACGTTGTGCTTCACAGGAGGACACAGGTCGGCTTCATGGGTTACTGGTTTCAAAGGTGCGTCTAAGATGCAGAGGTCCATGATAGAGGACAGGAAAGTTAGGCAAAGGATGGGAGAATGGGGAGCGAACCAAGATTAGCCAAAACTGCGTTGGCAACAACTGCTAACTGCTACGACACAACATGACTCAGGAAAAAACACAAGTTCATTGGGCTTCATAGGAAATACGTAGGACAACTCCAGTGTCTGTAGGTTACATTGGCACATCCATCAGTGGGGAGTGTGGCAGACTTCCAAGGTGACTAACCCCATGAGAGTGCAGACCGAATGGTGAAGGATCGTCACCCGTCTGCCGAATTGTGAGACTCATGAATGAGATCCCCGACAATGAGCTGACTTTCCCACTTAAAACTGCATGCACCCAAGTTGACACATGTCTCCCTAAAGCTGCATTAGCTCCACTTAACACTCGTCCCCCTTTCCCCTAGGAACTTAGGAAAACACATATTATGTCAAACCTTAGCCTTTAAGAAATAATAATATAATAGTATTCCTTTAGAGTTAATCCCTCTAGCTTAGCCCCTATTCCTAGACACTTATCCCCTTCCCGACCTAGTGGAGCTTAGTCCCCCATAATTCTTTCTTCGTGGAGGGTCTACACGCAACAATGTATAATTTTTATTAATGATTTTTCATAATTATATATACAAAGTAGGCTCCTGGCCTTGGCATCCTAGGCTCTCTAGACTAATCATCACATGAGGCTCCTAGCTTATTATAACTCATCTCACCAGCCTAACAAACATGTTTACAATTCATAATTACAACCGAGGCTCTACCGGTGGATATTACAATTTCCTTGTCATAGTTGGGGTATTTTTGGACAATATATGAGAGTGTCTCACTATGGTATGCTACTGGATGAAAGTGCTGAGTAAGAATTGTGCCTACAACATAGTCAGATGCATTAGTTTCTATCTTGAACAACTGTTGCAAATCAGGTAAGAAGCGTATTGGATTTGAGCATAAGAGATGCTTCAGATCATCAAATTCTTGTTGTTTTTCCTTCCCCGACGTGAAATTTGACTTGCCACCTTCCTTGGTCACTTGGCTGAGGGCCCATGCAATATGGGAGAATCCCAAAACGAACCATCCGTAAAAGTTGGCAAGTCCCAAGAAGCTCTAAAGCTCAGTTAGTGTTGCTGGGGATGGCTAGTCACATATGACTTGGGTCTTAGTTGGATCCACATGTACCCAATTCATCAACAATATATCCCAAGTATTGGACCGTGTTCATGCCAAAGGATCATTTTTCCAACTTGGCATATAGCTTGTGCTGTCGCAAAGTGCTCAAAACCTGTTGAATATGTTGCAAGTGCTCCTCCCAAGTTTTGTTGAAGATGAGGATGTCATCCAGATATACCACCACAAAAGAGTTGGTATATATGGATGACATCCAGATATACCACCAAATTTCCATCTACATTTCCATCTATAGAACTCTTCTCCTTCCCGTACATAGAATTCATTGAAAGAAAGAACTGCATATCATTCTTTTGCATTCTATTGGAGTCGAGTCTCTTACACATCATCAATTTCATCTGCGTGAACCCTTTGAGTTAAAATCCATTAAAATCAACCATGCGCTAATAAAATCAATTCAAATATTTTGTTTTTAGCACAACAACAATAGCTTAGGATTAGATTCTTTGGACTAGGTGAAGTGAGTAAATTGTCCAAGACTACTAAAGAGATTGTATAACACTAAAGATCGTTCAAATCCAACTTTCGTATAAGCATAGCCAGGAACCCCCTCGCACATAGGGGATAAACACGAGGTTGCGTGTGGAAGAGAAATGGAGGTTACCCCTCCAAAGATTAACCAATCATAGAGGAAATATCATATATTGGGGGCTATTCTTGAGAAACCACTGGTTTCATTTGGTCTCAGTGCTTCATGAACTCTGAATCTGTTCGGGGTCCTCTGGAGTTCTACTGGTCCACTTGTCTTCAGTTCTCTTGAAGTGCTTCAGAATTTGATATCCTACCCATACGTTCAATCCTGACTATCCAATGTACCCCCCTAGAGGTTGACTACAAGTTGGTAACATTAGTGGCCTTTCCTAGGTATCTACAGAGGTGACTGTGGGGGGATTCCCATGGTACCTGGGGAACACGTCATATCACACTCTCAATACCCTTGGAGGGTGATCCCGTGAAAGTGATGGTTGATTGCACCAATAAGGGATGTTACTTGGAGTTCGGGGTAACTGCTTCTCACTTCTTCGTTGGCGTCTTGTTATCCCATCTTTGGAAGATCCTTAAAATCTTTTGTTGCTTGGTTGATTTCTTTTGTTTTCATAGGAGTGTGTTTCTTTGTTTTGCATAGTTGGCCTTGGGATTAGAATTTTCACAGTATACAAGGTATGGAACCTGACACTTAGGAACCACAACATAATATTTCTTATGAAGCAGTGATCATAGATGACACTTCTGAAACTGAAGCATCGCTCCTAGAAGTGGCCATCACATTGAAGAATCGGTCCCAACCTTCGTAGAAAGCCTAACATATTTTGTGAATCCTTTGTTTATCGATCCACTTGGCCAACCATTGATTGATCCACCATCTATGATATACATTGATTCTTATTCTTATTATCGCGTACCTCTCGGTTCAACCATTACATCATCCTTTGGCATCAACCCACCATTTTTTGGTTTTCCTGAAGGACTTCAGAATTCATCTTTTTCCACGAATCCCATATTTGATGTTGTTGGTGCTTATTCTTTATCGGAAACATCGGTGACCCAGGTGACCTTGACTCAACCACTTATGCATGCATCTCCTCTTGCACCTGAGTCAAGTAATATTCCTGCTTCATTTTTTCCACACATGCACACACCAAGTGATTTACTTAGTCATCCCATAGGTCAAATGGCTAGCAGTCAAGTTGTTCACACAACCACGGTTACACAAGATACTCAACCTCCATCTCACACATCACATATTAGTACTCCCTACATTGGAGGTCAATCTTCAATGGGAGGCCAACCTTCAGTTGGGGGGCAACCTTCAGCTGCAGGGAAAGTTTTTACTGGGGGGAAACCTACATGGTTGAAACATCAACCGGCATGGGGGAAACCTACTCCTGTAAGTCTTTCTATCCCTACTACCATTGGTCTGTATCTTAGGCATCCATATCCAAGAGTTGTGAATACCTTTTGGACTCAACCCAATCCGATGGGCATTCCTCTACAAGGAACTATGCCCTATCAATTCGTACATTCCTGTTGATGGGAAAAATTGACCTGCCATCAGCTAGAAGAATAGATCTGGTCTGGGGTTGTCTAATTAACCCAAACTGTTTAATGTAACCTATTCTGACAGGTTTAATGGCTCCATTAGCCAACTAACGTCCTAAAAATAATAAAAGAAAAAAAACTAATCTAAAATCTATGATTCTAACAAACGATATATTACTTACTAATATTTATTTAAAATAAACGTGAATATGCAAATGATTATAAACAATCTATATACAGTTTACAAGGTTTACTTGAAATCTTGCGAAAATGAAGGTTCATAATAGTGTTTCAAAATAAGATAAAGTAAGAACATAAATCTTTTTGTTTTTTTTATGTTTAAAGATTTTAAAACTAATAAACACTAAGCAAATGCAATTGAAACAATGACACAGTAATAGTCAAAAGCTAATTAATGCAATCATTGTTTCATTAATAAATAATTAATAAAATAACACACACACTAACGTGTTGCTGATCAACGAAGTTGGTATTATCTATCTGTGTTGTCTGAGCTCCTTATTTTTCTGCTTGTGAGAGAAACATGTGATGAAACAATACTAGTACTTCTAGAATAAATTCAAAGAAGTGTTTGATGTGTTGGAGTGAGAATATAACAACATAATGATGACTGATTAAAAATCATGTGATCTTACGATAATCAATAACTAAGAACGAGAGAAAACTCAATTCTGAGTATTAATTTTATCTATCATTTAACATTAGGAATAAATTCGATAATAATCAAATGACAAATTGATCACACATACAGAATGGAATAACAAATTATGGACAACATCTAAATACTTAACATTATGAAACAACATATGATGACAAGGCTAAAGCTGCATCAAACATAACAATATCTCATAAGACTAAGCCAATAAAAGAACATAATGGAATAAACATCACACAGGTCTAAATCCAATGGTGAATAGCTTTCCCATATCATTTCCCAAAATCATATGTCCATACTGTAGTCCTGGAAGAATTTTTGGGATAATAAACTCTTAAAGATTGAAAAAATTAATACATAAATGATAACAATTAACCATGTATTGATAAAACAGACTAAAGCTAATTTAAATCAATGCATAATCAATTATTCAAAGAATATGAAGATATTATAATAGAAATAAAACCATTTTACTCACAGGACAAAAGCCATTAAGCAACCTGGAACTTCATGTTCTTCTTTGAAAATAGTTGTCCATTCTCCCAGGGATTCCAACCATCCGTTACTCCATTTGAAAAGAAAAATGTTTACAAAAGAAATAATATACAAAAGAGAAAGAATAAAAATCCTCCTCTCAATTCACTGGATCCCCTGGTTCTGAACTTTCTCATATATTTATACAATGAATGAACAGTCTGGGTGTCACTAATTATTCCTGCCACCTGAAATTTGCCTCGTAAAGAGGCCCAAATATCTCTCAAACTATGCATGTGTTTGAGAAAATTTCTACGTGAAAGCTAAATGGGTCCATTTGGGAAGTGGGTTTTCAACTGTTTCTTCAAATTCCTCATGGTTTGGCTATAATCAGTCCTGCAAAATTGTGTCTCTATTCTTGAAGCATTTCCAAATTTTATCTGTTGTTGCTCATAAATTTATTTGCAATAATACAATATTATTTTTGGATCAATCATCTTGAATGCATTTAGATAATAAAATCAAGCCATGATCAGATCCATACCAAATAACCGATAATAGAAACCTGTGAAACAAAAAGAAACCTAAATTAATAACCTAAAAATTGTGAATAAACAAAATCTAAAACAATAAAATCAAAAATGAATTTAAACTAACTATAAGTTCTAAACAAACATTGTTTATAATTTCCTTTCAAATATTATCTTAAAATTCTAGAAGCTTCAAGTTAATGGAGAAGAGAAAAATATTAATTTTGGTTTTTTACAAAATCAAACAAATGATAGATAATTATTTTTTTTATTATTATTATTATTTTGAAATGAAATGCAAAATGAAAAAAGAATTTAATTAATTAATATCACCAAATGATTTTATGAAAATGAGAAACCAACCAAGATATTATTTGATGAAGTTTTGAACCCATTATTCAAAATAGACAAACTTGCTAATGAGCAAAAGAAAGAACACATAATCATAATTTAAACGAAAGTAAACAATTGATAAAAATTAATGTTTTTGTTTAAATTGAGATTTCTATGCTCGTTCCTAAATTTTCACACATACTCTTGTGATGGATCTCTCATACTATAATGATTGTCTTAATTTTGTCTCAAATCAAGCCACAGTATGGAACTATTTGAAAAGGTTGATTCTGTAGCTCATTATAATTATCAAGATTCTAAAGGGGGCCCTTTAAATTTTGTAAAAAATTAGGGGGAGATGTTGGGGCCCAACAAATGGCGACTTATTGGGTGAAACAATTATGTCTGATCTGGTAAGATTTCATCTCAGGAAGAAAAGAATAAGACTTGAAAAAGGATTTAAGCTCCCTGAAATAAATTCACTCCGAGACCATATAGTATTAGGATAAGCTCAATATTATAACCAGATAATAGAATTTTCTTTGCAGGGGATTATAACTTGAAATAATGTCTTAATCAAAGAGTCATGATGTTTATAAAAGAACTTCAATACCATTGACAGAGCCACTACTGCCAGTAGGCGTCCATAGCCTCGACAGGGATGTCATTTAACCCACTCAAATGCTTTAATCCCATCCAATAGTTGTATCCACATGATGTATACTTCCATAAAAGTTAATTTAAAAACATATACCTGCTACTTCTTGACCCAACATTGCTTCGCTGCCACTAGACCTATTCAGTACCTCGACAAAGTTGTCTTGGTATCATGTGTGCATTTCCCGCTACTAGCGAGCTTGTTTAGTACCCTAATGGGTTTACACACACTTCCCACACTTAAGTGCTTCCAACCCTCTTTGCCACTTTTAAATAATAATAAAATTATAGATTTCTTGATGACAAAGAGAGTGGGGTGACACTAGAGGTTAATTGCAATACAGGTGAATAGTTGATCATGTTATTTATTTTCTTTCAAAACTATTAATTTTATCATGGTTTAGAGATTTTAGATTTCATTTAAGAAATCATCTAGAGAATGGGGAAGCACTTAAAAGTGATTCCTTAAGAATATGGATGGCGTAAAAATTTTAAAGGTCATCGCAATTCTCAAAGATTTAAACCATATCTCTGGTGTAATACTTTGACAAAGACAATTTGAGGACAAAATGAAAGTGACAATCGACTTAAAAATCAATTGTCTGAGCTATATCGTAATATCAGGACCTCTTTGAACTATTTCAATTTGCTTGAAAAATACAAGTCTTAAAATAAATGCTCCCTTCGACAATAGCTCTTTGATCAGAAATATATTGATTCAAAAAGACAGATAAGAAGAAAATTCAATCAAAGCAATCAAAGAAAACAAAAAACACACAACAAATCAAATCAAATTTTATTAATGGGATTCAAAATCAGAAGTACACAAAATCAAAACAACAAAAGAAAACTTTTCATGAAATGATTTTGGCCAAAGATAAACTTGAGCTTTTGGATCCACTAGCATCTCACTGTAAAATAAAGGAAGAACTAAATCATATAAAATATCATGTGCGGGCAAGTTCTTTTCTTAAGATAGTGATGCATGAGATGCTACTTTGACCAAGCATTATTAAAAATAAAAGAGACTAAAAGAAAATAGAAAAATCCTTATTAAGATGAGTGCAATCCTACTCGTGGCACCTTGGGTCAGGTTTGAATTGATAGTTCAAATTTACTTATCTCTTTACTTTCCATTTAAAATTTTCATGATGATACTGCATTTTTGAAATGAAATATTCAACAAAAAGCAGAGAGAAAAAGATTTAAAGTGGACTTGCCTGACAACATTCATATTATGGTTCTCTTGGTGCACCCACTTGTGTTCATAACTGCATTATTACATAGAGAAACATTGAGAAATAAAATGAAATGAAACCTACTCATAAACCTACTCTAAACTACTAAATAGATCAAAACGCTAAGTAAAATCGTATTTCCAATGCATCCACAAGAGCATCTTCAATCCTGCAAGGCATAGAAAGTCAAAAATTAAAATAAAAGAATGTAGTATTTGCAGATACAAAAGAAATGTGTCATGCTTACCTCCTATATATTCTTTTAAAAACAAAATAACCACGACCTTACCATTTTTTTGAAACTTCTTGATGTATGAATCCTCCAACCATTCTGCAATCTGGTCGTTATATGGGTCATAATGGCATGGAAGAGTGTAAGTAAGTTTGGAAAACTTGTCAATATTATGGGGACCTAACATAATCATCAACCAAGGCTGAAGTGCCCCATCCTCTTGACAATTCTCCAAGTGTTCATTAATTTCTTCACATGGAGGATCTAAAAGAAATATGTCATGCTTACTTCCTAGATATTTAGGTAGAAACAAAGTAAGCACAACTTTAGCTTTATTATGAAGATTTTTCAGATATGAATCTTCAAGCCATTCTAAGATCCTGTCATAAAAATTAAGATGCAAACTATGACTTTGATGAAATGGATATATCAATGGGGAACACATCATAAGAGGATTCATGACATCAATTAGATCATTGGTTTGGACGCTTCCTTTGATGAGATTGATCATTTCAAAATGTGAAGCATAAACATTAAAATTCGAAGTAATCAAAGAAAGAATATGCAATGTAGAACATTTGATATTCATAAGAATGAGTGCATTTTCTTCTTGAAAAATAAAGTGTAAAATCATCTTGCAACATGTCTTTTTCCCATGCGAGTGATGAAAGTGAAAGAGTGTCAAACCCGACTTCATAAATGTTATGTTTGAAATTAATTTCACCAAATATTGACATATCGAAAAGATTAGATTGTGATGGAAAAGAGTACGATACCGTGGGTAAAATACCATGCACACCAGAATCTAAGAAGAGATTGGGATATAAAGAGTAAAATGAATTAGAAATGAGCACGTGAAAAGATTCTCTTGAGCTATGATAATTAACAATGGTATTCTCAAGACATTCATCTTCACTTGCCTTAATACTTTCACTCTCTTTTGGTGATAAATACTTCAACATATAACAATCATCTAAATTTGCCTCATGTATGATAAACAATTCAAAACTTTCATGACAAACATCTAATATTTCAAGTGGATAAGGTATGATTTGTGGATGAAGGTTTAAGGTTTCTTCTTCCAATTGTAGATCTACATCTCTAATCTATTTCATTGGAATGTTAGAATGCTTAAGATCATTTTCATCACCTAAGTGTTCTTCAATAATTGAATCTAAGTAATGATTAGAGCAAGAGTTAGAAAAATATGAACATATACCTAGACCCACAATAAAATCTCCTTCCACGATAGTTGAGGATTGAAGATGCAAGGGTTCAGATGAAAAAACAATTTGATTGTCAGTGAGAATATTTTCAATAGATTCTACCTCCCTTGTTTGTTCAATGTTTTCTGATGGATTCCTCTCATCTTGCAAACAAAATTCATCTTGCAATTGGGTGTCAGGATTTGTAATCGATTCATCATTCACGATTGAATATGACTGGATGAAAGGGGCACAAGCATCAGAGAGGAGATTTAGTACAAATGACATGTCATCAAGATTAAATTTATAGAGAACGTGATGGATTCTTGTTGAAAAGTCTTCTGGAGATGAATTTCCATTGATTAGCAAAGTCTGAAATTCTTCACATAATTGAATGTAATCATAGATTTCAAAAGCATTTAAAAATTCCTCTACAAATTGAAACCAATCAAAAATGTGATATGCCGGAAAAGACTCAAACCAATGTTTAATCCGACTCCTAAAAGTAAAAGCGATTAATCTGTATAAAATTTTTAAATAAGAAATGTCATGTTTGATGCATTTGCACCAAAACTTGTTAAGGTGGTCTTTAGTAGATACATCCCCCCTACCATCAAAGGTGAGTTTGGACAAGCGAGAGACTGTCTCGTTGGGAACATCATGTAATGAGAAGTGGAAAGCATGTTCCAACACTGTGATTTGGGGAGCCATGGGGAAATTGAATACATTTGAATTAAAGGCTCCTACAAGGCCATCTTGTCAGTCAGACCTGCCTTCTAGTGCATTTCAAGATGACAAAAAAGAATAATTTATAAATATGGAATTATGACAGGCTAAGGGGTAAAACATTTAATCAATAAATTTACCTCGACCCTCTTTCTAACGCCATTTGTTGACGGGCAAAATTGATCTGCTATCAATTGGAAGAATAGATCTAGTCTGGGGTTGTCTAATTAACCCAAGTCGTTTAATGTAACCTATTCTAACAGGTTTAATGGCTCCGTTAGCCAACTAACGTCCTAAAAATAATAAAAGAAAAAAACCTAATCTAAAATCTATGATTCTAACAAATGATATATTACTTACTAATGCTTATTAAAAAGAAACATGAATATACAAATGATTATAAACAATCTATATACAGTTTACAAGGTTTACTTGAAATCTTGCAAAAATGAAGGTTCATAATAATGTTTCAAAACAAGATAAAGTAAGAACATAAATATTTTTGTTTTTATTTTTATGTTTAAAGATTTTAAAACTAATAAACACTAAGCAAATGCAATTGAAACAATGACACAGTGATAGTCAAAATCTAATTAATGCAATCATTGTTTCATTAATAAATAATTAATAAAATAAAACACACACTAACCTGTTGCTGATCAACGAAGATGGTATTATCTTTCTGTGTTGTCTGAGCTCCTTATTGTTTTGCTTGTGAGGGAAACCTATGACAGAACAATACTAGTACTTCTAGAATAAATTCAAAGAAGTGTTTGATGTGTTGGAGTGAGAATATAACAACAGAATGATGATTGATTAAAAATCATGTGATCTTATGATAATTAATAACTAAGAACGAGAGAAAACTCAATTATGAGTATTAATTTTATCCATCATTTAACATTAAGAATAAATTCAATAATAATCAAATGACAAATTGATCACACATACAGAATGGAATAACAAATTATGGACAACATCTAAATACTTAACAATATGAAACACCATATGATGACAAGGCTAAAGCTGCATCAAACTTAATAATATCTCATAAGACTAGGCCAATAAATGAACATAATGGAATAAACATCACACAGGTCTAAAGCCAATGGTGAATATCTTTCCCATATCATTTCCCAAAATCATATGTCCATATTGTAGTCCTGGAAGAATTTTTGGGATAATAAACTCTTAAAGATTGAAAAAATTAATACATAAATGATAACAATTAACCATGTATTGATAAAATAGACTAAAGCTAATTTAAATCAATGTATAATCAATTATTCAAAGAATATGAAGATATTATAATAGAAATAAAACCATTTTACTCACAGAACAAAAGCCATTAAGCAACTTGGAACTTCATGTTCTTCTTTGAAAATACTTGTCCATTCTCCCAAGGATTCCAATCGTCTGTTACTCCATTTGAAAAGAAAAAAGTTTACAAAAGAATAATATACAAAAAAGAAAGGATAAAAATCCTCCTCTTAATTCACTGGATCCCTTGGTTCTGAACTTTCTCATATATTTATACAATGAATGAATAGTCTGGGCGTCACTAATTATTTCCGCCACCTGAACTTTTCCTCATAAAGAGACCCAAATATCTCTCAAATCGTGCATTTGTTTGAGAAAATTTCTACATGGAAGCTAAATGGGTCCATTTGGGAAGTGGGTCAAGACCTACTCCAGAATATAATTATGTTCCAAACACCACAACTACTTCTGCTCCTGCTCAAACCTCCGAGGTGAATGTCATCCAATCCTCTTCATCTCAGTAACCAGGAGGTAAGAAGACAAAGGGAAAATCCAAGAAATCTTCTAACGAGCGGGATAATCCTAAGTCTATTGATACTCAACCGGTAAGGAAACCTAAATTTTCTTATATGATTTGTGAGGAAGACCGCTACACGAAATATTTCCCTCATTGTGAGGTCATCTTGAAATATATCAAGGGTACATCCAAACCGATTCAGCAACAACACTCGGTTGCACAAAACCCTGTCCCTCCGCAAGGAGGTAATCCAGGTCATTCCCACCATGGGGATGCTTCCACAAGTGCCTATGAGGTTTACATGTTTAAGATGGTTAATGTCACAACTTGTGTGAATGCCTATGACACTCCTCCAAGTGATAATCCTAACAGGAGGTTTGTCGACCAACTTTCTAACTCTACTCCTCCTCCATCTTCCAATCCTCTTCATATTGAGAAGCCAATTTCTGACACAGTGTTGCACCCACCTAAGAACGTAATTTGAAAAGAGTTTTTTAATCCAAATGCCCACGCTGCCAAAAACTACAACATCGTTGAATATTTGGTGCAAGATCCTTACGCTATGTCAACCCTCAAAGTTCTACAACACTATCCAAATCAACGTAGAAACTTGTTGTCAGCCATTGGAGCAATGGATCCTGAGGAGTTGAACCTGATTATGTCTAATCTGGATTATTTTAAGGAGAGAGTCTCCCATCATTTAGAATTCGAAATTCAAGTTTTTATTAGTGAGCACACCATCCATCATATTGTTTTGGATGAGGGAGCCTCCATTTGTGTCATGTCTTTTCCTTGTTGGAGAGCCCTTGGTTATCCTACCCTTATTCTGTCCCCAACCACCCTGAAATCATTTTATGGACATGGTTTCCAACCTCACAGACTCTTGAAATATTTCACTGTGACTTTGAAGCATAAGACTGTTCCAGTTGATATCAAAGTAGTCGATGCACCCCTGGATTATAATTTTTTACTTGGTCGTAGTTGGTTCTATGCAATGACTGTCGTCGCATCTTTAGTGTTTCGTATCTTATGATTTCCCCATCAAGGAAAGATTATCACTGTTGACAAACTTGAGTATACAACTCCAGATCTCAACAATGTCACAACAAATAATATCCATTTTCTAGGAAAAAATAATTTTGAGAGTGTAGGTGTAGGCCTTCTCAAGGATTCCTCGCTAATGGGGGTTTTTCCTTTTCCTTCTCCCACCGCGCATGTTGCCATCTTAAACATGATTTTGACTCAGGCACGACAATCCTTCGATTCCTTTCTTCCATTGGTAGTTCATGGTTTCGACGAGCATAGTTCATTGTCTTTGTCAAGGTCGTTAAAAAATAAAACAGAACCCCCTCCGTTACAATTAATTCTCACTCTAGATCAAGGACTTGAGCCTTCTTTTCCTCGGCCTAGTGAAAATGTTTCCATCAGTCACAAAAAACCTAAATGAGCAAAGAAGAAGAGTCGCCAGAGGGAACGACGCTTGGGGGGGAAATCTCCAGCCTCTGGACATCATGTTGAAGCAAAACAACCTACTTTTTCCAAAGAAGTTGGGGGCAAACTACCTCCAGAGAGACACGCTTCTAGGAGTGATATTATATCGAAGGCCATTCCCATCGTAACATAGTAGTCTTTTTCTGGAATGAGCTTAGTCTTTGTTCTTTTCTCGTGCTCGTAAATACATGAGAATAAGTTACCTATCTTAGTCTTTGTTCTTTGTCGTGCTCGTAAATATATGAGAATGTAACAGAGTATACTTTTATCACTTTTTTGGAATCGTAAAGGTTATATGAAAAAGTAACACCCTGGAGTCTCCTTTAAACTCTTTTCATACTCTCTAAACATGAAAAGATTGTCGAGTGATATTGCTTCATTTCACACTTGTTAAAAGGTTTGAAAGGACATCTTTCGGGTGGTAGTTTATCTCTTTTTTGGCCTCGCAAGACAAAAATTATGAAAAAGGACAACCCTGGAGTCTTCTTTAAGTTCTTTTTAGACTCTCCAAACATGAAAAACCATCGATTTTTCCTTCTCTGGACTCGCTAAACTACACATTGAAGGGCCCATATGGGAACGAACCCTTACTTATTCCAGTTCATTAAAAAAAGGAAGAGGAACTTACCGAAGGTGAGTTATATCGAGCATGTGTTACCCTCCTCGAGCTCGTTAAATTAAAAAGAGGTACTCATCTATTTGGGTGGGAGAAAAATTGAAGGAAGTGGGTCAAGGTTTTTGAGAATCCTTTATGGCATCTTTTGTCGCCCTTGAACATGGAACCTATTTGCATCTTGTCTTACAGTTGGGTAATCTTCTTGTCTCTGAGTCATACCAATTGCATGTTTCACCATACTTTTTCGTCCAGTTGAAGAGTGCTCTTATTGTCATCACATTGAATTTTGGTACTCGTTGATTCAATGCTGCCAAGCCAATTGTCGTGCCTCATCATGTTCAAGGGAAGTTTCACTTCAAACCATCCATCTGCAGTATTACCAGTTTCCATTTCCTATGTCAGTCCATACTCATTTCAGTTTCGTGTCACTGATGGGGGATATATCAAGGTCCTCCTTCGATGAATCTTTTCCTGTCGACTTCAACACATCATCTAGGAATTAGACATAGAAACCAGTTAGTACCTTAGGACCTGCATGCCTCAATGGTATGCCTCCTCACTTCTGACAGTGGGTTTACATCATTGACCTCTGATCGGATAATTCCACGAATGTTCAACCTCAGCTCATTTATTCACAGTCATTGGAATGTACTAGGGTACCTTGGGAGTCATTGACATCATTGGTGATTTCCCTCACACTTGTTAACGATTTACCTCAATGATCGGTAATCAAGTGGTTTCTACTATGTTCGACATCAAAACATCTATTCACATGTCTAGATTTGTACAACATGGGGACTGGGATGAAGACCCTGGGTTGAGAATTCACTCTGTTAAACTGCTTTGCCCAGGCTATGAAGGAGATCATTTGATCATGCTGATATATAGACTGTCACATAGATCTACATTGTATTGGTCTGTGGCTATGTTTAATCATCTTGTAGCTCCACTGTGTATTTCTCGTGGCTACGATCATTTCATGTCATGGAGGTATGGATTCACATTGTATCTTTGGTGGCCATATCCTTAGTCAATATTTTTCATGGATCTGTAGTGTATTGTTCGGCGGACGTGCTTTGAGTCATCTCATATTCTAAGAATAGGTATGCCTACCTCGAAAATGGAACACTTTTTAATACTATTTGATGGTTGTTTGCATCTTCTTCTAGATTCTCCAACGCCACACCCTTGCATTAAATATTTGTAAAGTGTTTCGGCCATCATTCTCTTCTGACTTCACACTTTAGGGGGAATTATGTTACACATGAAATTTGCACACCTAGGTACCTCACCCTAAGTGTCATAAGTGTCATATAAGTGTCTCATACACCTTGACACCATGGAATAACCTATGTCACAATCCCTAGTCAATGTGGAGGAGGGATATATCACATGACGGCCAAAATACTAGGTGCACATGAATTATTATTAATATTCATGAAAAGGAAATTAATTAAGTGTGAGAATCAAGTGCACATGAATTATTATTAATATTCATGAAAAAGAAATTAATTAAGTGTGAGAATCCACCTCACATTTGGTTTCCTATTTTTTAGGGAAGGTGGAGGATCTCATGGATGGTTGAAATATTTCCTCCTTAAAATCCTTGAGAGATATTTCCTCCCTAAAATCCTTAAAGAGATATTTTCTCCCTAAGTATCTTTCAGATCCCTTTTTAGTGGATCTGATGAGTGATCCTCTCCATGGTGGTTAAGCCTCCAAATCCTATATAATGAGGGATTTCCATGGAAATGAGGAGGCATATTGGAGGTATCAAACCTATGGTCTTGAGAGAAAGCTTTAGGATATCAAACCTATGATTTTGGGAGCTTTGTGCAAGGGTTGGACAAGGAGGACTTGGAGGGGTTGTTGCGACTTCATCTATAGTTTGTAAGTATATCTTTTGAGTTCTCATTAATATATGTTTGGCCTATTCCCTTCTAATATGTGTATATTTACATATGTTGTCAATTATAGATGTATTTGATTAGACTAAGCTTATAGAGTATCGTAGGATTACTTTGTCTTCTTGTTGTCCATTGCATTGCAGGTGTCAAACGGTGCCAAAGAGCTCGGGGATCAAGCTCAAGTTGGAGCAGCGAGGACAAACACCGGAATAAGGTGCATCACACTTTCTTCTTTCTCCTTCTCTTTCTTATTAGGTAATTACATTCAAAGGCATATTAGTGTCCAGTGTTAGCATCTTTCTATCTTGGTATATGGGTCTAGAATCCAAGAGGAAATTCACCTGTTTGCAGGAGGATTTTCCTACAACACTAATTTTTTCATATTTTATTTTTAAAATATCAAAACAAAAGACTTAAAAATTTTAATTTTTATTTGAAATTTTCTAAAGTGTTCTAACAACTAGCATAAAGAGGAAAATCAGCATTGCTAAAATAGGAACAAACTCTCATGAGTTCCATTGTGAAACAGGGTGTTGGACAATTCCTAAAATTTTATGGGTTGAAATAATTTGTCATTTTTGTGACACTAATAGGGTTGAAGGTGAAAATCACTTCCTCATAGAATGTCTTGCGCACACCCACATTTTATCACAATTTCAAAATATTTGTTACAATACCAACCTTCCTAACGTTTTTAGTCATCGAAACTATGGTAATTTAGGAATTCTTCTCTTAAACCTTTTCAAGCACAAAAATAAAATTCTAAAATGAACCAAGTATTTCTTTACTTTTATTAAGGTATGATAAATCAAATTTGGTCTCGGTTTACACTAACCATTGTTAGCCTATGACACCTTATACAATCATGAAGTTGTACATCAACTTTGTATATTTCACATTACGGGATGTAGTTTTTTATCCTAGGTGTGTTCTAGATCCTACTTTGTCTCCTCCTGTTCTTATTTGTTCTTATTTTTCATTTTTGTGACACTAATAGGGTTGAAGGTGAAAATCACTTCCTCATAGAATGTCTTGCGCACACCCACATTATATCACAATTTCAAAATATTTGTTACAATACCAACCTTCCTAACGTTTTTAGTCATCGAAACTATGGTAATTTAGGAATTCTTCTCTTAAACCTTTTCAAGCACAAAAATAAAATTCTAAAATGAACCAAGTATTTCTTTACTTTTATTAAGGTATGATAAATCAAATTTGGTCTCGGTTTACACTAACCATTGTTAGCCTATGACATCTTATACAATCATGAAGTTGTACATCAACTTTGTATATTTCACATTACGGGATGTAGTTTTTTATCCTAGGTGTGTTCTAGATCCTACTTTGCCTCCTCTTGTTCTTATCTTTTGATGAGGTGTTAGTGTGAGAGAAAATCAATTTTTAGAGGTGGTTTCATTGATACATTATATATTTGTATCATTTGAATGAATACAATGAATACAAGATTGCTTGAGGCCTTTTCCCTCATATTGTTGGTTCTATCTTATGTCTTGTTCTATTTCTTAACATGGTATCAAAGCTTCTTTGAATCTTATGGGGCCTGGTAGTTCCATGGTAGTAATCCATGGGAGGTGAAGTGTGAGTTGAGATGAGGTGTTTACACCAATAGATCTGCATTTTGGACAAATGATAGAAAAGATAAGATCATAGACCTCTCAATTCTTTTGTTAAATTTAAGGTGCAATTTTTTTTTAATATATTTTCGAGAATTATTCATAGCATGTTTAATATGGCTGCTCTTTAGTTTTAAGAACACCTAACACCTTTGTAGTTGCTCCATGATATGTTATTATTGAGAGACCTCAAGAATTCAAAGGCATAGGAATGTTATTGTAATTCACATCTTACTAGATTAGATCTACTTGATTCAACTACAATTAAGTGTTGTGCAAATCAGATGGCATTTTTTTTGTGTGCTCTAACATTAACGCACACACTCTATTACTCTACACATGGCCTACACACTCCCTCCCATAAATCTAAAGCGTGGATTCGATCCTCCCAAGGGAAAACTATCTTTTGGTAGAACAACACAAATCAATACCTTCACTCTTTTAAGAACATGACCTAAGTGACATGCATGCTTTCTCCAATAAGATGTGGCTCTTTAATTCCACAAATCGTGATCTCATTCAAATCTCACACCTTTATGATGACTTTGCAATAGAGAGAGACAATCATGGCCTTTCCTATGGAGAATATCACTCTTGACAACTTGATTCATTCTTTGTGGCATAGTTTTTCCTCACATCGACTTTAATAATAATAATAATCTAATTTTAAGGTCACGACCAAGCCAGATACCAAATTGGTGTATGAGACCCCCTTATTTGTAGGACAAAGGACCCCCTCCACCTAGCAATTTGAATGGTAAAGTCTATGTGTAATGAACCTCCTCGTTACGATGACAAACCTCGTATAACAAGTGCAATTTTATTTTTTTTGTGTGTGTGTGCGTGGGTACAAGGATAATAAATACATTCGAATCTGTGTGGCCATACGATGACGAACATGATGCATGCAATGCGATGACAACAAAAATACCTAAGACGTACATGAACCTCTGCAAGCAATGAACGACAATCAATTGACAAATAATAAGACTGACTACCCATCTGTCCTACCCTGCAATGGTTAGGACCTCCAAGACACATAAGCAATGCTCAGGCCAAGGTTCCCATCGATTTTAACCATTTAAGGTCTCAAGGATGGCAACTATTATGAGGAACATGGAGGTGTCTACATCCGGCCCGACACAAGCAGACCAACGACACAAAGTTTACAACCCAGTACAACATTACTTAAACAAGGGCTACCATCTATATGCGTCTTAAGGCCAATCCAATGCACAACTTTAGATCATAATTCATCATCAAGGTACCCTCTAAAACAACATTCAAGGGACTTTATTGTACAAGTCTGAACTTTGACTGGTTTAACATTTAACAAGGAAATTAGTCATTAATTATAATCGTAAATATAATGAATAGTTATAAATGTCAGTTAGCGCAATAATTAACATTTAATCTTTAATTATAGATCAATAATTAATGAAATATCCTAAAATCATTTGACGCGAGCATTATAAAATTTACATCAAGATTCATTCAATGAATCTAAACTTATAATTCGATAGACAATAATTAGGAACCAATAATTGTCTCAACAACGCAAGGATCATAAATCCCTAATTAACGCAATATTCAAAATCTTTTTTGCAAGCATATAAATTAATATTAGCATTAACTCAATGATCTAAATCTATAATCGATAGCCAGTAATTGAGAACCAATAATTAGCGCAACATCCAAAACAAAGTAATGTTTTCATGGCACAAAAATGGTAACTTAATTCAACAAGCATCACCTCTTTTCATGGTGCCTACTAATTATTAGTTCCCTTCAAGGCACATGGACACGCCATCATAACATCAATTGTAGGTATGCAAATTTTTGGAATTAAATAATGCTTGAAAATAAATTTTCTGCTTAAGAGCTTACCCAATTTGTAGTAATTACCATAAACATTTTAGCATCAATACTGTCTATAAATAATTTTCCTCTCTATCTACTAGCCCTTAGCCTTAATTGAGGCATTGACTAATTAAAGCAGCTTTCTTTTATTAGATACTAACTGAAATAAAGTAATTGCTTGTTAAGAAATGTTAACTGAAAGGTAAGTTGTCTTTATTAAAATAAAGTGGATTGCCCTTTTTAAATACTAACGAAATAAGGTAGTTGTTGCAATGAATATTAACTGGAAAATAGATTTCTTTCATTTTAAATAAGGTAGATTGCTATTTTTATGGACTAACATAATAAGGTAGTTGCTGCTATGAAACGTTAACTAAAAAGTAGATTGTTTTTATTGAAAATAAGGTAGATTGCTATTGTAAATACTAACAAGTAAAGTAGTTGTTGTTATAAAGTGGAATGCTTGATTAATATAAAGTAGACTGCAATAAATAGCCAATTAGGGTAGCTGGCTAATGCTGTTATTGCTATCTTTAATAAATCTCATCGGGTCAACATTTTCTGAGTTAAGTTACTCCTCCATCTCCTGGCCATTAGATTTAAAGCAGCATTATCTAAGATAAAATAGGGGCTACTATTAGGTAATGAAAATAGCAATAATATGGAATTTAGTAACGATACAAATAAAATCGATCCTATCAATTAATGTAACGCTGTCATCTCTTGTTCTAGTCATTATGTCTCCTTCTGTTCCTTATAAGGGTGGTTTAAAGGTGCATTGAATGAGAGGCTGCACCTGGGATCCATTGGGATGGCTGAGAATAGCAAGAATTGCCAAGTAAGGAGGAACACAGTCCACCCAACGTCCATAGTAATATATAAATGCCCACATTATTACAAAACGACCATAGTCATACATAAAAATGCCCACAGTCAGATATAAATGTCCACAGTCATATATAAATGCCCACATTAAAACAAAATGCCCACAGTCATATATAAAAATGCCCACCATAATTTATAAATGCCTACAGCAATACAAAATGCCCACAGTAATATATAAATTCCCACATTATTACAAAATGCCCATAGCCATATATAAAAATGCCCACAGTCAGATATAAATGCCCACCGTAATTTATAAATGCCTAAGGAACACCAATAAGAAATTGTAGCCAATAGTAAGAGAATGCCAGAGACAAGGATAACTCATCAAAAGGATTGTCGGGTTATAACAGTCTAGGTGCAGAAAATGACAACAAGGAAATGGGATGATCCAAAATTCAACACATCAATCATCATCATAAGGATTCATATACAAATTTAAACAATTTTCCTTTTATTCTTAAACAAACAAACGCACTTGCGTACCTATGACCGATGGCGAATAACCTGAAGATGCTATCTCGTGCTTGAGCTCCATTCCACTCCCGCTCGCCGACCACCGAGACCTCACCGGTACCTCCCAGCCAATGCTAGGGGTATTCTGCTTCCCCCTTAGCCCCCCAAGCCGCAAAGGGGCCACGCACTATCCAGATGGTACGTCTAGTTCCCAGCTCGCCTCGCAAGGCCGAGCTACCACTCCTATCCAAGATGGGAAATCCCAACTCCCCACAAGTAATCAGTCAAGTCACAATTCCGGCAGCGTAACATTACGCTAATAGCCGATCCCCTTCTTCATTCTCTTCCCTTTCTTTTATAGAGTTTTTGAACTTTCATCTTTCCCTAAATCTCATTTAAATTATGTTTTAATAAAAATCTTCAAAAACTCTCCTTCGTACAAGTGTCATCCATCCCCCACGTTTCTCCATTAACTATTTTCTTTAATTTATTAAATTTTCTTGTTTTCCTCACCCACCTAGAGTTGCTCCTAAACTTACTCCTAGGTGTTCCTAGATTCCCTCACAGGTTTAAATACTTTCCCTAAAAGAAGTTGTTAATTTAGTTCAAATTAGAAGGTTCTTAATTGAAGATTCTTTACTATGTTGACATCGCTCTTTACTATAAGTTCCCCTCTTTCCCTTATTATGTTTCCTCCATTCCTTAGTTTCCTAATTTTTATTATTCCCTTCTTTCCCCTTTTATTAGAGCCAAAATGACAGTTTCTCTATTTACTCTTTTCCTTTTTATTATTAATTTAATATCCTTTTTACACTTTCATAAGTTAAATAATTTATTTCTTCTTTACCTTTGATATCCACAGATTTTATTTAAGTTCTTACTCTCTTCATTTTACCCAAAAATTTATGAAGTGCACAACTATTACTTAAGTGGCTTTTAGTTTAAAATTTATTATTTTATTTTTATAAGGTATTTTTCTTAAGGGTAGACAAAATTTTACCCCTAGAGAAGTTTTAGACTTAGAACTTAGATTTTGACTAGGTGACATTTTAATTAGGGAAGTTGTTTTTTTAAATTTCTTAATGAGATATTAGTCTTAAGCCATCTAGGTTCGTTCCTTTAACTTCATCAACGCGACATGCCCTTCAGGACACACTACGTGCTCCAAGGGTGCCACTCGCCTCTAGTGTTTCTTTTGTGCGACGTGCCCTTCATAATGCACCACCTGCTCCAAGGGTGCCACTTGCCTCTTGTGTTTCTTTTGCGCGATGTGCCCTTCAGGATGCACCACATGCTCCAAGGGTGCCACTCGCCTCTTGACTAATTGGTAGACATCAATAACCCCTGGAGTTAACACTCCGCTAGGTGAACTTGTGGGAGACTAAGGGATTCTAAGGAATAAGCCCCCCACCTTATTGCACGCCCTTTAGAATCATCATGAGCGATTTTCGCAGTCTTCCCTCATAGCATCGTGGATCCTCTCGAACTAGGTAATCATTAACCTACAGTTCGAGCCACGGCGGGAGTGCTAGTAGGCTGTGGCAGGGCTGTTGTCCACACCTCTCCCTCAACCTCTCTGGTAATCGTGTGTGGCCCCTTTACTCCATATGTGAGTCTGGTCGGCAAGCTATCGTTAGCCTGCATCATCAACAATCATGTCAGACATGTCCACATCAAATCATCTAATCAAATGTACTAAAATCACAGTAAATCAATCAAACCCAAATAGCACACTCCCTGACTCGATCCAGAGTCCAAGGGGTTCCGTCGATGCCTCTGCATCCTCAAGGTCAAAAACCCTACACACTCAGTAAAACTGAGTCAATAGCACCTATCTATGTCAAAACAATAAAACATCATGTCATCTATCATAACGCATCATAATCAAGGATAAATATTTTAATATCATAAAAGTCTAGATCACTTGCGAGCAAGTGTCCTCAAAGAATAAGTTTTCTTAGTGCACCAGAGCGGGATGTTACATACACCTCTTGGTCTAAACTTTGTCCTGAAGTTTCACAGTATAAATGCCGAAGTAAGTGTATCACAGTATCATATGTCTATCTATCAAACAAAAATGGAAACTGCTAACGCATATCATATGCGTCCTCCCAGGTCGCCGAGTGTGGACTATAATTGTCCCACTGGACCTTGACCTGATCTACCATTCGACGTCGTAACTGTCGAACACGATGATCTAAGATTTGGACCAGCTTAGTCGTGAGCACTCCCTCATCCGATACCTGCAAGGAACTCAAGTCAATCACATGTGTAGGATCACTAATATAATGTCTCAAAACAGATACATGAAAAAAATTGTGCATACGCCTCAAGGAATCAGGCAAGGCTAGTCAATAGGCCACGGGCCCCTTTCTCTCCATAATCTCAAAAGGTCCCATGAACCTAGGAGAGAGTTTAGCTCCCTTTCCAAACTTGATCGAACTCTTATGCGGTTTATCCCACAAGAATACTCGATCACTGAACTCATAACTACAATTGACTCGGTGTGCATCGGCATAACTCTTCTGCCGATCCTGTGCTTCTTTAATCCTTTGTCTTATGGTCTGCATTTTCTCTTCCATTTCTTGGATCACTTCTGGTCCCACCAGGACCCTATCCTCAAGCCGATCCCAACTCAAGGGCGTCCAACACAGTCACCTGTAAAGAAACTCGACAGGTGCCATCTTAATGGTGCTCTGGTAACTGTTGTTGTAAGCGAACTCCACTAGTGACAAGAATTCTTCCCAACGCTTTTGTTGGTCCATCACGTACATGCACAACATGTCTTCCAAGGTTTGGTTCATTCGTTCTATCTGCTCGTCAGTCTCTGGGTGATACAAAGTACTAAAGTTAAGTTGGGCTCCCAAGGCCTCTTGGAAACTTGTCCAAAATCGTCCAGTAAACACCGATCCTCGATCGGATATAATCCTCTTAGGCACGCCATGCAGCCTCACAATCTCACTGATGAAAACTCTAGCTATGTTAGGTGCCCAATACATCGTACACATAGGAATAAAGTGAGAACTCTTCGTCAGAGTGTCTACTACTACTGTTGGACACACCTACCACACTTAGAGGGGGGGTGAATGAGTGTGGGGCTCTTTTTCCCAAAACTTCCCTCTTGCACAAAAACTCATCAATTAGCATTCAACATTTATTCATTACCCATTGTTGTCATTTATAACCAGTTAGATGTGAGCACATATTAACAACATATATCAGCAATATATCATCAACAAGTCATCACTACAATGAACACAAAGAACACAAGACATATATACAATTTTCTTTTTATTACAGACTACAATCCTTGGGGTTTATCAGCATCAACTGAATAGAGTACAACTCTACAAGAGCATCATCTCTATATGCAAGACTCATCTTGCATTCTCAGAACCAACTAAGATGATACAACAATCCTCAACAGATATCAATATGCACCATAAACAAGAGCATCAACTGTTTACACCCAATTCGTCACTTGGTGAGCAAATAAAGGATGCTTACATGCCCAGTTGGGCTCTGCTAGGCATGACAGCTGTAAAAGGAAAGGTTAGAAAGAGAAACTACAAAGTGATAAACAAGAATTAAACTAAAACAAACTAAAACTATGAGCATATGGAAAAAAGAAAAATAAATACAAATGGACCAATATCACCAATGTATAAGCTGATATATTGATGAAATCCAAAGGCACAATGAAGAAAGGGGACTTGGGTCCCTTCTTTCTCCAATGGAAGGCTCTTGAGGCCCTCACAAGCTTGCTCTCCTTACAATGAAAAGATGAAAATGTGGGTGAAAGAACTCCTAGCTTATCCAATCAAGAGAGAGGTGGAAAGCTCTATGAAATGATGCCTATGTATTCTTGTCAAAGAATGAGTCCTTAACAATCTTGGCAGCATAACAATGCATGAAATTCCTTGAGAAAGTGATGGTTATTCATGGCTTTTTATAGCATGGCATTGGGTGATTATGTAACCCCTTTGAGGTGTGAAAAGGGGCTCTTTAGGGCTCAATTAGGTCTTTGACCAGCCTACCATGCAGATTTAGCTCAGATTTGATGTCAAATTGGCTTGGGAGCTGATCCATTAGTGGTTGGGAGCCCGACCAATTTCAATAAATGCACCGTTTAGCAGGTGCACGAGTTTTTCACCCAACAGCCGCGCATCGTGCGCTTATGCACACATTCTACGTTGTCGTTACGCGCATATGCGCGCGCACCCAGGTTTTGTAAAGCGCCCTTCAATTTTGTGGTCATTTTATATAGTTTTTGACTCTTTTGCCATGTTGTGGGATTAATCTTGTGCCATGAATGACTTCTTTCCTGTTTTGACGATGTGGAGTTCTTGTCGCCATGTGCGGATGAAATTTCAGTGATAATAGATGCCCCCTGATGGATGAGGTTAGGAGCAAAACGTATAGCCGAAATCCATCAATGTTTCTTCTACTGAGAATGGTGTTGCAAGGGAGAGCAAGAGTGGGACCGTGTAGAGCAATCCTTTGGAGAAGAAAGGAACCGGTAGAACCCGACCTTCCATAAGGTGCGTAATAATATACAAGTGTGTACAAACGAGGTGGACATGCCCCGTGCTCATGTATTGTAACTCTGAGAAAAGATGACTGAAGTGTTGGTGTAGATGACTGCAGCGCCCTCGGGGGCGGTAATGATAAAGGCAAAAGACAATTCTGCAAAGGAACATGCTCTGAACAATAGGCAATGATCGCGGTAACAAGCAGCGACGATGATGCAGGCATTGAGGGCCCTACCAAGTTCAGAGGTCTTCGGCGACTGATAATAAAAACTGCAATAGTCGCAAAGTAAGACCCACCGTAACATGAGAAAGTGTTGGCGTTGAATTTTATGGGGGTCAACGGCATCAGGGAGCAATGGTGTTTCCCCCTGTGTCGTTCGAGATCTCTCATTGAATGGAAAATGAGAATCAAGATACTATCGCCCTTCTGGAAAACTGTGCTGATGTCGACAAAAGGGGGACGTGACTCCCAAAAGCACAAAGGGCTCCATGGAATCTACTGAGGTGAGGAAGTGGCAGAGGTACATGGACGCAGTCAAGAAGTGGAAAGACTCAAGACTGCCCTTGGTTGGGGGGTGTATAATATAAGGAGTGGCCGCAACCGTGTGACAAGATCAAGTGTCAGGGGGACGACAAGACCAGGGAGAAGTTGTGCCAGAGGCGGGACAAGGTGAACAAAGTCAGGGGAGAAATGGTAAGTGACTTGGGTAGTATTCTGAAGAAATAGACGATGCAGGCGAGGGTAAATCAGAAGTAATGCTCCAACCAAGGGTGACATGGGTTGCGTGTGGCCAAAAGAAAGCAAGTCACCAATGGTGATGACAAAGAATGTAATGACTGGAAATAAAGGTGTTTGTACAATAAATAATGAATAATATTTTTTTATTTTTTTTGGGGGCGAGAAATGTACAAATACAGAAACGGGTGCCCCAGTGTGAAATGTGTGCCCCAGGGAGGGCAGAATTTCCTTGGGAAACTGATGAAGGGTGGGGGCCCCATTGGTGAGTTTCTGTATGAGGTAGGTGAAATGAGGGTAGGTTCACAGATGGGTAAACTGAGTGTGGATGAAATGATGGGCTCATGATCCTGCGGAGGTGCAGGTAAAAAATAGAACCATAAAGAGATAATCTGGGAGTCCATGGGGGAAAGCTAGCAAAATGAAGAGAAAGAGTATGTGGTGGATGCACGACATGATGAAAGACTATCGGGACTCCCATCCCTAAAGGGTAACGAAGAACAACATGAGTGTCAAAAGTGCCAAAAGGTGCTATGAATGGGACAACTCATGTGGATGAGAATGCTACCGGGTTACAGTACCGAAGATGCAAATGGAGGTGTGGGTATTGTAGAGCCGAGAATAAGGATCCTAAAGGCCAATATCAGAGGGTGTGACTAGAAATGTAAATGAAATATAGAGGGAGAGACTACATGCCAGTGCTGAATATATACCTGAAGGAGTTGTGTTGATGTATGATGATCAAGTACCTGCACACGTGAAAACCAAATACCCAACGTGAACAATATCTGAAGAGAATCGAAGATATGAACATGTATTTGATAATTTTGAACATGAGTATGCGTACCTGAGTGTGTTATGAAAAGATGCACCGCCAGGGAATAGTGAAAATGATCACCCGACGAAAATGACTGTGTACGTGGCCGAAAATGGTTCGGAAAATGGAGCTTATGGGCTCCGGTGCAAAAAGAAAATGAAAGTGGGAAAAAGGGCTTAGATATGGACGGTGGGCCCATAATGCTATCCCAGGTGCACCGAGACTATGGGCGATCAGGTGGTAGTTTGGGGGGAGGACATGTACTCCCCCTTTGCTCGAGGATTGATGAAGAAGTAAAATAAATCACATTCGAAGGAGCATTGGTATGGAGTGTCGGAGGAAACTCAGGAAGAGATGTGTGGCGTGCCGCGGCTAATGTGTGGCGGACGTATGGTATAGATGGGCAATGGTGTGTATAATGGCCATAATCGAAGCATATGGCGCAAGTGAATTTGGTCCACGGCCCTTTGCTACTTGAGTTAGGGGAGGTAGCAGAGTACTTGCTATAGTGGCGAGTGGTGATGGTGTTGGATTGAGTGGAATGAGGTTCCATAACTCAGGTACGGATGGGCATCTGTGGGTTGGATGTCCGTCTTTCTCACATAGTGTGCAAGGTAGTGGGATGTGTGGAGGAAGTGGAGCTATGGGATTTTTCTTCTTTCTCCTGCCCCCAACTGTGGTAGGGGGGTTAGTGATTGGGGTGGAGAGGGTATGGTGGGAGTAAGTATGGGAATCATCATTGGGATTCCTTCCGTTTGGGGGGGAAGGGATGGTTGAGGAACCATCACTGGTGGATGTAAATACCAAACTAGAAGTGCCAACACCATATTAGGGAGAGTAAGCAGTGTGGCTACTTGAAAAGCTTCGATACCTGGTGGAGGGTAAAAGAAGGGGGTTTGAGTAATGGCTTGGGGAACTGTCTCCCAAACTGGGAGATGGCCCTAGGGAGAGGTGAACTCATGAAGTGGTGGAGTCGACGAGTTCGCAGGAGGCTCATGAGGGGGGAGCTCTGCGACTAGTGGGACGTCAGATATGATAAAAGCCTCCCTAGAAGGAAGGGTATCCTCCGTGTCAGTTCCTTTAGAGGAAACTACACACACTTGTGCTGAAAAAGATGGGTTTAAGAATGGTGGTGTTTCCTGACAAGTGCCCACCATGGGTGGGTCTTGGAATAATCTAGGGCCATTGTGGGCAATGGGAAAATCATTCGGGCAAACATGAACAAGGGGGACGACGTTACCGATGTTGGTGGAATGGTTAGGCTCGTAATGTGTCAGTTGGTCAATGGTGATGATATTCCCATTATGGGGGAACATCATCATACGAAACACAGAAGAGGCGACCGCCTTCATAGCGTACATGTAGTTACGTCCGAACAAGATGTTGTAATCAAGTTGGGCATCGATAACTTCAATGTCAATGAGGATGGTTTTGTCCCCAAGTTCTATGGGGACATTTTGACAAAGCCCTGTGGGAGATGTTGGTTGACCATCGTAAGCTCAAAGGGTGCTGGTAGAGGGTACTAGCTCAAGGGAGCCAATTTTCTGCCATATGTCTTTAGACATGATGCAGGTGGATGCACCTTCATCGATGATACACTGATGGACTGTGGTGTTCCAAAGAATAACGGGTATCTGGAAAGCTACTTGGGGGGGAAGACGTGGTTCTTCGTTATTTGAATCAAATGTGATCAGCTGGGTGTCAGCTGTGTCAATTGCTCCCAAGGCAGAAAGCAAGGATTTCCTCTGTGATGGGCAAGTTTGGAGGACCTCCAACACAGATATGGCTACGGGAGACTAGGCTAAGTTATCAACCAGACTATAATTATGAGCAGCCTTAGCATGAGGGTTATGTACATTCCGTTGTGGTATGCGAGGAATGGGTTCCGCGTTAGGACGTGGAATCATCAATGGTTGGCCTATGGGAGCTGGCCGTGTTTTTGAGGTGGTTGAGGTAGAGTCTAGAGGCATACTATATTGACGACTGTGAGTTTGCAAATGGATTTCTTCAGTGGTGAGGAAAATAATGCGATCAACCAAATCCCTAGGTTGAGTGGTACCTGGGATTGCAGATTGCCCCATTTGTGGTGGGGTATGGTGGATCATGTGTTGGGTAGTCATCACACCTTGATGTGTAATAGGATTTGGTGGCAAGACGAGAGGGGGTTGTTGCACGTATTGTTGTGGTGCCTGCTGAGGGGCAGGTTGTGCAGGAGAAGGGGGAAGGCTCCCAGAGTCTTTAAACCATTTGAAATTAGCGATCCGGGGGCAATGGTGAGTGTAATGACTGAACCCACCACAAAGAGCACAAGGGTGGATGGTTTTAATATTATTCCACCCTTGGCGTTTGTTGTTGTTGCCCCCTTGGGGGTTTTGGTATCCTGGGTGCTGGTTGCCCCAAGCCGGTTGATTTTTTGGGGGTTGATTCCCGCCTTGACCTGGGTTGTTGTTGTTCCAGTTCCATCCTTGTTTGGCATTTTTCGATGGATGAGTTGGATTGGCTGTGTTCAACTGTTCAAAATTTTGGTATTGTTGAGCAGCCGAGGGTTGAACAAAATTTACCCCCGTATGAGGATGTGGGGGAGCCAGGGGTTGTGGAGGACCAGGAAAGGGAAAGTAGGGATTCTGTGGTGGTTCCACTCCATAAGGTACATAGGAAGGCGCAATTCTTTCACTAGTACTATAAGCTGATGTGGAGGGAGTACCACTGGTGATTGGCAGAGGTGGATGTATGGGGGGTGTCGGTGGTGGTCCACTGATGGGTGGAGGTATAGCAACAGAATATGGTTGTTGATAAGGGGGTGGGGGGAAATAAGAAGTGCCCCCATATGCTGGTGGGTACTGAGGCATTCCATACATCGGTGGTGGTTGGGGTTGTGGACTATGGTGTGTGGTGGCACCTATTAGCTCGTCTGCTGAGTGAGACATCCCAGGTTTGTCTTGACCAAATGGCACAGGTTTCGGAAGATCAGGAAGTACCGTGTATAAGTATCCTAACTGTGCGTAGATGATGTCATATTGCTGGGCTTTACTGATGGATTCTTCTTCAGATTATGGGAAGGTGGAAGCTACATCCTTACCAAGGAGAACGACAAGTGATCTAAGAAACCAGTCAAGACATTGCTATTTGGTGGTTTCTGCTTTACACAAACTACGTCGCCTACGCCACTCATGAATGTGGTCAGCAATGTGGGTGGCTGAGGATTGTTTGAAGTTAGACAGTAGTTCTAGACCGTTGTCATGGCGGATGGGTAATTGGAAGAAAGTTAAGAAGGCTTTGGCCAAGGATTCAAAGGTCGTGTGGGACCCTGATTTTTCTTCGACATACCATTTGGCTAATGGGCCAATAAGTGTGCGTTGAAATAATCGCAGTCTAATGGAGTCATCCATGATTCTATTGGAAGAACACCATAGATGAAAAGTTATGATGTGATTGGCGGGGTCATCCCCTGCCTTCCCTTCAAACTTTGGTATGTCTGAAGGAAGTTTGGTTGGCATTGCAGGCCATGTGGCATCATGCAATATAGGATCATTGGTGATCTTGGTGAGATCCGAAATGTTGAGAGAGGCCAAGTATGGCATCTGTAGTGGGGGTGGAGGGTTAGCTTTGACCATGGTGTGTTGTGAACCTGACCCTTGATGGAGACTAGGTGGGTTGGTGCTCCCTCTTTGAGAGGAAGTGGGTCCCCTGCTTCCGTGCAAAGTAGAGCGAGTAGATGGATGACCGTGGGAAGAAGACCCAAGTAAGGTAGAACCAAGCAAAGCTGAAACTAAGATGGTAGCACTCACAGGAGTGTGTGAAGGAGGTACCGATGAGCGGGTACGACCAGATACTCCCCCTAAGATAGGAGGAAGATTGAGCAAGTGTCGTGAACGACGGGGGTTCTATGGTTCCCCTATGATGGCAGACTAGTTGTGTGAATGTGTGCAAGAAGTGGTGAGAGAAATAGAGTAACAAGAGCCTTTTGCGGTGGTTGTTTTACACAATATATATATCAAATTCAAACTGTACTCAGATGTGCATCATACATAAATGAGAAAGAAACATATATGTGGGTAAGAGGGTTTTGTCCGCGTGGGGGAATCAAAAGAAAGCAAATGCTCGTGTCCTAGAAGATGTAACGTCCTTCCTCTCAAATAGCATTGGACCTTCCAATAGCTCTCAACAGTGGGGTCTAAAGTCACCGGAAGAGACACTAGTGAAGGATGAAATAACTGGTTATAATGAGGGGTAGAGGGGGCAATATCCCGAAAGAGCTGGTGATACTTCCCAATAGCCACACAAAAGCCAATCAAGGTGTGATTGCAGCCCACAACCACCACCTGGGTAGATGTCCTAAATTTGGTCACTAAGTACCTCGGTCCAAGTGCGACATTTAGATTTTCGGCCTAAGAAATGGGTCACGGGCTAGATCCCGTCCAAGAGGTGGGTGCCTCAAGGGGGGATGCACAAAACAACTGGACCTCGGCCTTCAACCCTTCACGGGTATCTCCCTGCCTTATGGTGATTGAAACACTAGACTTGGAGGATTTGAAGTTCCCTATTTGTCAACTTCTATGTTTGAAAATGTGAGAACCAGATAACGGGGGGTTATTTGGATGCCTACCCCCGAAATCCTACCTAGACTAAAATTTTCTTTTGGCACCTCCTGTGAAGGACAACTTAGTGAGTTGTTAGAAATATTTTAGATGAAGTTGTTTTGTGAGGCTGGGGGTGAAAACCAACCTCGTTTGATTAAAAGTGGGAGTGGATAGTCCAATCAAGAAAAGATGGGGTGTTTTCAGAATCCCTTTTGAG
>ML777660.1:1113013-1137369 GCA_009831015.1 Picea engelmannii | reverse complement strand
ATCCATCTTCATCTATGCATTCTCATCAAGGACAATACATATTATATTACATCAATCATCAATCAATCAATCCTTTGACATCAATCAATCATTTGACATCAATCAATCAAACCATTGGCATCAATGACAACATGATCCAACAACTACGAAAATCGAGTCGTGTCTCCTTACCATCAGTGGCAATCCAACAATAAAATCCATCGAAATAACCTCCCATTTCGATTCTGGAATGGCATGTGGTTGTAGTAATCCTGCTAGGTGTCTATGTTTAGCCTTTACCTGCTGACATTCTAGACACTTGGCCACATAGTTGACTATGTCGGCCTTCATTCCCTTCCAAAAAAATAAAGGTTTAAGGTCTGCCCTCATCTTCCTGACTCTCGGGTGAGCCATTTAAGCTGCTCTATGAGCCTCGCTCAGGATCAACTTCCTCAACTCGTCATTTGGCGGTACGTAAATTCAACTTTTAAACCCCAATAAACCATCACTATCAAATGAAAATCCCTCATATCGTGGTACCATCATTGTGTTTTGTCCGATAAAACCTTCGACCTCTTTGTACCAGTCATCGTTACGCTGTAAAGTGAGAATCTTCTCACATATATTTGTCTGAAGAGGTAACACCGAAAAGATGTGTGGCCTCCAAATCAAAGCATCTACCACTCGGTTCACTGTTTCCTTTATGTAAGTAATCTCAAAGTCATACTCGCTAAGAAATTCCGACCATCGTCGTTGTCGTGCGTTCAGGTCATTTTGCATAAAAATGTGTTGTAGTCCACAATGATCAGTCTTTAGTTCAAATTGTCATCCAACAAGGTAGTGTCTTCAAACCTTCAAGGCATATACGATGGCTAATAACTGCAAATCGTGTGTCGCGTAGTTCTCCTCATGCCTTCTCAGTTTCCTCGAAATGTAAGCAATCACTCATCCGTCTTGCATCAAGACTCCGCCTAAACCTTCCTTGGATGCGTCAGTGCATACCAAGAATTTTGCATCCATGTCAGGGACCTTTAGTATCGGTGTTGTCATCAGCAACTCCTTAAGCCTCTGAAATGCTTCCGCGCATTTCTCGGTCCAAACAAAACTCTTGTGTTTCTTCTGCAATTCTATGATCGGATCTGCTATCTTCGAAAATCCCTTGACAAATCGTCGATAGTATCCTGCTAAACCCAGAAAGCTATGCACTTCCGTGACATTCGTCGGTGTAGGCCATTCCATAATAGCCTCGACCTTGGCTGGATCCACAGCGATACCTTCGCCGGAGATGACATGCCCTAAGTAGTGAATCCTCAATTGATAAAAAGAGCATTTGGACAACTTCCCATACAATTTGTGCTCTCGCAGACACTGTAGTACCAAGCGCAAGTGATCATCATGCTCCTCCGTCGTCCGAGAGTAGATCAAAATATTGTCAATGAATACTTGGACGAACTTGTCCAAGTACTCGCGGAACACCCCATTCATAAAACTCATAAATACCCCTGGGGCATTTGTTAGTCCAAATGGTAAAATAGTAAACTCGTAGTGTCCAAAACTCGTCTTAAAGGTGGTCTTAGGGACGTCATCCTCCTTGATCCGCAACTGGTGATACCCTGATCACAAATCGATCTTGGAGAACACCATCGCATCGTTAATTTGATCGAACAGATCATCAATTCTCGGCAAGGGATACTGATTCTTGATCGTGGCCTTATTCAGTTGACGATAGTTAATGCAAAGCCTCCACGATCCATCCTTCTTCCGTATGAAAATACCCGGTGCACCCCATGGTGACACACTAGGACGTATCAATCCCAGGTCCAGCAACTCCTTCAGTTGCGTTTTCAACTCTTGTAACTCTGGGGTCGACATCTGATAAGGAGTCCTTGCTATCGGTTCAGTCCCCGGTTTTAGGTCTATGGTAAACTCCAATTCCCTTTATGGTGGCATCCCAGGTAACTCCTCTGGAAATACGTCCGCAAACTCTCTCACCACCAGAAGGTGTTCTAGACCTTCCGCTACTCCCTTCTCATTTAATGCAAGGATCGCATAAATCTTGCACCCCTTGCGCATACTCTTCCATAACTGTAAGGAAGAGACGAACCTTAGGGAAACTCCCTGGTTCTGTCCTACAATCACACGTCTCTGTCCTTCGTCATCGACCAAGCTCAACCGTTTCATCTTACAATTGAGTATCGCCTCATGTGATTCCAACCAATCCATACCAATCACGACATCATAAGATTCTAATATCGTGACGTACATGTTGGTCCTCGTGACAAAATCTCCCGGGTTAAGGGCACATCCCGTAACCTTTCCTCCAACCTTTTGTTTGGCTCTCGAAGCCATCTCTACGAAGCTAAACTTGTCCTGTTCGACTGCCTTTACCTTAATCATTTTTAGCGCTACACCAGAAATGAAACTCTCGGTAGCACCGGGATCTATCAAAATACTAAGGGTCTGGTCAGCGACAGTACCTGTCGTCTCGAGCATAGTCGATTGATGCTCTGCCTGGCGGTTATTCACCGTTGCATGAATCCGATGGGCCTTGCCCATATCTCCCACTGTAGTGGGTCCGGCTAATCTGGATGCTCTGGTCCTCTCCACATGACAGTCGCACTGGTAGTGTGGCTCCCCACACGTCCAACACCCCTTCTTCGGCCCAGTAGTCCTAGTACCCGAAGTAGAAGATGACGGCCCACCAGCCTGGAAACCTGGTCTGGTCTACTGAACAGGCCTAAACGGCTGATGCTGCAGGTGACGCTGCTATTGATGTTGTGGTCCCCGATAAGGTGTCCACTGCTGAGGCGTCGGTCGTTGGGGTGTAGTGAAAGTGGATCCCCTCTGGAAGCCACGATATCCCGGTGTATGTCTCGCTAGTGTCTGGTGCTGTTGTGTCCCAGATGAAACCTGCCCTGTTGGTCTTGCTAGAGTCCTAGTCTGACCCCCACTAATAAGCTCCTCCTCTGCTATGAGGGCCTTCTGGACAGCATCGTGCAAGGTTTGGGGCATCAAAATCCTAACCTTTGCACGTAGGCCACCGTTAAGGACGAAGACAAACCTTTTGACCTTAAGTTTTTTAGTGTTAAGGTGTGGAGCGTACCAGAGCAACTCCATAAAACAGGCCTCGTACTCGAGCACCATACGACCTCCCTATCGTAAGGTATTGAACTCATTGAGATGACGCTCGATGAATTCCTCTGAAAGGTACCTCTCTCGGAATCGTTCCTCGAACAATTCCCATGACACGTCTTCGACGACCATGTTCAGTTATGGTAGGAGCATCTTCCACCATAGAAGAGGGCTCCCCTTCAGTTGAAAGACCGCCATGCGAACCTTCATGTTGGAGGTATAATAGTGAAGTGCAAATCACATCGCCATGTTCTCCAACCATGCCTCGGTAGCTGCACCATCCGGGGCACCAAAGAACTCGAGAAATTTGACCTTCTCGAGTTCATGGTGAATGCTACTAGTAACGACCGGTGCGCGCAGTGGAACCTCAGTAGGTGCCGGCGCCCTGGCCTCATCTCTGTCCAAAATATCTCATCATCCTGACAACATCACCAACTACTATCTTCTCTTGTCCGAGAACCTGCTCATATCCCTGGGGATTAGACCCCTCAGGTGTGGATGCTACTGGAGGCGTGGTGCCTCCTCCCCTAGCACCCTGTTGTCTGCCTCCACGGCGTCCTCTAACCATGATTACCTGCACACACACAATTCAACTCAATTAGAAACAGTATAATCAAATCATAACAACGAAAGCCGTAGCGATCCCAAGTCACGGGTCAAACCCGCTCTGATACCATATGTAACGAACCTCCTCGTTACGATGACAAACCTCATATAAAAAGTGCAAAATCATTTTTTTTGTGTGTGTGCGCATGGGTACAAGGATAATAAATACATTCGACTCTGTGTCACCATACGACGATGAACATGACGCATGCAATGCAATGACAACAAAAAGACCTAAGATGCACATGAACCTCTGCAAGCAATGAATGCCAATCAACCAACAAATAATAAGACTGACTACCCATACGTCCTATCCTGCAATGGTTAGGACCTCCGAGACATATAAGCAATGCTCAAGACCAGGTTCCCATCGATTTTAACCATTTAAGGTCTTAGGGCTGGCGACTGTTCTGAGGAACATGGAGGTGTCTACATCCCACCCGACACAAGCAGACAAAGCACACAAAGTTTACAACCCAGTACAACATTACTTAAACAAGGGCTACCATCTATATGCGTCTTAAGGCCATTCCAATGTGCAACTTTAGATCATAATTTATCATCAAGGTACCCTCTAAAACAACATTCAAGGGACTTTATTGTACAAGTATGAACTTCGACTAGTTTAACATTTAACAAGGAAATTAGTCATTTATTATAATCGTAAATATAATGAATAGTTATAAATGTCAGTTAGCGCAATAATTAACATTTAATCTTTAATTATAGATCAATAATTAACGAAATATCCTAAAATCATTTGACACAAACATTGTAAAATTCACATCAACATTCATTCAATGATCTAAAATTATAATTCGATAGACAATAATTAGGAACCAATAATTGTCTCAACAATGCAAGGATCATAAATCCCTAATTAACGCAATATTCAAAATCTTTTTCGCAAGCATATAAATTAATATTAGCATTAACTCAATGATCTAAATCTATAATCGATAGCCAGTAATTGAGAACCAATAATTAGCGCAACATCCAAAACAAAGTAATGATTTCATGGCACAAAAACGGTAACTTAATTCAACAAGCATCACCTCTTTTCATGGTGCCTACTAATTATTAGTTCCCTTCAAGGCACATGGACACACCATCATAACATCAATTGTAGGTATGCAAATTTTTGGAATTAAATAATGCTTGAAAATAAATTTTCTGCTTAAGAGCTTACCCAATTTGTAGTAATTACCATAAACATTTTAGCATCAATACTATCTATAAATAGTTCTCCTCTCTATCTACTAGCCCTTAGCCTTAATTGAGGCATTGACTAATTAAAGCAGCTTGCTTTTATTACATACTAACTGAAATAAAGTAATTGCTTGCTAGGAAATGTTAACTAAAAGCTAAGTTGCCTTTATTAAAATAAAGTGGATTTCCCTTTTTAAATACTAATGAAATAAGGTAGTTGTTTCCATGAATATTAACTAGAAAATAGATTGCTTTCATTTTAAATAAGGTAGATTGCTATTTTTACGAACTAACATAATAAGGTAGTTGCTGCTATGAAACGTTAACTAAAAAGTTGATTGCTTTTATTGAAAATAAGGTAGATTGCTATTGTAAATACTAACAAGTAAAGTAGTTGTTGTTATAAAGTGGAATGCTTGATTAATATAAAGTAGATTGTTATAAATAGCCAATTAGGGTAGCTGGCTAATGTTGTTATTGCTATCTTTAATAAATATCATCCGGTCAACATTTTCTGAGTTAAGTTACTCCTCCATCTCCTGGCCATTAGATTTAAAGAAACATTATCTAAGATAAAATAGGGGCTACTATTAGGTCATGAAAACAACAATAATATGGCATTTAGTAACGAGACAAATAAAATTGATCCTATCAATTAATGTAACGTTGTCATCTCTTGTTCCAGTCGTTCTGTCTCCTTCTGTTCCTTATAAGGGCGGTTTAAAGGTGCATTGAATGAGAGGCTGTGCCTGGGATCCATTGGGATGGTTGAGAATAGCAAAAATGGCAGAGTAAGGAGGAACGCAATCCACCCAATGCCCATAGTAATATATAAATGCCCACATTATTACAAAATGCCCATAGTCATACATAAAAACGCCCACAGTCATATATAAATGCCCACATTAAAAAAAAATGCCCACAGTCATTTATAAAAATGCCCACCGTAATTTATAAACGCCTACAGCAATACAAAATGCCCACAGTAATATATAAATGCCCACATTATTACAAAATGCCCATAGACATAATTAAAAACACCCCCAATCAGATATAAACGCCCATAGTCATATATAAATGCCTACATTAAAACAAAATGCCCACGGTCATATATAAAAATGCCCACCATAATTTATAAACACCTACAACAATACAAAATGCCCATAGTAATATATAAACGCCCACATTATTACAAAACGCCCATAGCCATATATAAAAACACCCACAGTCAGATATAAACGCCCACCGTAATTTATAAACGCCTAAGGAACACCAATAAGAAATTGCAGCCAATAGTAAGAGAATGCTAGAGCCAAGGATAACTCATCGAAAGGATTGCAGGGTTATAACAGTCTAGGTGCAGAAAACAACAACAAGGAAACGAGATGATTCAAAATTCAACACGTCAATCATCATCATAAGGATTCATATACAACTTTAAAAAAATTTCCTTTTATTCTTAAACAAACAAACGCACTTGTGTACCTGTGATCGACAGCGAATAACCCAAAGACGCTATCCCGCACTTGAGCTTTGTGCCGCTCCCACTTGCTGACCGCCGAGACCTCACCGATACCTCCCAGCCAACGCTAGGGGTACTCTCCTTCCCCCTTAGCTCCCCGAGCCGCAAAGGGGCCACACACTATCCAGATGGTACGTCTAGCTCCCAGCTCACCTCACAAGGCCGAGCTACCACTCCTATCCAAGCTGGGAAATCCCAACTCCCCACAAGTAATCAGTCAAGTCACAAATCCGGCAGCGTAACATTATGCTAACAACCGATCCCCTTCTTCATTCTCTTCCCTTTCTTTTATAGAGTTTTTGAACTTCCATCTTTCCCTAAATCTCATTTAAATTAAGTTTTAATAAAAATCTTTAAAAACTCCCCTTCGTACAAGTGTCATCCATCCCCGACGTTTCTCCATTAAATATTTTCTTTAATTTATTAAATTGTCTTATTTCCCTCATCCACCTAGAGTTGCTCCTAAATTTACTCCTAGGTGTTCCTAGATTCCCTCACAGGTTTAAATACTTTTCCTAAAAGAAGTTGCTAATTTAGTTCAAATTAGAAGGTTCTTAATTGCAGATTCTTTACTATGTTGACCTCGCTCTTTACCATAAGTTCCCCTCTTTCCCTTATTATGTTTCCTCCATTCCTTAGTTTTCTAATTTTTATTATTCCATTCTTTCCCCTTTTATTAGAGCCAAAATGGCAGTTGCGCTATTTACTCTTTTCCTTTTTATTATTAATTTAATATTCTTTTTACACTTTCATAAGTTAAATAATTTATTTCTTCTTTACCTTTGATATCCACAGATTTTATTTAAGTTCTTACTCTCTTCATTTTACCCAAAAATTTATGAAGTCCACAATTATTACTTAAATGGTTTTTAGTTTAAAATTTATTATTTTATTTTTATAAGGTATTTTTCTTAAGGGTAGACAAAATTTTACCCCTAGAGAAGTTTTAGACTTAGAACTTAGATTTTGACTAGGCGACATTTTAATTAGGGAAGTTGTTTTTTAAAATTTCTTAATGAGATATTATTCTTAGGCCATATAGGTTCGTTCCTTTAACATCATCAATGTGACGTGCCCTTTAGGACGCACTACGTGCTCCAAGGGTGCCACTCGCCTCTAGTGTTTTTTTTGCGCGATGTGCCCTTCAAGATGCACCACGTGCTCCAAGGGTGCCACTTACCTCTTGTGTTTCTTTTGCGCGACGTGCCCTTCAGGATGCACCACGTGCTCCAAGGGTGCCACTCGCCTCTTGACTGATTGGTAGACATCAATAACCCCTGGAGTCAACACTCCGCCAGGTGAACTTGTGGGAGACTAAGGGCTTCTAAGGAATAAGGCCCCCGCCTTATTGCGTGTCCCTTAGAATCATCGTGAGCGACTGTCGTAGTCTACCCTCACAGCATCATGGATCCTCTCGAACTAAGTAATCGTTAACCTATAGTTCGAGCCACAGTGGGAGTGCTAGTAGGTTGTGGCAGGGCTGTTGTCCACACCTCTCCCTCAACCTCTCTGGTAATCATGTGTGGCCCCTTTACTCCATATGTGAGTCTGATCGGCAAGCTATCGTCAGCCTGCATCATCAACAATCATGTCAAACATGTCCACATCAAATCATCTAATCAAATGTACTAAAATCATAGTAAATCAATCAAACCCAAATAGCACACTCCCTGACTCGATCTGGAGTCCAAGGGGTTCCGTCGATGCCTCTGCATCCTCAAGGTCAAAAACCCTGCACACTCAGTAAAACCGAGTCAATAGCACATGTCTATGTCAAAGCAGTAAAACATCATGTCATCTATCATAACGTGTCATAATCAAGGATAAATGTTTTAATATCATAAAAGTCCAGATCACTTGCGAGCAAGTGTCCTCAAAGAATAAGTTTTCTCAGTGCGCCAGAGTGGAATGTTACACTATGAAAGTATACATACCCTACCCCTTTTAGATTTTTTTCAACATTTATTGACAAAACATGTCCATTTATAGATCGTTGATTGATGGTGAGGCAGTCCTGATCTAAGTGGCAATTTGTCAATTCGAATAGTCAAAACAGGCCAAGAAGAAGGAAGAAGTAGACGTAGGATGAATAAAAAGAAACGTTTAGCACCGAGCCAACCATTTCAAGCATCCGATTTTGGAAAATGAACCGAGTGAATCGGTCTTCTCTCGTACTCATCTCCCATAAGTCCACATGAGGAGCTGATGCACACACTTGTGGAGAGGAATCCCAACGAAAGAATATGATTCACTCAACATCCAAGAATCCAAGCGCATGCATAATCTTTCAAGGTAATTTTAATTTCGATACCATTTTTGCTCCACAAACTTTTAATAGGAAGTCAAGAATTTTTTTTTGAAAAGTATATACCAATGTACTTGGTAAAAGTTACATAATGCACAAACTTTAAAGTAAAAATAATTAAAAAATAAATAAATATAATGTACAAATTTTAACTTAAAAATTAATAAATAAATAAAAGGGAATGGTTATATGAATAGTAAAAGGTTCTTGAAAGAAAATATTTGTTTTTAATGTTTTTATTTTTTTTTGAGAATTGAAAGTAAAACATTCCTTTTGTAATTGTAAAAGGTATTTGGACTTTTTGGATATATATCCAAATTTTGTAGAAGAAAGATGTTTAATGTTCATTGAAAAAAGGTTTCTCTTTATTTCAAAACAAAGAAAAATACATGAGTTGTAAGCTTGATCTTGTATCGATTTTTTAATAAAAATTTTCTTTGTAGATTGAATTTTTAATAAAAATATTATTTTTGTGGTATTGAAATATTCTGGATTTGTCTCAAAACTTGAGTAAGTGAGTTTAAGGATAATTTTTCTTGTGGATGGTGGTTATTCTCTTTGATGCTTATGATGTCTAATGTCTAATTATACATATACATAATTGTAATTTATGGAGCATATAGCAAGTTAATGAAATTCAAACACATAAGATCAAATCATCTGCAATCGAGCAGTTGCAAGACATAATCAAGCAATCAAGTTGTTAGTCACATCAACATTCAACAACAAATCAACATAGACATCAATCCAACTTCAAAATCAATATTAATTTTGAGAATTATACTTGCAATAGTTCTTTTTGCAAGTGTCAAATCAAATCAAAATTGAATTGCATTGTAACTTGCAAATTGTTTTTATTGGTAAGTTTACTTGTAATTTAGATGAATTGTATTTGTTGGGTGCATTTCCAGTTGGACCTGACACCCAATAATTAATCGATTCATTCCATTTTGAGTCAACATTAAAAAGATTTAAAAGTAAATTCCAATAGCTAAGTCGCGCCCTAATCCGAGGAGAAATTAGGAGAACGCACACAGCTCTTGACTGGCTATCAAAATCGACCTTCAAACTGCACCTCTAGCTCGTGTGTGAGATAAGGACGGATCTCTGGATAGTTTTAGATGCCAGCGCTGTGCTCAAAGTGGATGGAGAGGGATGCAAGGAAAATGAATGCCATGCAAGTAAACTGAAAAAACTCGCTGAAAAAAGAGACATCGCAAACAAAGATGACACAACAAATGATGAGAAAAGGTAATAAACCTGTCTAGCCATGATCTAAACAACGAAGAAGTGAAAATCTTGAAGAAAGGATTGGGTTTTTCCATTTCTCCGAAATTCTTTCCTGTAGAAAACATAGTCTATAGCGTAGAAGACAACATAAAAAACCTCAGTCAAGAGAACAGTGAAATGATCAGGCAGGACTCTGCCTTGGTCCTCAAGAATGAAAAACCACCGAAGAATAACATCAGCAAAAACGAGGACGAAGCCATCAAGAACCTCAGAAACAATGAAAACATTGTGATTCTGAAAGTCGATAAGGGTGGAGCTACCGTAGTCATGAATAGAATGGATTACAACACCAAAATGAGAGAGCATCTCACCACTACTGGCAGTTATAAAAAGTTAGACAACAACCCAATATCCAAGGTCATCAAAGAAGTCAAAAAAGCCATAAAAGCTTCCAACCTAGATGAAACAATGAAGAAACGACTAACTCCAAGCTGCCTAATCACCCCTAGAATATACAGACTCCCTAAGATCAACAAGGAAGGAGTTCCTCTGAGACCAATTGTCAACACAATCGGTTCCCCAACCTATGAACTAGCTAAGTATGTGGTAAGGATCCTAGGACCATTAGTTGGCAGGAGACTCATACATCAAGGATTCAAGAGACTTCGTGGAACTCATAAAAGAAGAGAAAATTGAATCAGAGGATATGCTCATCAGCTTTGATGTGGTTTCACTTTTTACTAAGATCTCGTTAAATGAGGCCATTCAAGTTATAAATGAATTCGCAAACCCTCAAACAACCAAACTAGCAGAAGTTTGTCTAAAATCAACCTTCTTCAGCTTCCAAGGAGAGTTTTTTGAACAAACAAGCGAAGTAGCCATGGGATCCCCTTTATCCCCAATCGTAGCCAACCTCTACATGGAGAAGTTTGAGAAAAATTCCCTTGAAACATACCCCCTTAAACCATCTAGATGGAAAAGGTATGTTGATGGCACCAACGTCAAGTGGCCTCATGGAAAAGAAGAACTGGACAGATTCTTTGAGCACCTATTTCTGAGAACATAAAATTCACCATGGAACTAGAAGAAAACAATAGCATACCCTTCCTAGACGTACTTATGACAAGAAAACAAGATGGTACATTGGGACACAAGGTCTTCAAGAAGAAAACTCACATAGACAGCTACCTTCATGTGGATTCCCACCACCATCCCTCCCAAAAGATGGGGGTTCTCAACACCATGGCCACAAGGGCAACAAGAATCTCCGAAAAAGAACATCTAGAGGAGGAAATAGACCACTTAACCAAGGTCTTTAAGAACATTGGATATAGATATAGAGACACCAAAAAGGCAATGGATAAGAATGATAGAATGACTCATGTTCGAAATGATCAAACCTCCAACATAAAGGCCTTTCTTCCCTACATTCAAGGTGTCACAGACAAGATTGCAAAGGTTTTAAAAAGAAAATAAATTGTAACCTCCTTCAAACCCCTAATTACTATCAGACAAAGAATGAAGTCTGTAAAGGACCCTATAGACCAACAACAAGGAAAAGGCATCTACAAGGTCTCTTGTTCATGCAGTAAGTTTTACATTGGGGAAACTGGACGATCATTTCAGATAACGATTAAGGAACATGAAGAAGACATTATAAATGAACGCACTCGCACTTCGGCCTTAGAAAAACACTCACTTAAAACCAAACATCATGTCTGCCTTGAGGATTCTAAGATATTAGCAAAAGAGGATCATTACTATAAGAGATGCTTAAGAGAATCTCTAGAAATAATCAAACACCCTAACAATATGAATAGAGATGGTGGCCTGGAGGTGAGCATCTTTTGGCACCCATTAATCAACCAACTTAAGGACCCTCATAGATCTAATCAGGTATGACACCTTCCTTCTCCTTTTGCTTGCTTGTTTATGTTCTACTTTTGAGTCGGTAACTAGATTTAGAGGTCTAACTAACCCTGTACTACCCACTACATAATTGTAATTATAAAAACTTATTACTATATATATCACTAATTAAGCTATATATACCCTAATCATATGACACTTTATATATTAATACTCATTACATCCTAATCACTTAAAACCTAAATCATAAATTAACCCCTACTACCTAGTAGCACATTAAATTCCTAACCCTTTATCATACTCAGACCAAATAATGATAATCCTATAAAATTCACTTTTCCATAATCTAGTAATTCCACTTAACATAATAGAGTTTCAAATAATATACAATCATTTAGAAATATTAATAATTAATATAATAAGATGAAACTCAATCTAAATCTAACCCTAGATTTATATTTACATACACAAATTTGAAACACTATTAAACAAACTATTAGAAACCCTAGACCTATATACATATTTATATATATCAACACTTCAAAATCACTTATGATATATTATTAATTATTACTAATTATCTTTAATTTATTAAGTTCATTAAGCTTTATATCTTAAATATAAATCAAAACACTATTACACAAACTATTAGAAACCCTAGACCTATATACATATTCAGATATATCAACACTTAAAAATCACTTATGATATATTATTAATTATCACTAATTATCTTTATTTTATTAGGCTCTATATCTTAAATATAAATTGGAGTTTAGAAAATACTAATAATTAAATTAAACTCATTCTAACCCTATATTTTAATTATATATTTATATTAATTTAAAAACACCATTAAACAAACTATTAAATTTTAAACTAGACTTATATATATTCACTATTACGAGTTATGATATATTATTATTAGTAATTAATTTGTTTTTATTTTTAATTTTTATTTAGCTCCGCAATTAGGGTTTATAGATAGCCGGCTTGGTTATCTTATTGTGTCTTGCATATACACTATTAATGGATTAAGATAATCAAGCTCTCAAATTGACGATTAGTCCTGATGATGAATCCCGATTCAGATTCGAAATATCGATGACAAAATGACACCAACTATGGATTCTCCAGCAAATAATTTCAAAATTCCATAAAATTTGAATAAATTTGTCTTGAAATCCAACTTAAAGTTCAACTTCAAGTACAAATTATGTTCCCTGGATGGGGTGTTAACTTGTCCTAGTGATAGTGTGTTTTGTGTGGAGGTGATGGTTCTTAACCCCATGCAACAGGTGGACGACTCACAGGATATGGCAGTTGGGGTTATGTACTTCATTCGAGACGAAGAGTCATTGTTGTTAATGGAGAGGATCTAGTGGATTGCGGGTATGAGAGCTTGTATGAGTTGGATACTCAATTCACACCCTAGCATAATGGTGATGTCCATGCTTAGGGTGCGCAATAAAAGCTCAATATGTTTGCAAGTGAAGGGAATTTTGGTTCCAATGTGGATAAATAACTAGGAGAAAGCCATGGTTGTTTTGTTTTTTATGGCTCTGCTACCTTAGAAAATCAAGATATGTTCTCATCAAGATTGTGTCTAGCTCTCGGACGTCTATGTCTTGCAATCTCATGGCTCCTCGTGGTCATAAGCCCCATCCCTCTTCTGTTGGTTCATTGTGTGATGTAAGGGATGATGTCGTTGTTGCATATTTTTACCATTATTTTGTGCCTGAGGAAGATCAGGAGACCATGCCTACATTGGAGGCTCAGGTTAGGTTGGTCGAGGAATTTAAGGATGATGAGGAAGTTGAGTAGCAAGTGGGTGGCTTAATCTCGGACCTATGATGCTCTAGAACTCGAAACTCCAAGTTTTTTAGGACCTTGGAACTCTATTGGCACATAAAACACCATGGTGGCTCTAAGCATGCTGTCTAAAGATGAATATTTTCGCCAATTGCAGCATTGTATGGAGACTCTTGAGGACTAGAATGCTTATTTTTTGTCGATGGTGACCTGGATAGCTAAACTTCATGGAGACACCTTTCAACCTCCTAATGTGAGTTGACTATGGACATCGTCCTCTACTGCAGTTGCTCACCTAGATGTCATGGGTCCATCTTTCTCTCGGATTCCTCATGCAAAGGAATAACATGCTTCATAGTTTTTTCAGTTTTCTTTATACCAAGTTTTTTATGTTATAGGAAGTCTTAGTAGTCCTTCTAAACACAATTGGTCACACAAACTTCATATTTGAAGACAGATTATGCTTTTTTTAACCTAGTTTCCCCTCTGGGACAGGCACACTTTCCTACTCTTTTTTTATTGCAGAAGTTTGTCATGTTTTTTCTGGCGTCTGATACAGTTCATACATCTATATATATCTTGTTCAAATTAATATAGCTTTCTCTTACTTACCAAAAAAAAATCAAATTATGTTAAAGATTAATGAATTTCAAATTTTAAGCTTGAAATTCGTAAAATATGATGACTAAGATCTCAACCATATGGAAATTCGTCAAATATGGTGACTAAGATCTCAACCATATGGAATAGCAATTTTTTATATCGAGAAGCGTTTAGGAATTAAAAAGGACATAGTTTAAAATTTTAGGAATTTGATTTTTGCTAAAAACTTAAAATAAGTGAAAGACACAGTTTAAGAAAAATAGAAGGAATTAAAAAGTACATAGTTTAAAATTTTTAGGAATTTGATTTTTTCTAAAAACTTAAAATAAGTGAAGGACAAAGTTTAAGAAAAATAGAATTTCAGGTGGAAATTTTTAGTGAAGGACAAAGTTTAAGAAAAATAAAATTTCAGGTGGAAACTTTTAAGAAAAATAGAATTTTAGTGGAAACTTTGGCATGTCATGACATCTTTATCTCTCAATCATAGTATTATTAAAAAATAGTTATTTATATATAAATAAATTAAAAAATATTAATTTTTTATATATTTTTCATTTGTAAAATTAATTTAATTTTTTTAAATATTTTTTTTTATATAATTTAATCTAATTATATTTGAAAAATAATCATAGTATTATTAAAAATTAATTATTTATATATAAATAAATTAAAAATAATTAATTATTTATATATTTTTTTATTTGTAAAATTAATTTAAGTTTTTTAAATAATTTTTTTTTAATAATTTAATCTAATTATATTTGAAAAGTATAAAGTATTTTGTTCTTCAATCAAAAATATTTAAAAAAAGATAAATTAATAAAATTCATTTAAAATTATGTTTTGATATAAAGTATTTTATTTTTCAATTAAAAATATTTTGACAGTGGGTTTAGTTTGGATAGTTAGGAGGAATGATTGTTATCCTCTCCCCCCAAGTTCAATTTCCATAAATAACATGTTGAGCTCATAATGAGTATATTGTTACAATGGCTTCGAGCCTTGTTTCACTATATGTATTGGGAAGTTTTCTTTTGATTCAATTGAATAACAAGGAATTGTATTTTCTTTGTGGAAAATATTAAAATTAATAAAATTTACTTAAAATTAATTTAAATTTAATATTTAGCATAAAAGAAAAGTAAAGTATATTCATCTTAGTGAAATTGAAATTAAAATATATTTACAATAATTATAATTCAATCAACAAAGTTAAAAGTCATTACAACATGTCACTTGTGGGAACTGAACCTAGATGAGGAGGATCATAGTCATTCCTCCCAACCACCCAAGCTAAACCCAATTGACACTTTTTATACATATAATATAATTATGACTTTAATTTAAACATTTCCTTTTTGTTTTTTATTAATCATTTTTCCAAATCATAAATGACATAAAACAATATCAAATTAAAAACCTTAGTATCAAATCTTGGAAAAAGTTGATGGAACATTCAAGGTCCCTTATCTCTTTTCTTTCCTTTCCTAAGTGGACACTGAAATATATTACACTCAGGATGTTTGTCTAAAATTATTGTGGACCACCTTGTTATGCTTAAGATCATCGCAGAGGAATCCCACAATAATAAATCCCACCTCTCGTGTTGTTTCATTGGCTTTAAAAAAATGTTTGACAAAGTGCCCAAAACTAACCTTTAGTATACATAAGAAGAGATAAAAGTTCCTTCCAGGTTGAGAGATACTACAATAAGGTTGTATGAGGATGTTATTTCCAAGTTTAGGAACACTAAGGGTTGGTCAGTAAAAAAATGTTTGACAAAGTGCCCAAAACTAACCTTTAGTATACACAAGAAGAGATAAAAGTTCCTTTCAGATTGAGAGCTACTACAATAAGGTTGTATGAGGATGTTATTGCCAAATTTAGGAACACTAAGGGTTGGTCAAAAGAAATTAATTGTAATATAGAAGTTAAGAAAGGTTGTCCCATGTCCCTTACCCTTTTTGGCATATACATCAACATGTTAGAGGGTTGTTCTAAAGAAGCAACTTGTGTTAGGATGATTGTAGCTAGACTAGTCATCATCCTTCTTCTTTACATTGACGATATTGTTCTTATGCAAGGTGTCCCCATGATCTTGATAAGAAACTTAAAATTCTCAAGTATTTATGCTCTAGTATGGGAATGATTGTTAACATCGACAAAACAAAGATAATAATCAAATCCAAAAAAATCACTCATGATAGTTTTGTGTATGACAACAATAGTTTGAAAGAAGTGACTTAATATAAATATCTTAGAATCGATCTTAATCGCAAGTGTAACTAGAAGTATGGCATTCAGAAAAGGATAAATAGAGGGTGGAAAACTTATTATGACCTTGAAAACAACTATAAATCATTGGAACTTTAGCTTTGGGTTAAGAAGAAACTCCACTTTAAGACACTCATCACTCCTATTATCTTATATGGTTGTGAATTTTGGGGCTACAACATCTCCATAGAATCATGAAGAAACATAGAGAAAATTCAAAAGTGTTTTATAACTTATAATCTTAAAATTAAACGCAATACACCCTTTCACATCCTCCTCATAGAAACGACTCTTTCCCCCCATTGGGAGCATGACTATGGTTAGGTATTTAATGTACAAGAACAAGATAAACAACATGGAAAACAAAAAGCTTCCCAATATTACTTCAAACTCTAACCAAAACCAAACCACATATAACTCTAATAAAGTTGGCATAAAACTACAAAGTCTTAACTAAGTCATTGAAGAAAAGATCACTCTCCAAAATAATGATAATATTAAAATATTATTACATTTTAATTTAAAAAAAATAAATGTTACTAGCCATCATTATTATATATATATATATATGTCATTTTCATTTATTTTAATTTTAATTGTTTCTTTATTTTCATTTACAAATCCCCTCTCATAAATATTAAATTAGAATTTTAGTATTAAATCTTGAAAAGGCCTAAGTTAACTTTCAAGGTATCCTTCTTCTTTGCATGACCAAGGGACCACTCAAATATATTACACTCGTTGTTACTGTTAACATTATAATGTTTTCTTGGGACCGCACATGAAATGATAAGCTCTTCCACTTGGAAACCCTAGGATTGAAGAAGGGGGTAAACACAATGTAATCTTGCACTAACTTTATAAAATGTTCCATGGACTTTTCTAGTTGATTATAGGAGTTGCATCTAGACAGTCTTGCAACACACTCATACACAAGTCACCTAATCCATTATAAAGTTTTTGGAGACTTTTTCACTTTATCTCTTTTTTTTTCTAATAATCACATCAATTATAACTTTTTCACTTTAGTTTTTTTTCCTAACACAAGCAAATGCATGTTTTTCATGTAAGGGAACTAAATTATAATATTTCTATATTCCATGGCCATGTGGAAAACAAAATAATTTTTTTTCTCAGAGACTCTCATATACTCTCACATGTTTACAAATCATAGTAATGCGATTTTTTTTTTATCTATTTTAATGGTTGTGAATTTGATTCATATGAGAAGAGATATAATTATTTAATTTTGTTGTGTGATTTGTAGAGTAGTTATGAGTGAGAATATGAATATTATAAATTTATTATTTTTAAGTTAGCAATAAGGTTTTATTATATTTTTTTTTAACATTATAAGGATTTATACAGATCAGGTAACGAAGTTAGCCTCTCAAAATTGGCAGATATGTTGGAAAATATTTCTAATATCATTTCTTAAGTTGACAATAAGAAGTTCATTCAAGTCATAAAACAAGAAGAAGTGTAGAGAGCTATTTGGGCCTTGCCCCTGATTAGCCTCTCAAAATTGGCAGATATGTTGGAAAATATTTCTAATATCATTTCTTAAGTTGACAACAAGAAGCTCATTCAAGTCATAAAACAAGAAGAAGTGTAGAGAGCTATTTGGGGTCTTGCCCCTGACAAGGCTTCGAGACCTGATAGTTTTCTATTCACTTATATCGCTCATGTTGGTCATTCATCAAATTAGATCTCTTAAGAATGATCAAGATGTTCAAAATTCCTATCAAATGGAGGGTTACACCAATTCCACCTTTCTTTCCCTTGTACCTAAAGAATCTAGTCCTTCTATTTTTTCTCACTTTCGACCTATCTCTCTTTGTAATGCTTCCTACAAGATACTATCAGAAATCACTGCAAACAGGTTAAAGCTCTTCCTTACAAGACTTGTTTCCAAAAATCATGGTGGATTCATGGCAAATAGACAAATAGTGGGTAATATCATCCTAGTACAAGAGGCAATTCACTCAAGAAAATCCAATAAGGAAAGAGCCATGGCTATCAAAATTAATATGGAAAATTCCTTTGATAGGGTAAATCATGTTTTCCTTTGCAAAGTTCTCAATAGGTTTGTTTTCTACTCCTCATTTGTTCAATGGATATTGACTTGCATCATTGAACCTTGTATTTTTCCCTTGGTAAATGGATGACCCACCTCCTTTTTCTCAACAAGTGAAGGACTTCAACATGGATGCCCTCTATCCCCTCTATTATACATTATTATGGATGAATCCTTCAATGGAAATTAGAAGTTGAAAGAAGAACATACGATATCCCATACATCAAGATCACTAGGGGAGTCAAAGATATCAACCAATCCACCATTATGGCAACCAGCTTCAAATAGGTATTGGATATTTTCTTGAAAGTATCAAGAGGTCGTATTAACTTTAACAAATGTCAAATATATCCCCGGAACACCGACAAATTAGTAATCAAAATCATATCTAGGATCCTCTCCTTCCCATTTAAAGAGGATTGGAGGACCTTCACCTACCTAGGTATGCCCATCCATTAGCAAGCCTCTTCCTCTCAATTATGGAAGCCTATAATAAATAAAATCAATAAAAAATTAAATCAATGGAGAGCTCAATGGATTAATCTAATAGGTGGGTTAATTTTTCTTAATTTAGTTATTTTTTCTTTGCCAATCTATCAATTTCCTACTCTTCTTGCACCAAAAGGGATAACCTTTCTAGTATAATTGCTTCTTGGTAGTTATTTTGGATTAACTATTTGTGTTAACGATCTTTTGAGCCACTCTTTAATGTACTCTTTCATTGGCGGAACCGTGATGTCTTTCTTAACCTAGAGTGAGAATATTTATTCTTCCATTTCTTTAAATTCATAGTGCAATTGTTCAATTGATGCCAGGTGGTCTTCATTATCATTCATGAAAGTAACGAAGCATTATCTAATTTATTCTTCTACAAAATCAATGAGGTTTTCAAACTCACTGTCCCATCAAGCTTTAATTATGCTTTATTCCGTCTCCAATTTCTCCTTAGGTATAAGCATGGACTCTCTTACTAGTTGTGGGCCCTCAAGATCTTTAACAATTTCAAGTGCTTTAAGGAATGTGTTTCTTCATTTGTCATTAATTTTTGTATAGCTAGAAATTGAATCTTGTCCCATCAAATGTGTGAACAACCACGAAATTTTTTGATATGGCTCTAACAACATGGATATATCAATGGTTGAAAGAGTAACCAACATATATGTTGATGGAGCCATGAAGTCCTTCAACAAATTCACCCCACCACCCTAGGAATCCAGGAAAGAATCAATGTCTGGAAGCTTGAGACTTTTGTTGGAGTTGGGCAGTTGGAGCATCCTTTTGAAAACTTTGGGATTTAGCATAATCAGGTTCTTTCCTTCCACTGCTACTCAATTCGTTCTACTTTTTGAATCAAATCGGCGGGCACACCAAGAAACCAACTCTTGAAAATAAAATAAAAACTTCGGACATGCGACCAACATTCACTAGGCCAATCATCCAAATCTTGTTCTTAAGCTTCTGCTCACGAGTTAGGCTCAAGAACCATTGATATTCAACTGACCAATGGAATTCCTTGTCTTGGCACATGAGGGAATTGGCAGTATCTCCACAAAAGGCTATTTTATTCTTCTAGTTGCCATGTTTCTTATTCTTTCAATGCACTTTGATATACATGACACTATTACTTATTAATTATATATTTTGAGTTGTTTAAAGGCTAAGTTCATGAATAATATTTACTAAAACATCCCTTCAACATGTACAATTTCCTTTGGGACATGCACAAACCATAAATGGAAGTTATTTTGAAAAGCAAGTGATAATTAATCCACATTAACCTCAAATCACCACCTTTTACCTTGTGAATCAGAACACATTAATGAATCATAAATGACCCGCGAAAAGTATGCAAGGTACATGAACAATATTACCAACTTAACAAGAACTTTGCCAAGTTCTCGTTTTTTCAAGGGTCCAATTTTTTACCACGTTTTGAAAAATTGTGTTATTGGTAGCACCCCTTTTCATTTTGAGGTGGTTTTTTGATATTTTAAATCTTCTTATCAATAACGGATCCACATTTTGTTTTTAAAATGCTTGTTTTTGAACTATTTCCAAATTTTCCTAAATCATTTTTTTTTAAATGCTTGTTTCCCAACTATTTTCAATTTTTTTCTAAATCGTTTTTTTTATTTTACCAATGTTTTTTTTTATGATTTTTAATGATACTAAAAATATTATAAAAAAATTATATATGATTTATGTTATTGAAATTAAGATTTTTCATACAATTATGTCTCATTATTTAATCCATGGTGCCATAGTTTTTAAATATAGTGTAAAATTGTATTTTGAACACACTTTTTATTTTTTCTTCAATACATAACAAATAATTGTAGCTAAATAACACTATTTTTAAATAAGAAAAATTAACATTTTTTTATATATATTTTTATAGATTTACAGTAAAAACTTGACAATATTTAATGTCATTTTCTCTAGCATATTAAATCACATAAAAAGAAAATAATAAAACATTTTCATCATAAAACAACCATATTTATTCTTATTTTAAAATCTGAAAGTCAAAACATTACAATTAAACTCAAAAAATCTGCAAAATTCAGCATTGTCTTCAAGGGCATCCTAAAACTAATCGACAATGTCATATATCCCAAATTCATCATTCTCAACAGACACATCATCATTTTCTTGGACATCATTATGTGCTTCCATTGGCTCATTTGGCTCATGTTGCTCTTCCATTGAGTTATTGATATCCACAAGTTCTCCAAAATGATCTTTTCCAAGTATACCTCGTAATGGTACTTGAGGTTCCTATGACATTTTTGCCACCTTTGAGTCATTAAAATCTCCTTTCCTCAAGCCAATTTCTTGCATTTCATCTAGAAGATCTCGAATAACATTAATTCTTTGTTGAATAAAACCATATTGCACTACGTCACTTTCAATGGCTATGCAATTCCTTCCTTTTTGTAAACAACATGCTAATGTTGTACCTAATCACCAAATACAAAATAAATAACTAAAGTAAATAATGTAAAACAACATAAATTAAAAATAATAAAGAGTGAAGTAAGATTTCATAAATGTTATATCATAAATCTTACATGAACTTGAGAACAAATCCAAAACCCAATCTCCTACATTTGAAAATGTATCTATAAGATAATTAATTAGTACTTGTGGGTTTTGATAAATTTTAACGATCTCTCCTTTGAAATCATTTTCCTCGTATGTTAGCTTTCTAGCGACACCATTGTAAACCAATAAATTGCTAGGCTTCTTTCCATCCTTGACATTATAAAGAATAGAATCATAAGTATCATCTTTTGTCCAGCTTGCAAGATGTATACTTTTAATATCACGTGTAAATCGTTCACTATTGGAGCTATGAATATTAGGTTTTTTCCTATGACATAAATAAGTACAAATTTAGTGGAGTGTCCTAGATAAACAACTATCTCTTGGAGATCACACAAATAATTTGTCCCAACACAATCCTCTACAAAGGAATAGTATGTGGTTGTCAGATAGTTGGCTTAGGTTGATGGATAGTTGGTATGGATTGTTGGTTGTCATTGATGGAAACAACAACATTGATGGAAACACTTAGTCATGATAACATTCATGCTTATACTCTTTATCAATGTTTCTATCTCTCCCCCTTTGACATAAATGGAAAAGGGTATCTCCCTTTGGGGCTGCTCCCCCTAACTGAACTTTTCTTGGGGTTTCTCCCCCTGTCTACGTGCCTTTGGTTTTTCCTTGTGTTTATAATCCTCTGATTACTCTCTTTCCCTTCATATGAATAATATCTCCCCCTTTGACAAAGGGTATCACTTTGAAGTCATATTGCTCATTCTTCCCTTGTGACAATCGCTCCCCTTGGAAACATGCCTCTATTCTCTCTCTCCAAGAATTTACCTTTGCATCTAATAAATCTCTCCCCCTTTGTCCTATTTATGGTGCTTCCTCGTTTACATCTAAGACATATAAGATAAGCATTCAAAAGAATTCATTTTGGAGTAGAAATTACTCCTAGTTTCTGGCGAAAATACTCAAGTCGTTCCTGTGGAAGCAGTTTTGTAAAGATGTATGTCACTTGTTCTTTTGTTCCCACATATTCAACTCTGATGTTCTTCTCTACAACCTGTTCTCATAAAAAGTGACACTTGATTGGAATGTGCTTCATCTTAGAGTGCATCACCGGGTTCTTTGAGATAATGATGGTGCTTCTATTATCAAAATAGATTGGAATGGGCTCATCATACTCAACTTGTATATCTGTCAAAGTTTGTTTCATCCATAGAACCTGTGTACAACATGTTACTGCTACAATATACTCTACCTCAGTTGTAGTTAAGGATATTGATGATCGTTTCTTGCTTAGCCAAGATACTACACACTCACCCAAGTAGAACGTTGCTCCATTGGTGCTTCGTCGGTCATCAATGCAAACTTCCCAATCTGCATCTGTGTAGGCAATAAGTGATAGATCATTTCCTTTTTGATACCATAATCCAAACTATTATGTTCCTTTGAGATATCTAAAAATCTCCTTCACTGTTAATACATGTGATTCCTTTGGTGCTATTTGAAGTCGTGCCACCTGTCCAACTTCCTGCATTACATCTGGTCTAGATGTTGTCACATATAGTAAGCTACCAATCATTGACCTATATTGACTCTGGTCTATATACTTTGAATCATCATCTTTGCTCAACTTGTAACTAGTTTGCACAGGAGTGGTAACTGGTTTGCAATCTTCCATTCTGAACCTCTTTAGCATTTCTCTGATATACTTAGTTTGAGAAATAAAAAATCCTTGGTTTGTTTGACATATCTGAAGACCCAAAAAGAAGGATAGTTCCCCAAGTAATGACATTTCAAATTCATTCTGCATATCCTTTGCAAATTTCTAGCTTAACCTATCACTAGTACTTCCAAAACAATATCATCAACATAAATTTCAATTAATAAAATATTACCTTGAGTTACCTTGATGTAGAGGTTGTTTTCTGCGCTTCCTTTCCATAGTTCGTAGGGAGTTTTGTCATTGTTGTTTCTGAGCATTACTTTGTTTTGAATGTGAATTGATGTATGCACTACATGTGTCCAAAAAATATCTGTCAATTTGGAATCCATTAGAATTATTTGAGCCATTTCCTGTGTAATTATCATCCATTATGATAATGTTCCTTTGTCTCTGAACCACTCTCTGAACCAATATATGAATCCATGCTCTCGTCCATACTGTCCAAGACTCTACTTGCACAACTGTCCATAATGCTAACCCATTTATCACTATACTATCGTGAAGTCTTGATTAATCTATCAAACTGTACTTATGCTAACTGATTGCTATGAATATGTTGTTGGATCATGTTGTCATTGATGCCAATGGTTTGATTGATTGATGTCAAGTGATTGATTGATGTCAAAGGATTGATTGATTGATGATTTATGTAATATAATATGTATTGTCCTTGATGAGAATGCATATATGAAGATGGATCAGTGAGTTGTCATTGATACATGATGAAGATGGATCGATGTGGTTCCATTGGTATATGATGCATTGTTGGAAAAATGTATAGATGACTCATTATTTTCTTATCATGATTGATAAGATGTACAAATGGATGAACTCTAAAGTGGTCCCCTTATGGTGAAAGCCCTCACGGGAAGACGCTTTACGGATTGAGTTATCCTAGAAGAATGGTTGGAGGACCCATGCTTGTATGAGGAATAACGAGATGAAGATCAAGGAAATT
>ML777660.1:1077699-1088890 GCA_009831015.1 Picea engelmannii | reverse complement strand
GGGGGGGGGTCCTGGAATAGTGTGGCATGTGAAGTGAGGCCCCCTCCTATCCTGTCGACTACCGTGTCGCACCTCCCCCTCTACCACCTGTATTCCACTTAACTGTGTGACGGGGCCATTCCTATTGGTTGGTTGCTAGCCCTGTCGGGGTTCGGCAGTTGCAGAGCCAAACGGTTTAACATTATCGTAGCGTCGAGACACAAAATACAAAAGACACTACATCTATTTGGACTGTGATCGTGACCCGCGATCACATGGGAGCGGAGAGAGAGAGAAAGGGCTAGCTTATGCGGGGCCTCCATGGATATTTAGGGCTTCTGATTCTGCAGAAGACCAGAAAAATCCGATTTAGGTAGTGGGTATGTGACACCAATCTTGCGATCTCTGGTACCTGGTCTTTGTTCACCTGTTCTTCCTGTTTTCTTATCCATACTTTCTTATATTTGATATCAATATTTTCTTTCATGTAAGTATCGATCATGATTCTACAATCACTGGCTATGTGTCCATAGTTATGACATTTGTAACACTCAATGTTACATGTGACCACATAGGCACTTCTTGCTTGAACATTTATTTTATAATCCCTACAATCTGCAACCTTATGTCCAAAGTTAGTACAATAAAAACAATTACCATAAAATAAATTTGCATACCTGGGAGTGAATGATCTTATTTATTGCGTAGTCCTTCTGAATTTTTTTCTTGACTGATTATGATCATGATTGAAGCTTCTTTGTGGCTTGAACATGGATGGTCTTCTAGAAGATGTATCTTCAATAGTTTTCTAAGATTTTGGTTTACCATGATTCCTTCCTTTGAGTACTTTTTCATAACTCTTTATATTTTCTTCATTCTTCTTTTCTATCAACCTAGAGTGCCTCTCTTCATTCTCTATAAATTATGTGGATGTTTTTGTCTCTTCAACGTTCTTGTTGATCTTGACGATTTTACTTCTCAATGTGACAACTTCTTCTTCAAGCTTCTCAACCTCTTTTTATTTCTTCATTATCTGAGACTTCATGACCTCTTCTGTTCTCTTTGCTTCTTCAAGTTGGATTTTCAATGTAATTATTTCTTCTTCTAGTCTCCTCTCTTCTTGACCAAACTCTTCCTCAAGTTGGTTTAAGTCATTGGTTCTTTCCTTGAGATAATCCATCAATATCTTTTCTCTCTTTTCTGCTTCTTCCTTTTGTGCTACTATGTTGGCTTCTAAACATTTCTTTTGATATTCTAGAGTTTCTTCAATTCTTATGGCCTCTTCTTGTTGGGATCTTAAATTCTTGATGACCTGCTGATCCTTTTCGAAACCTTGAACACTTTCCTTTTGGTTCATCAATTCTTTCTTGGATGACTTGTTTTCTTCTCTTTCTTTATTTAGATATTTAATTGCACTGATCAATTTTTCTTTGTAATCAACTTCTGGTTCTTCATACTCTTCCTCTTATGAATCTATTTGACAGGATGAGCATCTTTCTTATTGTTCTGTATCTGCATCTTCTTTGGCATTTTCTAAATCTTCGATGGATGAAGAATATATGTCATGTAACTTATCCCAAAGTTCTTTTGCTGATGAACATTTACCAACCTTTTCTCTTACCGAATTAGGTAATCCTTCCTAGATGAAATCCATTGCTACTTTGTTATTCTTCCTCAATTCTTTCTTGGCTGCAGTCTTTGCCCTTTTTGAACTATCATATCCTATAACAACTGATAACCAAATATAATGTCCATGTGCCTATAAAAATACTTTCATCCTTATTGTTGCGTCTCCTTCGTCACCTTAGTGAGCAAAATGGAGGTGCTTGCAAGCTCAGTTGGGTTTGTTGAGTAGGAAAGCTGCAAGGAAAAGAGTTGGAAAAAGAAATATAAAACAACAACTAAGAAATAAACTAAGAAATAAAACTACAACTAGATTAAGAAACATGGGGACATAAGGACAAAAGAAACAATTAGACTCATGTCACCAATGATAAGGCTGATATTAGTGAAAGAAAACACCAAGAAGCAAGGGGACTATGAGTCCCTTCTTCCTCCAAGGGAGGACTCTTAGACCCCCACAAGTATGCTCTTCTTACAACTTTGAGAAAAAGAAATGAAAATGGTGAAAGAATTATTTGTTAATCCACTCAAGGGGTGAGATGGATTGTCCAATGCAATGGTGCAAATATACTCTTGGCAAGGATAGCAGGATCCTCAAGAGAATAATGGCAGCATAACTTTTCTTTGAATTCCTTGAAAAATGAAGTGTATTCATGGCCTTTTTATAGCATTCCTTTGAGCTATTGTTCAACTGGTTTGTAGTGTGTAAAGAGGATAATTATGGAATTTCTAGGTCTTTGACCAACCATCCAGTCGAATCCAGTCCAAATTTGAGTGTCAAATCAGCTTGGGAGCTTAACCAGAAGTGGTTGGGAGGCCGACCACTCTCATAAATGTGTCGTTTCTCAGGTGTGCGGCTTTTTGCGATAACAGTCGCGCATCGTGTGCATGTGCACGATTCTTGCGTTCATGTTCCATGCATGTGCGTGCATGCCCAATGTCTGTATAGCGACCTTCAATTTTTCAACTATTTGTATAGTTTTTGACCCTTTATGAATGCTTTTGTGTTAATTCAGGTCCATGGATGTCTTCATAACTATTTGACAATGCTGAATTCTTGTAACCATTTGCGGACGAAATTTCAGTGATAACAGATACCCCCTGATGGATGAGGTTAGGAGCATATGTATAGCTGAAATCCATCAATGTTTCTTCTACTGAGTGTGTTGTTTGTAAGAGAGAGCAATAGTGGGATCATCTAGAGTGATCCGTTGGAGGAAAAAAGGAACCTATAGAACCCCACCTTTCATGAGGTGTGTAAAAATAAACTGTGTACAAACGAGGCGGGCATGCCCCATGCTTGTGTCATGTAACCCAAAAAGGATGGATGAAATGTTGATGTAGACAATTGTAGTGCCCTTGGGGGTGGTCGAAAAATAAAGGTAGAAGACAATTCTTCATAGGAGCATACTCTGAATAGTAGGTAGTGACAGAAGTATCACGGATGTTGTAGGCTTTAAGAGCCTACCCAAGTTCAGAGGTCTTCGGCAAGTATCAGAACTAACTACAATAGTCACAAAGTAAGACCCACCATAACATGAGAAATTGTTGATGTCGAATGTTATGGGGGCCAACGATAAAGGGATCAATTGTGATTCTCTCTGTGTCGTCTGAGATCTCTCATTGGATGGGTAATGAGAATCAAGATACTATTGCCCTTCTGGAAAATTGTGTTGATGTTGACAAAAGGGGAACGTGACTCTCAGAAGCAGAGGGCTTCGTGAAAGCTATTAGGTGAGGTTAGGAAGTGGAGGAGGTACATGGACAAAGTCAAGATGTAGGAAGACTCAAGACTACCCTTGGTTGGAGTATATTAGAGATAAAAATGGCTGCAACTGTTCAACACGTTCGAGTGTTAGGGGGACAATAAGACAGGGGATAAGTTGTGCCAGAGGCGGGACAAAGTGAATAAACTCAGAGGACAGAGCTAAGTGGCCTATGGGGTACTCTGAAGATATGGACGATGTCATCAAGGGTAGATGGTAAGTAGTGCCCCAACCAAAGGTGACATGGGTTGTGGGTTTCCAAAATAGGGGAAAAAGTCGCCAAAGGGTAATATAACTGCTGGAAACAAAGGTGTTTGTACAATAAATAAAGAATAGTTTTGGGATAAGTGTACAAATACAGAAATGGGTGCCCCAGTGTGATATGGTTGGCTCGGGTAGGGTGCAATGTGCTCGGAGAACTGGTGGAGGGTAGGGGCCCCATGGCTGGGTATTTGTTTTTCAGGTATGCATCGTTTCTCAGGTATGCTCATGTCGGGTATTTGTTTTTCATGTGTGCAGGTACTTGGTCATCATCCTCCAACACAACCCGTTCAGGCATATGCTCAGCACTGGAATGTAGTCATTCCCTCTGATTCTCACTTGCATCTCTAGTCACACCCTCTAACGTTCGCCTCTAGGATCCCCATTTCTGGCTCTGTAGTACCAATACCTCCATTTGCATCTTTGGTACTGTCACCCGGTAGCACTCTTACCCACATGATTTGTCCCATTCATAACACCCTTTTGCGCTTTTGACACTCATGTTGTTTTTCATAACCCTTTAGGGATGGGAGTCCTGATAGTTTTACATCATCTTGTGAATCAGCCACATACCCCTTCTCCTCATTATGATAGCTTTCCCAACGGACTCCCAGATTATCTCTTCATGGTTCTATTTTTTTACTGCACCTCTGCAGTATCATGAACAATATCTGAATAGAAATGAATATATGAGCATGTATTTGATAATTTTGAATATGTGCATGCGTACCTGGTCAGGGTGTGAAAAAATGGCATCTCGGGGGCTCAGGATAAAAAGAGGCCCAGAGACTATCGTGATGTAGATGATGGGATGTTGATCCCGTGGCTGCAGATGGATCGAAAAATGGACACCCGGAGCTCCCAGAATGGTGAGTGGAAGTTTGGCAAAAAGGCCTATATATAGCTGTAGGGCCCACATTGCCACCTCATTTGTACTTGCTGCGATAGTGACTGGATGAGTAGTTTTCAGAGGAGATTTGGAGATTCGGAGAGGACGAGGCATCTGATTGATGATTAGCGAGCTTCAGGTTAGTGGTCTGATCATCCTGCATAGAAATAGGGTTTCATTTTTTGGGCAGGGGCTGTACGGAGGGTCGTACAGAGGGTTTTTCTGGGTGTGGACCCCACGTGCACGGGTGATCCGAAAGTAGGCACGCACACGTGCGCACCTACCCACCGGATATACGCACATGGGGGTGTTGGTCAGGGGGAAAAGGGCATGCACTCTGTGCATGCCTGTCGGCTGTATAGATGCGCATTTGTGCGTGGCTGTGGAGTGGACAGTTGTGCATTAGAGCACACTTGAAGGATGGACAGGCATGCCTGAGAGCATGCCTATGTAGTGGACAGGCGCACCTGAGAGCGCACCTATGTAGTGGACAGGCGCGCATACATGTGTGCCTGTGTAGTGAACAGGTGCGCACGTGTGCGCACCTGTGGGTTTAAAAAGCCGTGCCTTAGAGGCAAGGTTGACATGTGTAAAACTTATCTTTGTGATGTTGTTGATGGTATCTTGGGCTGATATAGGACTTTTTGATGTGGCTGCAGGTGAGAAGTGTGCACGATGCCAGTGGGGTGGCGAGAGCGGGACTGGTCCCAGCTGTGAGACGCCATGGCTATTAAGGAGCCAGGTGTATGTGAGATTTTGGCAGCCTGTGGGATGCTGAAGTTCTTTGAGTGCCCGTTGATATGGGTGCAGGAGTATCTCCTGCAGTTCCTTATCCAGATGTGGAGTCCGGACCTGCATTGCTTCATTGTGTGGGGAGAGCAGATCGCCTTCACTGTGGTGGAGGATGTGTACTTCTTGACTGGGCTCCCGTTTCAGGGTGTTCCCCTACCGGCAAAGCCGGTATTACCGAGGAATCTAGCGCTAGCGATTGTTGGCCAGAGATATTTTTCAGGGAAGAAATTTATGTCTGGTATGGTTGTGAGCATTGGGGTGATGGATGCCCTAACGCATTGTTGTATAGCAGTGATGATTGTGAGAGTCTATGGGTCGCTGGCGACATAGTGGATTAGTGGGGGCCAGTTGATGGTGATGGAGAGAGTGTTGGCCGGGGAGCACTTTGCTTGGGGACTTACCATGCATGCTAGGATGGTAGGGCAACTAGACCACTGCCGGTCCTCGGATACTAGGGAGTTCGCCTTTGGGTCCATCCTGGTTGCTTGGTTTCTGGAGAGGGTGCCGATGTTGCACCCTAGGATTTTATTGGGTGCGCCTGGGGCACAAGAGCTGTGACCGTAGTGGTGGTCGATGGTTTTGCTTCGCCATGGTGGTGGCAAGGGCGACTACTTCTTTACTGTGGAGGCAATGCAGGTATGGCAGCAGATGCCACAGGTGATATTGCGGTACCCTTATGCCAGGGTTGACTTCCGGGAGGATCTGGATATGATACTACCTCCAGGGGAGGTGTTTGACCGTCGAGGTATGTTGATGATTTTGATATATATGTTTTTTTGTTTTTGAAATAGCATGATATATGAATATGACATAGGTGTTGATACTATCTATTGTTTGTGTGTATGTGTAGATGTGGTGCCTCGTGGACGCGAGGTGGAGTTGCAGAGAGCGCCAACTCGACAGGAGCTAGAGAGGCTGTCGCGGAGAGAGAGAGACGATGGCGTGAGGACACCGCGGTGCGACCAGCTGATCTAGAGAGGGCATCGAGGAGACGTCGGTTTGATGACGCTGGTGTTGGGCCATCACATGCTCCTCTGGCGGCTGCCAGAGTTGATTTTGAGGACATACGCGATCACCTGAAGGCGATGTTACAGGACGTGCCTGAGGGCATGTGGTCTCGCATCCAGGATGAGGGTATCCTAGAGCAGTGTGTGGGGATTTTGTCGCCATGGCGGTCCATAGTACGACGGGCAGCAGTAGCTAGTGCTGCGATGACCTGATGGGTACCTCCAGGGCAGGAGGGACCAGTAGGGGGTGGGAAACCACCACCTGAGGGAGGGGCAGGTGGTGGGGCTCTAGAGACACCGTGAGTGGTGCTCTATGTAAGTGATGTATTTTTTTGTATATAGGCTGGTGAGCCTGTTTTGTACCGAGGTGCTTCACTAGCCTGTGGATACTTGTATTTTTGTATGTAAACACTGGGATGTCACTGTGGACCATTTATATATATACATGAGTATACACTTTTGAGATCTATGTGGTGTTTACATGTGTTTTGTTAATGTTTTGATGATGTCTAATCTATATATGCTATGACAGGTTGGATATGTTTATGTATGTGTAGAGGTAGCTTGATGGGATATATGCCAATCTAACACAATGTTAGCTATGTTATCTATAATTTGATTCAATTGTCTTGGAATATGTGTAAATGTAATGGAATTAAAATGTCGAGATAAAATTCTAACCTACAGGTATTTGCGAAAGAGGCAAGGATCACGGACGCGGTACACATTGTTGAGTTGGAGAATGACTAGTTGGGAGTTGAGGAAGACGCTAAGGTGACGAATATGATGATGTTGGGCGTCGGCCACGAGGCCAATGACAGTAGTGTATTCGGCTTGGTTGTTGGTTGTTGAACCCAAACATATGCCACTCGAATGGAGCATTTCATCTGACGGGGTGTAGAGAGCCCAAGCGGCCGAAGCGAGATTTTGTGTCCAATGGCTGGCACTGTCAGCGTAACCGATGTGGTAGGCTGGTGGAGGAAGCATCTGTCAAGAGCACAAATGATAGTTTAGACATGAGGGATGGAGAACAAAGATTAAAAACACTAAAAAGAAAATAACCTAAAGTAGAATGACTATGTTTAAGCATAAAATTTCTTTAAGTATAACCTATTGACGAGTTCTTTGAGAGAGAGGCCTTCAGGAGAGGCCAGAATGTATGCGCCTTTGGTGAGGCAATGTTGAATGATGTATGGCCCATGCCATAGTGACTCAAATTTTCCATGGCCAAAGGTATCGTGAGTGATTTCGTAGGCAAGGACGAGGTCCCCTTCGTAAAATGAGTGAAGGTTGACATGTCGATCAAAGGTAGCCTTTGATTGTTTTTTAGCTGCCTCATTGTTCTGTAACGAAGATCAACGATCTTCATCCAAAGACTCTAAGTTCAGCAAGCGCTGCTCCATTGGAGCAGTGTCAGGTAATATCTCAATTGTGGTGTGTAAGGTAGGAATTTCGCACTCGATGGGAAGAGTAGCCTCAACTCCATGGACTAGATGAAATGGTGTGAAACCAGTAGCGGTTTTCACAGCTGTACGGTAAGCCCATAGCATGGAAAACAACATATGATACCAATTGGTCTTATGTTTGTTAACCGTGCACTGTAATATGGTCTTGAGAACCTTGTTAATGGCTTTGACCTGTCCGTTAGATTGAGGGTAATATGGTGAGGCAAACTCGTGAGAGAATCCTAACCGAGATGAGAGTTCGACGAATATCTCATTCTCGAAGTGTTTCCCATGATCGGAAACAAGTTGGAGTGGTACTCCAAAATGAGAGATGACGTGGTTAAAGAAAAAATGCCCTACAGTGTCAGCGGTGTTGTTGAAGGTGGGCATAGCTTCTGCCCATTTGGTGAAGTAATCGAATGTGACAACAATGTATTTGTGACCATTGCTAGAGGGGGGATTACAAGTCATGAAGTCGATGCCCCATTTACAAAAAGGGCCAGCAGTGATGACTGGATGAAGAAGAGCAGGTGGTGCTCGGGCTTTGTTGGCATAAAGTTGGCATTGCTCGCATCGTTTCACGGCGTGAATGCAATCATGAAACAAGGTAGGCCAAAAGTAACCTGTGCGGATAATCTTCTAAGAAGTGGATATTCTCGATAGATGGCCTCTGCATGCGCCACTCTGGCATTCGTTTAAGACTCTATTGGCCTCGTCAATGGTTAAGCATTGACGAAGAATGGTGTCGACTCCCCGTTGATATAATATGTCTCCGATGAGGAGGTAGCGAGGGGCCTGGTGACGAATACGACAACGATCATCGCGTGAAAGGTGGTTACCAAACTTTTGAGTTCGGGGGTAGACGAGGAGGTCGTCATAGCAAGGATCGTCTGAAGTGATATAGAAGAGGTGTTCGTCAGGAAAGTCAGTGTTGACTGGGGCACTCATGGTGTCAGAGGGGAGGGCGGTGACAAGTTCGAAGAGAACGAGGGATTTCTTGCTCTTGGGTGTTGAAAATTCAAGATCGTATTCCTGAAGGATGATGATCCATTGAGCAAATTTGCCGACGACTAAGCAAGTATTGCATCGGGTTGGAATCTACTACAAACTTAGTTGTGCGTAGTAGAATGTAGTGATGCAGTTTCTAGACTGCAAGGATGACTACGAGAGCTAGTTTCTCTTTGTGTTTATACTTCAAGGGTGGCCCTGAGAGGTTTTTACTATCATAATAAATGACATGCTCACGATTGTCATCACCTAGCTGAATGAGAACTCCTGCTACCGAGATAGCTGATGTTGAGACATAGAGGATATAGTCACGATTATAGTCAGGTGCACTAATTAAAGGGGCGTTGGAGAGCACCATTTTAAGATTGTCAAATGACTGTTGGGCATGTTCATCCCAGTGAAATGGGATGTCGTGACATAGTAAGCGAAGGAAACTGTGTGCGCGAATGGTGTAGTCAGGGACAAATCGTCGTAGAAAGTTTTCCTTGCCTTGTAGGCTCTATAGTTGCCGTAAATTCCAAGGAGGGGGAATGTCGGTGATATCTTGGACTTTGAGGGGGTCTAAGGTAATACTACTTTGGGAAACAATGAAACCAAGGAGGCGCCCTGCGGTGACGCAGAAAACACACTTGAGGGGATTCAAGTGGATGTTGTATTGACGACACCGTTGGAAGATGACTCGTAAATCATCAAGATGTTAGGTACGTTGCTTGGATCGAGCTGTGAGGTCATCCAAGTATGCGAGGTTGATATGAGCTAGATCATGGAAAATATATGTCATTGCCCATTGGAAAGTTGCGCCAGCATTCTTTAATCCAAAAGGCATGAAACGACAAGCAAAAGTGCCCCAAGGGGTAGTGAATGCAATTTTGTATTGATCGGCTGGGTGAATTTGAATTTGATTATAACCAGAGAACCCGTCCATGAAGGAGAGAGCTTCGTGACCTGCACATTTGTCGATGATTTGATCGATAAAAGGCGTTGGAAAGTTGTCTTTGGGACATGTGTGATTGAGATCATGAAAGTCTGTGCAGACGTGGATAGTGCCCTATTTTTTGTTAATGGGTACAGGGTTGGAAACCCATGATGTGTAGGCAATGGGGTAGATGAACCCGGTAGCACGTAATTTGTCAATCTCAGCTTTGATGGCCGCTACTTTGGAAGGGTGTAGCGGTTTCTATTTTTGACGAACGGGTGTAATGTCGAGCCAAGTGTCGATGCGATGTTTGACGATAGAAGGATCAAGGCTAGGCATTTTCGTGTATGACCAGGCAAAAATATCCTGGTATTCCTGGAAGATAGCTTTGTAGGTGATGATTTCTTGAGGAGTGCAAGCAGCGCCAATGGTGATTTCCTCGACGACGCCATCTTTTATGGAAATGTTGATTTTAATGGTTGGGAAAATGTTGGCCATGTTGCCTTCTTCAAAAGCATCCAGGGCAGGAATGGGGTTTTTGAACCAATCGATAGGCCTTGATGGGATAAAATCCTTGGTTTCGATTGCGTATATGGGATGTTGGTTAGGAGGCGTATATGCTCCTGGTGGACAGAGGAGGGCGTGGTGGTGTAACGTGTCCCATGGGTAGTCAGGGTTGTTTACCTCTTCAAGTATTTCCTCGTCACAATGGAAGTGACAGGAATACAAGGGGTTGTGAAGAGTGATATTGGTCATTTTTGGTGTGTGGCTACCCCCTAGCGATGAAGAAGTAGGGGGAATGACGAAATGATTTGACGATGGTTCGCTCGACATAAACCAAATATCAAAGTACTAAGGAGTGCCCATGGTAGTTGGGTGTAAAATTTTCGTTGGGAAATGAGCAAGAGAGTTGGGGGGATTGGGGAGTAAATCCTCAGAGACGTCCTCTAAGAACCATCGGGGCATTGGAAGGGCCTCAAGTTCACAGGAGATGACATGAAGAGCTGCTAGTGACGAGGGAAGGTCAACTATTGACTCTGTGGGTCATTGGAGTAGGGTCAATTGGAGTAGCATGTATTCAATGATCATAGGACACTGGTATGTAAAATGATCTAATGATTCACATAGAGAGCAAGGGCATCTCATATGTTCATTGACTGAAGTTGTGACATAACGGATGTCGGTGATGGAGGGTACGAATGACGTAGCAGAGTGGGGTTCACTCTGGAAGTTGTGGCGTACTATGGCTAATGTCTGCCGAAAGCGCAGCAGTGCCGGGAAATGGTGGGTATAATGGCCATATTATAAACATATAGTGCAAGCGAATTTGGTACGCAACCCTTTTCTACTTGAATGAGGGGTGGTAGCGGCAGTACCAGTGATAGTGGCAAGTGTTGAGGGAGTTTGATTGAGTGGGATCAAATTCTGTAACTCTGGTAGGGATGGGAAATTGTTGGTTTGGTGTCCATCTTTCTCACAGAGTGCACAAGGAGGTTGAACACGTG
>ML777660.1:1047841-1064249 GCA_009831015.1 Picea engelmannii | reverse complement strand
TCATATATCACATTCTAAAAACTCACATACCTTCAAAATATATTCACTATTACATGAGCATATAAATGGCTTTGTCAAAAGTATTTAAAAGTTAATTGGATGCCAACACAATCATGGTTGTCACACAAGAACCAACCATGATGAATTCCAACAAAAATACTCTGCAATAAAAGCACATTATGCAAAGATCATACATTAATATTGAATGCAACAAACAAAATATGGTTGAAACACAAGAACCAACCAAGTTGCAGTTCATCAAAAACACTTTGCAAAAATTAAGTAAATGATATCATGCAGAGTTTAAGTCAAAGCTCAAGTATCAAAAAAATGTAATTGATTGCATGAGGACATGCAATATCTTTAGTTTGGGGGTATGTTGAGTCTCAAAATAGTCCCTATTTTCACTCCATTAATTCACTAAAACCTTCACAATTACTTCCATTTCACCTTCATATCACCTCCACATCATTACATTTACCTCATTATTGGGTTATAACTATGCTTTTCCAAAGTTCATCAATTCTTAACATTTTTTAGTGAATTTGTGATTAAACTTTAGAAAATAATATACTTATACTTATACCTAACAATTAGAATGAGTTTGGTGACATGTGTAGGTGATTTGGAAGCTTCCAAGACACTCTTATGTGGCCTCCAGTACTCAAATTCGAATTCCCTTCAAGATATGGAAGGAGATTTGGATAAAGGTCAAAGAGGATATGTGTCTCATCATTTGCCATTTGGTTGTAACTATATGAGATTTTTATGGATCTAGGGAGAGAATAGTGGATCTCCATTAATGGGGTAGTTTCTTATGTTCTTGTATAAATAGGAGAGCCTTCTCCTTTCAAGGACATGGAGATGGAAGATAGAGATAGATGGAGATATAGAGATGGGTGTGAAGTTTGGAAAATGCTCATGTTTTGAATTGATAGGTTGATTCTTGAGGTTAGTCGAGAGGAGATTTCATATTAGAATGAAGATGTAATCATATTCTTTTGAATACAATACATGCTTCCATTTTGATCTCTATCTTGTGTTAATATTATGGTGTACTTGCTATAGGATGGAAGGGCCCCCATGCACTGATGCCAGTACACCTATGTGTTGTATATAGTAGGTAAAATTTGTCATTTGTATATTCATGTTATTTTTATGTTCTTTGTGTTAATAGTTTAGAATAGACAACTTCAAATCCTCGCACATATTGTGTTGTGCCTCTAAGCTTACGAGCTCCTGGTTGACATTAAATCATTGAGAATTTATGTGACATAGATTGCACTCAACACCCACTTTCCTTATTTTTAGGGTTAACCCACTTCTAATTTCTCCATTAAATTTATTATTTAAATAATTTATTTTGTGTTCACTTTGAATTATAATACACTCATCACTTCACTTTATGATTTACCTTATAAAATCTCTTAACCACTTTGACTATTTTGACCTTTTGGGGCTTCAATCCAACATATGAGGGTCCTCCAACTTTGTAAGGCCATAACTCTCAAAACATGAGGATTTATGTGGCATTCCACATACCACGAGAATTGACATGACATTTACTATCCATCTAGAATAGTATTACCTGCAAATATATCAAAACTCATACCGTTATCCATCAAACAAACTTGGGTCCATTACCCAAACCTGGGTTCTCCAACTTCTCATGGCCATAACTCTCTAACTGTGAGGAGTTATGTGACATTCCACATACCACCAGAAATGGCATTATAAGCACTATCCATATAGGATATTTTCACTGAAAAATTCAATGACCTTCATCTCATTATTCCAAAAATAAGCATGGGTTCTCTAACCATACTTCTAAGATAATTCAATCCGCAAAGCATATTCCCGTGAGGGATTTCACCATAAGGGGACCACTTTGGATTTCATCCATTTTTACTTATTATCAACCATGACAAGACAATAATGAGTCATCTTTACATTAAACAAACTTGGGTCGATTATCCAAACGTTTGTGATATCGGAGTTCGCGACCGGACTTTCACCAAGGGTTGACATCAATCAATAAGGGTTTTCATCAATCTACAATATAACTCTCCAATAGTTGACATCAATGACAACCAACAATCCATCAACCTAAGACAATTGTTTGACAATCCCCCCCTTTGGCATTGACGACAACACCAACATTGATGGCAACACCACTGTAAACATGTACCAATAAACCTGAAACATTGATAAAGAGTATAAGCATGAATGTTATCATGACTAAGTGTTTCCATCAATTTTGTTGTTTCCATCAATGACAACCAACTATCCATCAACCTAAGCCAACTATCTGGCAACCACATACTATTCCTTTGTAGAGGATTGTGTTGGAACAAACTATTTGCGTGATCTCCAATAGATAGTTTTTTATATAAGACACTCCATTGAATTTGTACTTATTTATGTTACAGGAAAAAACCTTCATCTTGTGGGTCATTTTATTTTTGGAGTTACACTCTGTGGAAAAGAGGGTTTGTGGCTAGTCCTGAAACTAGTCTAAAACAGGTGTTTCCGGTAAAAATGTCATAACTTATTCATAACAGATCCAAATTCAATAAGACCAAATGTGTTGGTTAGATTACAGTCGTTAGTATGTTTTGTAATATCTTCATATCAATTCAACAAATATTCCATGCGGGGCATTCTCTACAAGGTCTCTCTCTAGAATAAGCCAGAATTCAACAAGGTATACCATTTTTGCTATAACTCCTTTTCTGAGAGGTTCCAAGTAGTGACACCTGGATGAATTGCAAAAAACAAACTGAAGGAAATTGTTTATCAGTTTCATATCTTTATTCATTACAGGTACAAAGTTATGATTATTTCAATTTAGGGTTGTTGACTAATCCAAAACTAGTCATGTGAGACTAATGAAAAGGTTGATGAAAATGCTAGTCTCTTGTTGTTAAAGTTAAGGAAGGTTTGCAGGTATGTGATCATATACACTAGGTCTATTATAGAGTTACAAATAATATTTGAATGATTTTATTTATGAGGGATTTTGGTTGAGGTACATGTTGGGTACATGGTTGAGACAAGTAGTTGATGAGTTGGCACATACATGAGGTGTATAGTTGATGATGTTGGTACATATTGATGAGTCATAATTGATGAGTAGTTGACACATGTTTGGTACATGATTTGTACATGGATGGATGCACTTGTTTATGGTATAGGTTGATTATAGGTTGTTTGGTACAGGTTGGTGCATGGTTGATGCATTTGTTTATGGTACAGGCTGATTACAGGTTGAGGTACAGGTTGATGCATGGTTGATGCATGGTTCAGGTTTATTGGTACAAGTTTATAGTGGTATATCTCACAAGTGATAGTGTGACAGTGGTTCCATCATTCTACTTCTACTTTAGAGAGGTTGGACGGGGCAAGGATAGGTGGTTGTAGCCACCTTCCGGTTGTAGCCGGAGAACATAGGGGGTTGTATCCTCCCTCTAATTGTAGCCAGAGAATTGGGGAGTTGGAGCTTCCCTCACGTTGTAGCCTAAGAAACTAGGGGGTTGGAGCCTCCTTCCAGTTGCAACTAGAAAACAAAGGAATTTGGTGCTTCCAATGAATGTAATTCTTCAAGACATATAAGAAAAAACATTCTGTGGTTTTCTCCCGCTTTGGGTTTCCACGTAAAACACCGGTGTACTGTGTATGTGTATGATTGTTCATTTGTTCATTTCTTATTTACTCTGCAGTTATTGGATGATAATGATACATTGATATAACACTTGGATTATATGGTTAAAAAGGATAAATTTCTCTATTATTGATTCACCCCCCCTCTCAATAATCCAACATGTGGCTGCTACAAAGGTGACAAAGGAGATTGTGTGGCTAAGGAAGATACTAAAAGATTTGCAGGAGAAGAATCTGAATGCTACTCCATTATTGATTGACAACACTTTTGTAATCTAGTTGGCCAAGAATGCTAGATTCCATGATTGAATAAAACACATTAACATGAAGTACTATGTGATCTGACACCATGCAAAGGCCAAGACCATTCATTTGACACATTGTTTCACAAGTGATCAAACTACAAACATCTTCACCAAAGCTCTTGGAAGAGAAAAGTTTGAAAATTTCAAAATATGCTTGGACTCACAAACACCCCTTAGGATTAGGGGGGGAATGTTAGATACCTAATCCTTGAGATTATGGTATATTGCAAATGTTTAATTTAGGAGAAATATGAAGAGTCATAGATGAATACGACCAACCATTGGACCTGTGGGAAGATGAAATCAAAATCCATATTTGAATGTATTTATATGAGGTTCTCTTTAATGTTATTTAATTAATGTGTGGAGTTATTCAATGCCTGACCCATCAATGTTGGTGGAGTGAATGCTAGTAAACAGTCTTGGATTCCTAAGTTATTTCATTGACTTGTTAAGGAAAGAAAAGAAGCATCCTTGTTACATCCATTGACTATTTTAGTTGCTATAAGAATGAACTTGTAAAAGTTATAGCCAATGTTCAAATAGGTGAGTTTTGTAGTAAAGATGAATCTATTATGTGGATCCATAATTTTGTGAAAACCTAAAAAAAATTCATGCACGAAAATTCCTGCCAATTCAAAGATCACATGTCTTGTTAACTCCAATACTCTAGTTTTTAATCTTTGCAACTTACCAATTTCTTTGTCGACCTAGGTGTTGTTACTTACAAATTTCTTGTTGGTTTATAATGTTGATGGACATGTTTTTTGGCCTTCATCATTTTTCTCATAATCTTTTCCAATTTTCTTCAAGTAAAATCTATCACAAAATATTATTTTATTTATATATATTTATAAAAAAAATACAAATAAAAAACAATTTGTTTGTTTCATTCCATGATTTGTTTGATTTGTTCATGGTTTTAATTTCAATCCACCTACATTATCAAGTTCAATAGATCCATTCATAATTCCACATTCAACCCTCCCTCCCACAATTTCAAACTCAACCTGCCCATTCATAATTCTAAGTAGGAGTGTGCATAGTGATTACATTCTACATAGACTTTTGCATTCTCTATTCTTGGCCTGTATGTTATTATATGGCAACATTATGTTATGCTTGTGGTGTAATCCTCTCGAGGCTCACTTATGACCATTGTCCATAGTTTGCATAGTTTGCAAATGTTTCCATGATACATTATTATGCATATTTTATTAACCTTGGTGCCCTCGTATTTCCTAAGTGACATCACATTAGGAAATGTGTTCTTCATCCTCACGATTTACCTATTTCCTTAAGCTTTATGGCATTGACACCTTGTCTCTATACCTATTCCTATTAATAGCAAGTGATAATCTCTTAAAGCTAGTGATCTCCATGATCAATACTACATTGGCCTATAAACCTTATCACATGGCATCATTAATATTTAAATCATCATGTAGTTACCAAGATTAAATTAAATCTAATGATTTAAGTATTATTTTTCATCTATTGAGATTAAAGTTGTTATTATATAAGAAAAGTTGTGCCTTGGTCTTGGAGTATGGACTAAAAATGCTTTTGCTTGACTAAGAGTTCGTCTTTGTACTTAAGGAAACATATTAACACTATTGGTTTGACATTCTGAATTATGGTAGATTTTCCCACTTAATAAAAAAGAAAACAGGTTAACATTGTTGGTTTGACATTCTGAGCTATAGTGGGTTTTCCCACTTAATAAAAAAAGAAAATCTATGCCTGGGAAATACAACATTTTGGGATTGCAAAATTGGATACAATACTTAGTGAACCCTCTACTTCTGATTGTTCTTTAAAGAAATTGTTATGTTCCTCATACACACTAGAGACTCCGTAGCTATATATTTTTACATAATGTGCCAAAAGATACATCAAACTGGAATAATTAAAATGCAGATTTGTTGTTGGGAGCTGCCATATTGTCTTCATGGTTGTCCTCGTCATCTTGGTTCCTTTGACTTCCTGCCGATGCTGCTACATGATATTCTGATATTGGGTTTGATCCTCGAATTTGAGTCTAGTTGTTCTGCTGGACCTTGAAAGGAATCATTTTTATTTTTTAGACTGCTTCCTAGGGGTGTGTGGCTATACCAGTTGGTATGTAACCAGAATTTCACCTTGAACCTCTTGTACCTGTAAGGATTTCCTTTTTTGCAGTTATAGTGTCCTAATTTTCCCATAACTCTGTCGAAGTAATTTTCCCAATTTGATTTTGACTGAGTGTTGCTGTGAAAGTTTTTGGGAAGCCCCAGAGTGTCCTAAAAGAATCTTTGTCGAGATCACACAGGGTAGTAGTTTCAAGATTCCAAGACTGGGATTGGATGAAAATAAGAATAGGGGAAATGGAGGCCCTTTGATTTTTGAACTGACAGAGCTTGGATAATCTTCTGGGCATGCTTAATCTCAAATAAATGCCACACTTCGCTAACGAGATATTGGATTGGACAGATGATTGGACATGCTTAATCTCAAATAACTGCCACACTTTGCTAAAGATGAGCTCCGGGATAGATGATTGGATTGTTGATGGAGGATGAGGTCCTTGACCAACTGAGTATGAATCCAATTTCTTTTTACTCTCAATCCCCCACCCAGAAACCAATTTCCAAGGCCAAAATCATTCAAAATTTCATTGTAACTATTTCTTAAAGTAAAGTGGGCGGAAATAGTTTGATAATACAAAGAATTTGAGACTTGATTTAAAGCAATTCTACAATGATAATATGACTTGGAGTCACGTAGTTGGAAAGCATCCTCCTTGACCTGTGCTACTGAGCAGTCCTTCCCCAATTTCCTTTGTTGTGAGTCCATCTCGCCGAGGTCTAAATGGGTAATTTCACACACACCAAGATTGATGGAGGACATACTGAACTGATCTTGAGAACGAGAATTCTTAGCATATTTGACTCCCTGTGCTACCATCCTATGAACCATGATGATGCTTTCTTCATTGGGATCATGGAATAAGGTGAAGCTTACTGCTTCTGTTAACCTTTATTACTCCAATTCAAAGATGTGCTCCTTCTTTGGCCTCTCTATCTGCAGCAGAGTTGAGCTCTCTTTTAACATGATAGAGGGAATAAGCCTCGATTTTTTAGAGGAGGGTGTTGATTCTAGCTAGAACTTCAACGAAGATATTACCTCCTGTTATCTTTTGGGTGAGTAAAGCTCAGGACAAGGATAGAATCCGCTCAAATGATCATCTTCCTTATTCCCTTTGAGAGGGATAAATTGATTCCAACTAACCAAGTGAAATTTCTTGTGTGTCGATTTCCCTCCCTACCATAAAAAGGTTCTGATTTTTTTAGCCAATTGATTAGCGATTTATTTTGGTGCTAGAAGAGGAGAGCACTGATAGATTGGTAAAGATGATAAAAATGCTTTAATTGGAACTATTCTGGCCACTGGATTTAGCCATGGAGTGCCCCAGTGAGTAAGTTTTTTTTTTAATTTTGTCTAGGATTTGTTGCTAGACTTGAGAGTAGGAGGAATTTAGAGAAATTGGCATCCCTAAATACTTGAAAGATGACGAGTTTTTTGCAAGAGGGAATTGGAAGATTTGTGCTATGGCCCTCAAGGTCCAAGGTGGAGCGTTCCAACCATAAACTTGGCACTTTCTGGTATTGATGTATCCTCCTGATTCATCTAGGTGGGAATCCAAGACAAATTTGAATCTTGAAGCTATGATGAGAGAGGCACCGTGAACAATTTGGAGGCCACAGAGGTTTCCTATTTCCATTTCATGTTCCAAATTTCTGGTGAGAGCATCTGAAACTATGATAAAGAGGAGGGGAGACATTCGGTAGCCTTGCCAAAGTCCTTATCTTATTTGGAAGAAGGTTGTAGGTCAGTCATTAACAAGAGGAGTGATCCAGGGGCTTTTAATACAAGATGATATCCAATCGATGAAGTTTTTCGTTGAATCTGAAACATTCCATGAACCTGAAAAATAAAAGAATGTTTAACCCTATCAAAAGCATTGGCAATGTCAAGCTAAACTACCATACCTTTGTCTTTTTTCCTATAACTTGTGTGGATTTCCTCTTGAACAAGGACAATATTTTCCAAGATTTTTCGATCTTGCATGAAGTCATCCTAATTGGGGGAGATTAATCTAGAGAGAATAATTTTGTGGAGGGAGGATGTAATTTTATCTAGGATTTTGTAAGAATCATTACATAGTGACATAGGACCAAAGTGGGAGAAAGAGGTAGGGTTAGTTTCTTTGGGAATGAAAGCTATGAAGGATGATTTTGTATTCCCCCCCAGTCTAAGAGAGATGTGGACATATTGTAGCATTCTTTTGAAATATGTTTTGATGAGGTTCTAGAAATGCCGGTAGAAGGAGATGGGGAATCCATCGAGGCCAGGGGCTTTATCAGGTTCAAGGCTCCAGATGGATGACATAATCTATGCTTCAGTAAACAATTGCATGAGTGCGAGATTCTCTTCTTTGGTTACCAAGTTTGGAATTTGCTCGAGCATTGACAGAGTGTTGGTATGGTCTGCAGCCTCACTTGGAGTAAACAATGCCTCAAAATGGTTTTTGGTTGTTGATTTTATTTCCTCAAAGTCTATAAGAGTGGATCCATCTCCATGTGTTATCTTTTCCACATTGTTTTTGTACTGGAAAATCTTGGCTTGCTTATGGAAGAACTTAGTGTTTTTATACCCCACCTTGAGCCAAAGGCTATAGGATTTTAAATGCCAGTATTCTTCTTCCTTTTTTAGCGTATCCCAATATTTACATTGAAGATTGATCTCTTCCTTTTGGATATGATATGTAATGTCTACAAATTCAGATTTCTTTCGCAAACTATCAAGATTTCTTTTTATGATCTTTTTCTCTTCAACTAGGGAGGGAAATGAGGTTTTTTCCCAACACTTTAGAGCTTGCTTGACCAGCATGAGTTTATGCTCCCAAATGAAAATTGGAGTTCCCAAGATATAGGTCACCCAAGTATCAAGTTCACATCATCTTGATGATGAATCCATTGTGGGTGTTGGTCACTGTAATTGCTTAATTAACTAAACAATCAAGTGCTACATAAATTGTCAACCCAGGGAAGTTTGTTTATTTCAAAGGTAATCACACACTATATATGCTCAATATCAAAAGAAACCTAGAGTTGTAGTAAAAACATATTAATCACACCTTGCCTTGAACAAACTAAAGTTCTAACTTGAATTACAGGAAAGTAATCTACCTATTGCAGAGTTCAAAGTTTAAAGAGATAATTGCCTGGATTACATTAAGAGATAACAACCTAGGAAAGAAATCCTTCAAGACACTGCAAAAGGAAAGACCAACTATTATGTAACCAGAGAATAGGACCCTATTCCCACAAGCAAGAATCTTTAGCACCTGTTTTCGATCATCACACTTTTATGAACTCATTGCTAATTGAAATGATTGACACACACTGAAGACTAACTACCTCTTAACATAGAATAGGACCCTATTCCCCAAGCAGGAATCTTCAGCACCTGTTTCCGATCATCACACTTTTATAAACTCATTGCTAATTGAAAATGATTGGCATGCACTGAAGGCTAACTACCTCTAACAGAGAACAGGACCTTATTCCCCAAGCAGGAATCTTCAGCACCTGTCCCTGATTATCAAGCTTTCATAAATTCACCAAACAGGATTGCTAACTAGAATGATTAACAATTACCCAAGCATGAATCATATGAAAACAACGTAACAATCAGTAAAGCAGAGTTTCAACAAGACAAAGTTCAGTAAAGTAGTGTTTCAGCAAAACATAATTTAATCAAGGGATGAACAGAAATAACACTAACACACTACAAAGCTAATGGGTGAATCTTGTGAAGAAGGTGGGCCCTCCCTTCTCACAAGATTCCCCTGAAACGAAAGGAACTAGAGAGAAATGCTCAGAACAATCTTTTATTCATCTGTCAATTGTATCATATTACAATGTCTGAAATAAAACACGTCCTTCTCTGTAAATCCTTTCTTAGCCAAACAGAAGGTCCTCTCTAATGATGATTTCCTCTTATTTAAAGAGAAGAATCCCCTCGATACAATTTGATCATCCAATTACATGTGTACATATGAGTCCTATTCTTAGTCAGATCGACTCTCTATACTGGAATAGGATATCCTAGTCTCCCGCAACAGAATGCTATTACAATAGTTGAAAAGGTGTTGAGTGGGGTGTTGTTGTTTCAGCTGGAATAACAACTTCTTTATTTGTCCTCTTGTTACTGTTGTTGTATGTTGTTTTAGCATCGCAAATCGTGGGTTTTTTCAGCAACGGGATTTGCGTTCTAACTGTTTCAACACGTGGTCACGCGACAACGATGGTTAATTCTGGCTCAAGGTGCGGCTGTTGTGGTCAATGTAACAGCTTTGTGTTGTTGTTTCAGCATTGTAGACCACAGAGGGTGTAACAGCTTCTTCTGTGTGAGTTGTTGTTTCAGCATCGTAGACCACGGAGAGTGTAACAGCTTCTTCTGTGTGAGTTGTTGTTTCAGCATCGTAGACCACGGAGAGTGTAACAGCTTCTTCTGTGTGAGTTTTTGTTTCAGAATCATAGACCACGGAGAGTGTAACAGCTTCTTCTATGTGAGTTGTTGTTTCAGCATCGTAGTCCACAGACTGTTTCAACCACAGGGTTTGCGTGCTTTAACTGTTTCAGCAACAGGCCTCAATGCTAATCTGCAGTTTGAACTGTTTCAGCACTTATACATTTTTGATCAATGGTTAAGTACGAGAGTAATGTAAAATTATAAGCAAAACATATTAAACATATAGTAAAGAGAAGAGATGTTGTATACCTTTGGAAAGATAGGGTAATGTGATAATGTGAGTTTAAATGTGAGTGAAACAAGGGTGTAAAGGTAGAAAAAAGTGTGAGAAAAAAGGTACATTGTATGTTCCTAACATCCCCCCCAACTTAAAATGTTGCATGTCCTCAGGCAACTTCACTCTGAATCAGAATCTGAATACCGACTCTGAGCGTGCAAGTTACTCAGGCAGTAGCTGTGGAAGGTGCTGTCTATTGGAGCTCTGAACCATTGAACATGTTGTAACCTTTGCCAAGTTGTTGTTTCGGCCTTCTTGGGCAACTTATAATGAACTTGATATTTCTCTGTTGGCATCTAGAGGATAGGAAAATGAAACTGATACCCTATCCATCTTTCAACACATTGTTGAACACACTTGATGTAGCTAGGCACCTCGGAGATTGCTATCTCAAGATTAGTGGGGATGAAGGGATTGTGTTGTTGTATTTTCCCAGTAGATTGTTTCCAAAACATGTTATTTGCTTGTAGGGAAGAAATCTCTGTGGATTTAATGAACTATTGACAATCTTGAAGCACTGTTGTCTGTAGTTGCTGAATGTGTTGAGTCATCCCTGGTTTCTTCAAAAACTGATAATATTTTGTAACAAAGGTGGCATCATTTTGTGGTTCTGGCCGTATCCAGAGAAGGAAGTTGTCCTCGTTATGCTTGGCAGCTAGGAAGTGATCCTGCCATATAATCTGATTTTAAGGAAGGAGGTGAGTGCCCGAATCTGGATGTCACCGACAAGAGGGTTAAGGTTAAGCTGTCGGTTCTCAAGGATGGCCTCATTATGAAAATATAATTCACAGAGAAGGTGTTGATCCATAGCAGAGGCTTCTGCAAAAGTTTTAACAAAATCTGCTAGATTTAACACTGCATGGGGTCTGCCTTCTTTGATTGACTTGATCTGAAACCATGTAAGTCATTCCATGAGGAACAAAGAGTAATTGTAGGATGGTTTCCTTGCAGCCAACAAATTTTGTGCCAAGTCAAATATCAGGAGCAATTTGCCTTTTAGCTCTTTGTTCTGTTTCTTAAGGTCACGGGATTCCTGGTGTGTTTTCTCCAAAGCTTCCCAGTTTGAATAAATGTTGTTTAGCCAGATTAGCCTGTGTTTCTGCAGGCTTTTGGCATGTGTAACAACAGACTCTTTTTTCCATTTGTCTATTATTGCCTGCTCATCCCATCGCTGAGTTTGTGTTTCAGTGTTGCAAGTAGTAGGCTGAGGTAGGGTCTGAGTGGCTTGTTCCACAAAGGTGTGGGTATTGATCTGGCTAGGAGGTGTAGATTCATCAATAGGAAATGTTTGTACAACTTTATTAACAAAAGCAGGGGTTTCATGTTTGACATTTGTTGTAGGCCAGGGTTCAGTCTTAATTTTGGAAGGTCCTGCTGATTCCTGTGTAACAACAGGTTTTTCTTCTTTGACTGCAAACGTCATAGGTGCAGGGGAAGCTCCTGGCATTGGAATTTGAATTACTTTGTAGCCTGCTTGATAGTAGATGTCCCCACATTGACTGCACATATATTCTCTACATGGATTCTCTGTTGTAGTTCCCTATGACATGGTCGCTATGCGAGCTAGGGTGTACAATTTAAGTTCCTTCTCATAGGCTTCCTTTGCCATGGATAGCTCTTGCTTGTAGGCTTCCAGTTCAGACCTTAGGAACTCATTTTCTTGTAAGACAGAGGCCATTGTTGGTTCTGGTTGAGGGGTGACTGGTTCTTGTGTAACAGTCACATCAGCACTAGCTGGTTCTTTTAGAGCAGCTACAGGATCGTCAACTGCTTCTTGTATTTCATCTTCTTGATGTAGAGAAAGTAATGTTGCAGCACCCTGAGCATTTGATTCCTATGTCTCGGTATCAATATCAGCAGCTGGTTCTTGTGTTTTAGCTGTAGCTGGTTCTTGTGTGACAGCTATAGCTGGTTCTTGTGTTTCATCTACTAAATGGGTAGTTGGTTCTTGTGTTTTAGCTACTGACTGAGTAGCTAGTTCTTGTGTTTCAGCTACTAAATGGGTAGCTGGTTCTTATGGTTCAGCTAATAAATGGGTAGCTGGTTCTTGTGGTTCAGCTACTGAATGAGTAGATGGTTCTTGTGTTTCAGGTACTTGATGAGTAGCTGGTTCTTGTGTTTCAACTACTTGATTTAAAACAGATGATGTCGCAACACACTGGACATCTAGTTCTTGTGTTTCAGTGCTCGTGGATGGAATAGGTAAAGATTCTGGAATTTGGGAGGTTGGAGGTGTACGGGGTTTTAGTTGGATGGGTTGGGGGTTTAGGGTAGTGGTAGTAGTGGTTGCCCTTGTTGAGGCCCTTGTTCTCTTTCTTTGTAAAAAGGGCAGAAAGAAAGGAATTTGCTTTCGTTTGCATGGGGGATTTTCCTCAATGATGGGACAGGGAGAATTGTCTGGTTCATAATCATCACTAAGAATATGAACGAAAGGAGTGGATGATTCTGGTAAAATTTGGGGCGGGCTTGGTATGGTAAGAGGGTTAATTGGATTTATTGGGTCTATAGGCGGACTGTTAGGTACTTCCAGAGGGTATGGAGGATTTTGTGGTTGTTGTTCCTGAAGATTTTCAGGAATTTCAACAGCATTAAGGATGATATGTTTGTGGCTGAACAAGCGAATGCCATTGGTAGGGAGACTTGAAACCTATGCTATATCCTCTTCTTTAACTAAAATCCGAACCCCTTGAACAATGGAATGATCTTCTTGGAGATTTCGAGCAAATTGCAGAACCTGTTGTTGATCAAACCCCTGGAATCTCTGAAAATAATCGACCCATCCTGCCTGTAGAAAAATTTGATAGACTTCTGGATACAGTTCTAACAGGGCTATCATGGCGGGTTTGTACTGTATAACAGGGCCTCCCATAGCTAATAGCTCGGTAAAATGCAGCGTCACAGAGTGGAGTAACCGCTTCTGTGCAAAGTGAGTTTTTCAGGTGAAGGCATGCAAATGGTGGTGAAATAAACGAAAGGATGGTAAAAAGGAATGACGGTGGTTGATTAGTGTGAAATGATGGTATAAAAGTTTGATATTTCCTCCCCCCCCCCTCAAGTGCGGCTAATAATGATTTTACATGAGTGGTAATAATGAGTTGGAATCTTCTCATTAACTATAGTTCAATTGTATTTCCATATAAAATTTACATACCTCATCTTTACCTTTTTAATTCGTACTTCAAACAAAATATAGTGCCTGTCCATAATAGTTCTACAGTAGCAATGGCGGAGACTTTTGATTTGTTAGAGGAATTGTATCACGGATTTATTTACTGGAAGGACAAAATGTAGTATGAGAGCGCAAAAGCTTATTGACAGAGAATGTTGAAAAGTTAGTGTTTCAGCCATAGGAAGAATAGAGAAATGTTTGCTGAGAAGTGATGTTGCAGAATACTGCTGAGGAAGTGGTGTTTCAGCAGTGGCGACATGTTACTGAGTAGTGGTGTTTCGGCAATGGGGAAAGGATGTGAAAAATTGTTGAATAGTGGTGTTCCAGCAATGGGAAAAGAAGGGAGAGAAATTGTTGAACGGTGGTGTTTTGGTAATGTGGAAATGTGGAAAATTGTTGAGCAGTGGTGTTTCAGCAATGGGAGAAAAATGTGAACAATTGCGGAACAGTGGTGTTTCATCAATGGGGGAAGGATGTGAAAAATTGATGAACAGTGGTGTTTCAGCAATGGAGAAAATGTGAAAAATTGTTGAACAGTGGTGTTTCAGCAATGGGAAAAGAAGGGCGAGAAATTGTGGAATGGTGGTGTTTCAGCGGTGGGGAAAAGGCGCAAAGTTGTTGAACAATGGTGTTTCAGCAATAGAGAAAGTCAAAAAGTTGTTGAACAGTGGTGTTTCAGCAATGGAGAAAGAGCAAAAAGTTGTTGAACAGTCGTGTTTCAGTAATGGGGAAGCTTGCCTCTTCTTGAAGTAGGATCGTCCTTTCTTAGTAGGCCTGTGCTTTGATTGGGAATCTGCAAAAATCAATTGTAACATGGTATTTCTTGACATGGATTATTAGTAAGCGAAATCTAATCTAATACTAAAGAAATTAAATTAAAAATAATTAATTGCAATGAGGGGTAGGATCCCCCTCTAAAAAGAGGTAATGAGAGTCCACCACACATGTAGCCTTAAAATCTTCTTTGGAAATAGGGCACTGGTACAGACAGAACCGATGACCATTTACAAGAAATGGTGTTTTAGAGTCATCGATTGTGAGGAGCCTTACTGTTCCATTGGGGAAAACAGTTTCTACTTCGTAAGGTCCAAGCCATATTGTACGTAGTTTCCCTTGAAATTCTTCAAACCGAGAGTCGTACAGTAGGGCCCAATTACCTTTTTGGAATTGCTTATGCTTGATAGTTTTGTCACGCCATTTTGATCTTTGTTGTTGAATCATAGTTGTCTGATGAATGGCATCTAGTCTTTTTTTATCCAATTCATTAAGCTGCTGCAACCTGGTTGTCTATGCATCAGTCAAATCAAGGTTGACAACTAAAGAAATCCTTAAGGTTTTGATTTCAAATTCCACAGGAAAGACAACACTTTTTCCATAAACTAATTCATAGGGAGAGAATCCTGTAGTATTTCTCCAGGTAGTTCTGTAGGCCCATAATGCTTCAGGGATTCCGTGAGACCAGTCCTTTCTGTTTCCTTCATTGTTTTTGTGAGAATGGCTTCTATTACTTTATTTGTGCTTTCCACCTGTCCATTGTCTTGGGGGTGGTATGTTGTAGTCAATCTATGCTAAATATGATATTTTTCAAGGGTGGCTTTAAAACCATGAGAAGTGAAAGGAGGTCCTTCATCTATAACTAATTCTCTTGGCACTCCAAATCTGATGAAGATGTCTTCAAATAGGAAATCTAGAACTGCTTCTTCAGTTTCTCTATGGAGTGCTTTAGCTTCCACCCACTTGGTCATATAATCTGTGCAGACCACTATGTAAACTTTTTGATTGGATGGGGGGTTAATGGGTCCTATAAAGTCTAAGGCCCATCTTTCAAATGGTTCAAGTACTATCTGGGGGTTTAATGGCATTTCATCTCTATGATTAGGTTGGCCCATTCTTTGGCAGCTATCACAAGTCCAGACATATTTCTTTGCATCTTTAAAAAGTGAGGGCCAATAATACCCCATCCTGAGAATTTTATGTGCTATTCTCTTATCAGCAAAATGCCCTCCACAAGGGCCAACATGACAAGATTTTAGTAGATCATAAACCTCATCTTCTCTAATGCACCTTCAGATTTCTTGATCAAGTCCTGTGTGGAAAAGACACCTACTTATCCAGCTATACCGAGCACTTTGTTGAATGATTCTTCTTTTCTCTCGGTGGGATAGGTGTAGTGGTAACTTCCCTGCAACCAAGTAGTTAGTGATGTCTGCATACCAAGGTGAGTGAGTAGACACTGCAAATAGATATTCATTAGGAAAGGAATCATCTACTAGCCTATCATCATCAGGTGTTAACCGAGAAAGGAAATCAGCAACTACATTTTCTTTTCCTGGTCTATCTACAATTGTAATATCAAATTCTTGCAATAATAGTAACCATCTGGTGACTCGAGCATTTGTGATAGGTTTGTTCATTAGA
>ML777660.1:1020683-1035420 GCA_009831015.1 Picea engelmannii | reverse complement strand
GTTAACAATTTCATCGTATGATTCCTTAGATATGTCCCATTTTCCAAGCATATTCAACATATCTAGACAGTCATCCCTTACTCCTTTTAATAATATAGTTTTAAGAATATCTTTACTTACATTGGGGTGACTGGATCTTTGTAGATTGTACTGTAGCCTTTCTACAAAGTCCTCCAGATTTTCATCCTCTTTCTGTATCATCTTAAATAGTTCTTCCCTTTTTTCTCTTGTTTGGCAATAGTCCTAGTATTTATTCAGGAATTTCTATTTCATCTATTCCCATGTTGTGATTACATGGCCTCCAAGACTCATGAACCATCTTAGTGCATTTCCTTTCAATATTGCTGGAAATAGCTTTAATTTTTGAGCATTGGAAATGTAATCATAACTTCTGCATAATATATCAAACTCAAAAAGGAACTCATCAGGATCCTCTGAAGACAAACCATGAAAGTTAGGTAGTGTTGAGAGTGGAATGTTCTTCATGGGAGCTACCGCTCTAGGAAGATCACCAATAGGAAATCCTAATGTGGAAAAAGAGTTTTCATCATTTACCTCTCTTTCAAGACCTGCCTATTCTTCATTATACTCATCCATGTTTTCTTCTGTTTGCTCCCCTGCTGCGCTTGCTCTGTCCTCAATGTTTCCTGTTGGTTTCTCGACTGTCTCTGGACTCCAAACTTCTTTCCCCGTTTCAAAGTTTGCTTGAAATGAAGGTTGGGATTTTGGTTTCTGAGAGTTTGGTAGTTGAGCAGAAAATTCAGACTTTGATATAATCTCGTCAATATAAGTCTTTCATCCTCCTCTTCCTCTACCCTTTCCACCTGTAGGGTCGGTGTCTTTGGGGTCTCCACGTCCTCTCATGCAATATTTGTATCTAAAAAATCATAAGTGCTTTTGAAATCTATAATTACCTTCCCTGGCAACGGCGCCAAAATGTTGGTCACTGTAATTGCTTATTTAACTAAACAATCAAGTGCTACATAAATTGTCAACCCAGGGAAGTTTGTTTATTTCAAAGGTAATCACACACTATATATGTTCAATCTCAAAAGCAACCTAGAGTTGTAGTAAAAACATATTAATCACACCTTGCCTTGAACAAACTGAAGTTCTAACTTGAATTACAGGAAAGTAATCTACCTATTGCAGAGTTCAAAGTTTAAAGAGATAATTGTCTAAAGAATCCTGGATTACATTAAGAGATAACAACCTAGGAAAGAAATCCTTCGAGACACTACAAAAGGAAAGACCAACTATTCTGTAACCAGAGAACATGACCCTATTCCCACAATTAGGAATCTTCAACACCTGTTTTCGATCATCACACTTTTATGAACTCATTGCTAATTGAAATGATTGACACACACTGAAGACTAACTACCTCTTAATAGAGAACAGGACCCTATTCCCCAAGAAGGAATCTTCAACACCTGTTTCCGATCATCACACTTTTATGAACTCATTGCTAATTGAAAATGATTGGCATGCACTAAAGGATAACTACCTCTAACAGAGAACATGACCCTATTCCCCAAGCAAGAATCTTCAGCACCTGTCCTTGATTATCAATCTTTCATAAATTCACCAAACAGGATTGCTAACTAGAATAATTAATAGTTACCCAAGCATGAATCATATGAAAACAACGTAACAATCAGTAAAGCAGAGTTTCAGCAAGACAGAGTTCAGTAAAGTAGTGTTTCAGAAAAATAGAGTTCAGTAAAGTAGTGTTTCAGTAAAACAGAATTTAATCAAGGCATGAATAGAAATAATACTAACACACTACAAAGCTAATGGGTGAATCTTGTGAAGAAGTTGGGCCCTCCCTTCTCACAAGATTCCCCTGAAACGAAAGGAACTAGAGAGAAATGCTCAAAACAATCTTTTATTCATCTGTCAACTGTATCATATTACAATGTTTGAAATAAAACACGTCCTTCTCTATAAATCCTTTCTTAGCCAAACAGAAGGTCCTCTCTAATGATGATTTCCTCTTATTTAAAGATGAGAATCCCCTCGATACAATTTGATCATCCAATTACATGTGTACATCTAACTCCTATTCTTAGTCAGATCGACTCTCTATACTGGAATAGGATATCCTAGTCTCCTGCAACAGAATGCTATTACAATAGTTGAAAAGGTGTTGAGTGGGGTGTTGTTGTTTCAGCTGGAGTAATAGCTTCTTTATTTGTCCTCTTGTTACTGTTGTTGTATTTTGTTTCAGCATCGCAAATCGCAGACTGTTTTAGCAACGTGATTTGTGTTCTGACTGTTTCAGCACGTGGTCACACGACAACGATGGTTAATTCTGGCTCAAGGTGCGGCTGTTGTGGTCAATGTAACAACTTTGTGTTGTTGTTTCAGCATCGTAGACCACAGAGGGTGTAACATCTTCTTCTGTATGAGTTGTTGTTTCAGCATCGTAGACCACAGAGAGTGTAACAACTTCTTCTATGTGAGTTTCTATTTCAGCATCGTAGACCACGGAGAGTGTAACAGCTTCTTCTGTGTGAGTTGTTGTTTCAACATCGTAGACCACAGAGAGTGTAACAGCTTCTTCTGTGTGAGTTGTTTTTTCAGCATCGTAGTCCACAGACTATTTCAAACACAGGGTTTGCGTGCTTTAACTGTTTCAGTAATAGGCCTCAATGCTAATCTGCAGTTCGAACTGTTTCAGCACTTATACATTTCTAATCAACGGTTAAGTACGAGAGTAATGTAAAATTATATGCAAAACAGATTAAACATATAGTAAAGAGAAGAGACGTTGTATACCTTTGGAAAGATAGGGTAATGTGATAATGTGAGTTTAAATGTGAGTGAAATAAGGGTGTAAAGGTAGCAAAAAGTGTGAGCAAAAAGGTACATTATATGGTCCTAACAGTGGGTTGAAACGAAATGGAATGGGTCCATAATTCGGGAGGGCTTGAAGGTGGAGAGATATTGGCTTCTGGTCAGAGGTGATCGGTGAGAGAATGTAAGATTTAATGGAGGTGTTTTGATTTAAGAATCTGTTTTTCACCAGAAACCAGTCCAGTCTTGCTACTATGTGCCCTTTTCATGCTTGCATGTTGGACCAAGTATACTTCCCATGCTATAGGGGAATATCTAATAAATCACATTCCAATATGAAATCTTCTACACTATATGATCCAGATTCATGAGAAGAATGAAATGAATAGTAGACTAAATAACACAAAGATACAGAGCACAACAATAGATATCCAATGAACAATAAACTTTATTGAATAAATAAAATAGGTTGAAACTGTAAAACTACAGAACTGAAAACAACTTGCTCGAAGGGTGGTAGTTATCTCTGAGAAGAGATGTGGCTACTACGCACATCCGTCTGAGCAGAATGATTGCAATGAGGCTCCAAAGGCATGTTTAACAATACTCATGAATGCCAAAACCCTAGAAATCCAAAAATCTAACCTTAGGAGATGAAACGCCAAAAGTTATGTGGGCCCCGATGGGTTAGTTGGTACCTCAACTTCTCGAGGTCGTAACTTTTGCATACAACCTTCGTTTTAGGCGCGTGATAGCCTGTTGGAAAGGTATTTTCGAGAACTACACATTATGTCTTCAAACTCTAACATCATGTACATTTTGACTGTGGCAAGCCAAAAAAACATTTTTTAGGGCCCCAAAATGGCCTTGGAAGTACAGAAGAATGCACTGACATGAAAGCTTCCAAAAATAAGCTAGTTGGATTAGGTGGGAGGCCACCAATCTCCATATGGAAGCTGAGTAGGGATTTAGACAACCTTGAAAGTGTATAACCCACAATTACAAAGAATTACAAAAGAATGTACTGAACTAAAATTGTCAAAAGGAGCTAGTTGGAATAGGTGGGTGGCCACCAATATGCACCTAGATCAGTCCTCCCCCCTTACAAAAAAATGGTCTCCATTGCATTTAGTACCCCCATCAGGTGAGGAAATTTCTGCTGAATTTGGCCCTATGTGAGCCATTTTACTTGGTGCAAGAGCTCCCCTACCTTGACAACTCGATAAAGTTGGATTCTCTGCTAGCGATTGCCCTTGACCTGTGTGTCCACTATCTGATCAGTGGGTTCCTATTCCATGCAGTCAGGGTTGAGATTTGTTGGTGTCAATTGTTCTATGATCTATATGGTGTCCAATAATGGTGGAAAATATGGCCAGAGGAGATCCACATTGAACACCGGGTGCAATCCAAGGAAGGGGGGAGTGTTGAGATCAAAAGCATTGTCTCCCACAGCCTTGGTGATAGTGTAAGGACCATAGCGAAGTGGACAAATATTTTGATGGGGCCTTGTAAGGCATTCTTTCTACAAATGTAACATGACCTTGTCTCCCACCTACAACTTGTGTGGTACCCGGTGTTGATCATGGCACTTCTTGTACTTAGCATTGGAATTCTGCAAAATCTCATGGACCTGTTGGTAGATGTGTTGAATCCGCTCAATGAATCTGGTGGCTTTGTCGGCCTCAAACTAAACATGGGAATATTTTGTATGTGTGGTTCCAAGAGGTAGTGCAACATCAATGGGACCGATGGGTTGGAATCCCAGCCCCACCTGAAATGGGCTATCGTTAGTGGAGCTATGGAAAGCCTTTTTGTAGTTGTGTTGAACACAGGAAAGAATTTCATCCCATGTACGTGGATTCTTAGAGTTATACATGTGTAGGATTTTCACAATCATCTGATTGAAAACCTCTGTCTGGCCATCGATTTGAGGGTAGAAGGCAGTGGATTTAGTGAGCTTGGTGTCCAACAGTGACCAGAGACTCGACCAAAATGTGTTGAGGAACCTATTGTCTCGATCGGAGATGATGGTTTGTGGTATCCCAAAATGGACCCACTCATTCGAAGAAGAGCTTGGCAGTATATGCTGCTGTGATTCTCTTCTTGTAGGTTGTGAGAATGGCCATCTTGGAAAATTGATCAACCACCACAAATACATAATCATTTCCTTGCTTGGTAGACAGAAGGACAGACATGTAATCCATCAATATGGATTCCCAAGGCCTCTCGGCAGTAGGAAGAGGGGTGTATAATCCTTGCTTCTTGATGGATGGCTTGGAAATGGAACAGGCAGTGAAAGATCTGATATACTTGCTAATGTCTTGTCGAAGTTTTGGCCAATAAAAATGTTTCTGTAGAATGGCCACAATTTTTTCCATGCCAAAATTTCATGCCATCTTTGCATGCTTGCTTGCAGGAACAGAGAGGTGGCCCAAATGGCATAACAACCCGTCCTGAATTTGAAAATCAATCACATTCACACCTATACTCAAGAGCGGATAGGTGTTGGTGAAGTCAGATCTTGTTGATAAAGTTGGAGCCACTTAGATGCCGCATGTCCACAGGAATGGAGCAGGGTGGTGAGTGCATCCACCAGAGGTCGACTGAGGCAACTAATGACACAATTTGTGCTCCTTGTCTTATACTTGATGTTGAGATGGAACTATTGCAAATATGTGGAACACTTTTGATGGTGATCATTTTGCAACTTCCCCTGTGTCTATATGAACTAGAGAGGCTTGTGATCAGTGTGGATGATTGTCTCCTTTCCCAGAATGTAATGTTTCCATTGACGACAGGCTTGTAAAATGGAATACATTTCCTTGTCATAGGTGGGGTATTTCCAGACAGTATTTGAGAGTGTCTCACTATGGTATGCTATCGGATGACCATGCTGAGTGAGAACTGCACCTACAACATATTTGGATGCATCGATATCAATATCGAACGATTGTTATAGATCAGGTAAGGAGAGTATTGGAGATGAACACAAGATGTGCTTCAAATCATCAAATTCTCATTGTTGTGCCTTCCCCCATGTGAACTTTGCCTTGCCACTGCCCTTGGTCACTTGGTTGAGGGCCCATGCAATATGGGGGAATTCCAAAACGAACCGTCGGTAGAAGTTCGCAAGTCCCAAGAAGCTTTGAAGCTCGGTTAGTGTGGTCGAGGCTAGACAGTCACATAAGACTTGGATCTTAGTTGGATCCACATGTACCCCATGTTCATCAACAATGTGTTCCAATTATTGGACCCTGTTCATGCCAAAGAAGCATTTTTCCAAGTTGGAATATAGCTTTTGTTGCTGCAGAGTGCTCAAAACCTGTTGAATATGTTGCATGTGATCCTCCCAAGTTCCGTTGAAGATGAGGATGTCATCCAGATATACCACCAAAAAAGAGTTGTTGAAGGGTCTCAATACATCATCCATCAACCTCATGAAAGTTGTTGGTGCATTTGTTAGGCCAAATGGCATGACCAACCATTCGAATAGACCTTCTTTAGATTTGAAATTTGTCTTCCATACATCAATCGGTTCGATGGGAACCTAGTGGTAGCCATACTTTAGGTCAATCTTGCTGAAGAACTTGGCCCCCTTGAGTTTTTCAAGAAGGTCATCAATTCGTGGAATTGGGTATCGGTTCCTGACTGTGATTTTGTTTAATTATATGTAATCAATGCTGAGCCACCAGGTCCCCTCTTTCTTCTACATCAGTACAATCGGGCTTTCGCAAGGGGAGGATTTGGTTCTGATGTTCCCTTTTTGAAGCATCTCTTGGATCTGACGCTTGATTTCATCATTTTCCATCAGGGAGCAATGATAAACTCGTCCATTAGGTAGAGGTGCATCAGGGGTTATCTCAATTGGATAATTGACTTGGTAGTGCATCGGTACCCCGGTGGGTGAGGATAATATGTCTCTATACTCTTCCACGATTCTGTCCACTTGCTTCTGCTGCAAATAGAGGCTCTATGTAGAGGTCATGGATCTGGCGGAGACCTTTTGCTTACTGTGAGCATGAATCATAAAGAAGACAAACTTCTCGGTCTGTGAAATTACCTTATTGCATTGCTTAGCAAATATTAAAGAAATAGCGGTAGGCGGTGCTACCTCTGGTATCATGTACAATTTTATACACAAAGTAATAATAACATTGTGGGGTCTAGATTCATACACAACATTTTGCTTCCACAAATATGGCTATCCTAAAAAGACATCACAAACTTCAAGGGGATAAATATCACACAATACCTCATCTTTGAAGGGCTTGTTGTCGTAGGGCAGATGATATTGTTGGCTGACGCAGAGATCTCTTCCTTGGTGAAGCCAACCGATGGTGTAGGGATGCGGGTTCGATGTCATCAGAAGTGCCAACTTCTTGATGAACTCTGCTGAGATCAGGTTCTTATGACTAACTTTATCGATAATGAAATGAAGCGGAGCCCCATTTACCCACATCTGTGAGTGAAAGAGGCATTCCCCTTCCTCTGGTTCTTCTGGTTCTCTTGGCTAGAATTTGGTGGTAGTGGCAGTGGCCCTAGGTTTAGCATCGATAATCCACTTCCCTCCTTCTAGATTTGATTCAAAGTTTGAATCTTCCTCTAACTCGGAAGCTTTCAACTCGGCCACCAGTGACTTCTTGGAGTGACATTCTTCGGTGTTGTGCCAAGGGATTTTATGGTATTCACACCACTTTCCTGTGTCCTTCTTCGACTTCTCATTACCCTTGTTCTGTTGTGGGTTGGAGTGGTTTTCTTGAGAGTGGTCATCTTTTCTCTGTCCCTTGTTTGGTGGGTTGGGGTCGCCTTTTCCCTCCTTCGGCTGTGAGGAGTTTTCAAATCCAAACTCTCACCTCTTCTTCTTAAATTTCCGCTCGATCTTGACAACATATCTATAATTCGTACCCAATGATGTGATGTCCAGAACTCCATTTCTATGTGAATGTATCTATGCAAAAAAATGCATTATTTGAGCACCAGATGTCGTTCAAAGTCTTTGATACCCAATTTGGTGCACAAGGTATGGAAAATATTGGTGAATCTGGTACTGTCTGGTCCCTTTCCTGATGCAGGGTGGTCCATCTTGTGTATTGGTCCCTGTATCTTCCAAAAGGGTAGTATTATTCTTTAATGGAATTTTTGAAGGAATCCCATGTGGGGGTGACCGCAAATATTGCAGTTTCCTCTATGGCCCTTTGCTCAGAGTAAGTATCCCACCAGCCCTTAACACAGGGGACGACCTTGAGGAGTGCAAAAGTAATATTTTTCCTATCGAAAAAATTATGGACAGAAAAATACCCTTTGAGTAGATTCAACCATTTATCTACAACATCCACATCTATCAGTCCTTCAAATAGTGGAATATCAAAATTTACTTGTACCTTGAAGGGGTTTGCATGGCCGCTTGATGAATATGCGTCTCCTGTGGGATGCCGCCAAAGGATCTATACAAAGTTGTCCATTATTCTGTTCCTTTGTCTCTCAAGGGATTCCTCGGGCAACATTTTAAAAGGATCTCCTGCACTATCATATTTATTTTTGTCCCCCATGGATTTTTGTCGATATCAACGTAGCCAATCTTGCAAAGGATCAACTGGTTTGAGTCCCAACTTCTTGTACCTAGATCTTGTCAAGGACATGCACGAAGAAAAATAAATGAAGAGAAAATCAATCTGATACCACTTATCCATATTTATGAGCGGAATGAAATGAATAACAGAATGAATACAATAAAACAAAGATAGGGAGCACAACAATAGATATCCAGTGAACAATAACTTCTATTGAATAAATAAAATAGGCTGAAACTGTAAAACTGCAGAACTGAAAACAACTTGCTCGAATGGTGGCGGTTATCTCTAAGAAGAGATGTGGATGCTATGCGCATCTGTCTGAGCATAATGATTACAATGAGGCTCTAGAGGCATTTTTAACATTACTCATGAATTCCAAAACCCTAGATATCCAAACACCTAACCCTAGGAGATGAAACACCAAAAGTTATGTGGGCCCCAATGGGTAAGTTCGTACCTCAAATTTCTGGGGTTGTAACTTTTGCATATGACCTTTGTTTTAGGTGCGTGATAGTCCGTTAGAAAGGTATTTTTGAGAACTACACATTATGTCCTTAAACTCTAATTTCATCTACAATTTGACTGTGGCAAGCCAAAAAACCATTGTTTAGGGCCCCAAAATGGCCTTGGAAGTACAAAAAGATGTACTAACATGAAATCTTCCAAAAATAAGCTAGTTGGATTAAGTGGGCGGCCACTAATATCCATCTAGAAGTTGTGTAGGGATTAAGACAACCCTGAAAGTGTAGAACCCACAATTACAAAGAATTATAGAAGAATGTGTTGAACTAAAACTGTCAGGTGGGTGGCCACCAATATCCACATGGATCACTATCTCTGAAGGGATCTCTACCACAAATTCCCCCTCACTTCTATGAAATTTTTCTTATTATATTAAGGTCTCCTGCAATAATACTATTTTGAGAGAGATCCATGTTGCTCAGATTGAGGAGAGAGTTCCAAGAATCTACTTTTTCTACAGGGTTATTTGGCATGTATATATTGAAGATTGCATAAATGATATTGCTATGCGTATGCTTGAATGTAATGAAAATACAATGTTGGGTTTTTCTTTTTTGTTCTATACTTACCTCATGTTTGTCGCATATTGTGCAAAGGCCTCTAAAGGCTCCCCTGACATCCAATGCAGATAGATCATAGTTTCACCATCACTTTTTACAAAGGGATGTGAATTCTTCATAGTTCATCTTAGTCTCCTGAATGAGGAATATGCTAGGTTTCTCAGATTTTATTAAATCTTTGATAGTTGTGGCCTTGGGGATGCTTCCTAGCCCCCTACAGTTTTAGGAGACTAATATCATTATTTGGATGGGTTTTCATGGGAAACCCCTTTGTTTTCCACATTTCCACCTTTCTTTTTGGTTTGTTTGGAGCCTGTGTCGACCATGCTTGGGATAGTTTGTTGAGATCCAAGTATGATTTCTTTATTAGATCGATCTTCCCTGATAGCTTGGGATGTTCTTTTGTTGATTTTTTGAGGTTGAATCTCTTTAGATGCTCAATATTCATGTCCATCCTCACTGATGTTTTTTTATTCTGATATGTAGCGTCCCTCTGAAAAAGTTATTTCAGCATCTTTAAAGGATTTTGTCTCCTCTGTGCTAGGTTCTTGTGTGGCTTGTTCTTCAAGAATCAAAATTCCATCATTGACCTGCTTGCCTTCTCTCTGCACTTGGTTCTTTGATTGTGACTGGGTCCTATCTTATACTGAGAGCTCCTTGTTACTTATGTTGATGTTGCATTGGGCTTGTAAAATTTCCACTTCTAAATCCTCTAATTGGGATAGGGATTCAAAACTATTGAGATTGGTATTAGGGCCAGGCTTTCTTGGGATTTCAGATGCTTTTGTAGGAAACTTGGTGCTAGTATTGAGCGTGCCTACTGAGGAGGTTTGGCCCTTGTTGCTATTGTTCCCAATATTTTTTCATACTACCTTCCATTGATCGTCTTTTCCTTTTCCAGTTGGGGTTGGTTTTGAGTTTTAGTAGTTCCTTGTGAAGTGTCTATATTCATGGTAGATCTTACATTTGAAGGGGAGTTTCTCGTAATCCAGTTGTTGGATGTGTTGATGTTTTGGTAGCTGCGGGAGGAATTTTCCTCCTAGACAACCTTTATTATTATTATTAGAAGAAGAAGAAGAAGATTCTATAAGTCCAAGGAAGACCATTGAACAGTGGAAGAACACCCTAGAAGAGAATCCGGCCCACAGGAAAAGAATAAAGTGAAATTAGAGTCTCTAGAGAAGACATCTACCCAGCTAAAGTGACTTGAAGACTATAAATAGAGAATATGCCTAGCTCATTTGTACACACACTCACTCACTCTCTCACTAAAGAAGGAAGCACAAGTCTGAGGAAAAGAAGAAGACACAGTACGTACTAAGGCATATGGGGTTCTTGGTTATTCTTGGTGGTGACTTTCTATTGTGGGCTATCTCTGGGAAGAGGTGTGCTACTCTTGTATGGTGTTTCTTCTACAACTGGTTAGTTTGCTAGCACTAGTTTGTGCACTAGCCCTATTCTAGGGTTTCTTCAATATATGTTTTCTCTTAAAATTCGGTTCATGGTTGGATTATTTTGGATGGAATCTACCTAAGAAAGGTTGGTTGGGTTTTCCCCACATTTGGGGTCTTCTCAGGATAAACTCATGTGTCCCTTGTTCTTATTTATGTTGTTTATATTTCAGTATATGATATAACTGTTAATGAAATGTGGGCCTTCAATTTCCTTATTCAAATCAACAAGTTTTAAGAAAAAGTCACCTCTTTTAGCATTAATGACATCACATTCAGACAACATTTCCCTTAAGCATTTAATTCTTTTCAACCAACACACATTAATTTGTTTCATACGAGTCTTGGAAGGAAGATTTTGATCTCTCCTATGTATATCACTTAAACTTATGACCTTTTCCGAAAATGTACCCACTACTTCCTTGTAAAAACCTTCATCATTCTCCAAATCCTTTTAGAGATATTCTTTGAAATATTGCAAAACACTTGTTGAGAAAGTAGTTAAATTTGTTGCTAACTCCCATATCTCAAGGATGAAGGCTATCCTTCTCTTATCTCTATCTCCAATATATTTTCTTATGACCATTAATAAACTTAATGAACCTTTCAACCTGGAGTTGGTTTCTGGTACATCCTTGAGACTACACAATGGTTGTATAGTAGTTATGGGTTCGAAGAACAAAGGTCTTGGAAGAAAATATTTTTCCAATTCCTTTACCTTTTCCTTTAAGATCAAATTTTCCTTTTTTATATCATCAATGCACTCTTTTAAGGCTTCTCCAGTTGCTTCATGAAACTGTACGATTTTCGAGGGTTTTACACCTTGAAAATCAATATCTAATTTCCATCTATCCGAAACCTTTTTACTCTTCAAAATTACCTTTTCAATTAACAATTTTTTTGAATTCTTATTGTAGGTTGCATGGTGAAAAGTGATAGATTCCTCTTCAAATTTCTCTAGCTCTTAGGAAGCCAATTCTTCAAGTATATACCTTCTTTCGATCATCCTCTGTTCAACCCAACTAGGCTCTTCTATCATGTCATCAACTTCCATGTCTTTGGGACTCACTTCAACTTCAGGTATTTCTTGTCCTTCTTTTTGGACTTATGTTTTTCTTGTAATAGGGATATGAACAGTGTGTGATTTTTCAATTGTCTTTTTGGTAGGGTATTTATCTCCACCATCATATAAATTTCCAGTGGAATACCTTCTTTGTTCTTGACTTCTATTTCGTGACTTTTTTTTTGCCGAGGTATTCTTTTGTGACACATTAGGTGAGGCTTGGTTTTTTCTTGTCGCTTCTAGACCTAATTTCTTATAATATTTATTTTTGTTGGCCAATGCCTCAATATCATCTATGGTGATTTCAAGAGATGCTTCAGGAGGATTTTGATTATCTCCCATCCTTCTTCTAATTGCAAAGACTTACTAAAATATGAGTCATATCCAATTGAAAACATGTGTGCTGAAAAACAAATCCTTAGCGTCAAAACCCTTCATTGTTTGTACTTCTTTTAAACTAAACTGGTCAAATTGAGTTGCATATTCATCTAGATGAGCAATGTTCTTCACATGAATTTCCCCAACTTTCCATTGTAACAAGATACATTTCTTTTTTATTTTCTCGTTGAAGAAATGTGCCCAATATTTGTATTGTTTGCATAGTTAAATGATGGAAAGTCTATCAGAAACATAAAATGGCAGCAGAGAGGGTTTCCCATGAAATCAATAATTTATAATAAAATTGAACTCCTCCATAGCTTCAAAAAAATCCTTTCTCTAACATAAAGGATGCAACTTCTAATTATAGTATAGACAAGGTGGGACTATGAATTATCTTTTTATAAGAAGATAAAAAACCATTTTGCACTTCATATAAATTGTATGGGGCTTTGTGCCTCCATAACATTGGATACTAGAATGAAACTGGATCCTTTTTGAAGTCTACATTCTTAGCTCTGGGAAAGTCCTCAAAGATATGGAAATAAAATATAGCATAAACTAGATAGGAAGTTATGTAAAAATTCTTGGTCTTCCTAAGGCTTCCCAACTGAAATGAAATCTCATTTGAAATACTGTGAGCCCAATCAATTACTGCAGTTTCATGAATTTAATGATAGAGAATATATACAATATACTTGGGCATTGAGGTTGTGGAATTCTGTACAATTATTGTGGAAAATAGCCAGGAGAATTATTTATACGGGTATTTTAAAGAGCATACCTCAACCTATGTAGCACTGGCGTTGCTAGTTGGAATTGTATGAAAAATTTCAAGGAAATCCGTTCCTCCACTGTTAGCTTTAAGAAAATCATTGGATTTCACATTTTTTAATGTTAGAGTAGGATTAGGAAGTCTCAACATCCTTCTAAACACTGAAGGGGCTAAAGAGATCAATGGTTTTCATTGTATTTGGATAACTCTTCTTTCGGTATTGAATTTGTCAGCGCACTAGAGAGACAACTCTTTGAAATAAGCTACTTCTGACACACATCCATCCAATGCAATACTCGAGCTCCAAACCTTGTTTAATTTATTTTCTTCAGATGGAAGAGCTGAGTACCCCTTGTAGGCATGCGACCATAGAAATTGGTGATATTCTCATCCCAAGATGTTGATAGTGTCACCAAAATATAATTATTTCCTTTCACTTGACATGTCTTACATATACTATTTTCTATGAATAGGAGGCGCTTTTGTTAATACAATCTTTTTGCAGCAGAGATTTTAATTTATTTTTTAATTTTACCATGCATTTCCTTGATTATCAAATGTTGTAACTCTTAATTCGAAGTTACCAATTGCGTGGTCTGATTTATATTTATGATGGATCTTTTATGAAAATCACACCACTTAATAACAATATTCAATTCATACGAGTGGTGGTTGATGTGGTGATGGGAAATAAATGTATTTGAGAATGGTGATATCATATCAGGGTGTATGGAAAATGGTCAAATATGGAGGTGTAAAGTGAGGGATGGAAATTGCATTATGGTGATTGCAGAAATGTGGGATGCAAGATTGTGGGATATGGAGAATAGAAGGGGAGATATGAGGGGAATCCCACATCTGCACTCATGAACGTAGCAGAAGACAATAAGATAACAAATAGCATGGTGTTGAATCAAGGGTTAAGCATACATTAGTTCATTTGTTCTATGCAATAGTTCAGTTTCTTTAATGCAATTTCTTGTTCTGCAATAGAGCTAGTTATGTGCTTTATAATCAGTTTAATCTTTTTATGGTTCAATATTTTTTCTTTCATTCTATTAGATTAGATATCCTTTACTATATATATTTCATTTATTCTTTCAATTTGGTGTGCTTTCATTCATGCAATAGTTCAATGTCTTTTTCTCCAAATTAAGATTTTCTGCACAAGTTATACTCAGATTTATGCATTTATCCCCTTGATCAATGTCATACCTATACTAAAATCAATGCATTCTGGATATACTTTTCACAACACCTATTAATTTTGTACGAACCTCGGGTTGACAAGTAAAGTAACAAGCCAAGGAGGCAGTAGCATTATTGCTACTATTCTTAGGCCTGCCGCTTTTTGGCTCCATAATAGAGGAGGTGCTAAAGACTGCACATTATTTTCATTTTGTTTTATTTTTATGTGACTTGGAGGAGTAGGAAAAATACCTCATTCACAAGGCCAACCTCACTATATAATTTATGTAGTGTAAAATACCAAGTGCTTTCACTTTGAGTGAGTATTGATAGCTCCTTGTCACATTCTTTGCATCTTAGGATTATGAATGTGTGTGTGTGTGTGTGTGTGTGTGTGTGTGTGTGTGTGTGTGTGTGTGTGTGTGTGT
>ML777660.1:994690-1020588 GCA_009831015.1 Picea engelmannii | reverse complement strand
TATATCTTCATTTATTTTTCCTTTATGAATGACTTGACCTAGATATAGAAAAGGAGAATTTTTTACCAAAAACCCCCACCCCAAAAATATGTATAAGTAATCCAAAAATTGGTCTTGAAACACTTGAAATTTTCTTGGAAAGGGAAGCAACAAAATTTGAAAATATTTTAGACGAAGGTCAATCTACCTCACCTTGTACCATGGCCGGTGAATAAGAGATGGTAGAAGTATTTGAGTTTCCCATACGAGAAACCAATGGAGAAACTAAGATGAAAAATATTAATCCTTATGCCTTACCTCATTTCCATGGTCTTGTTTTAGAAGATCCTGACACTTTCTTGTTTTAGTTTGTAGTTATATGAAGGACATATTATTATACTACAGATGAACAAAAGCTCAAACTTTTTCCTTCTACTATGAAGGAGATAGATCTAATATGGTTCATGGGCTCGGAGGGAAACAACATCACAACCTGGGATCAAATGAACAATACCTTCAATGAAAAATATAGAAACTATTATAGAGCAAGGGATACAAGAGATGGGATCTTCAAAACGACTCAAGGAACTAGAAAATATCCAGAAGACTTTGAAGAGAGATTTCAGTTGAGCTATAAAAGATCTCACAATTGCACTCTGGATGCGGATTTAATCAAGCTTGTCTTACTTACAGGAATAAGAGAGGATCTCATGGAAACATTGAATATCTTATCCAATGGATATATCTACCAAATGGACTATGATGATATCAAGACGATCTTCAAAAATCATTCCATATCCTCAAGGAAGAAGGGTAGAAATGGTGGAGGAATGGTACCTTAATCATTTATTCCTACAATCCACATTAAAAATGAATTAGGAGGGTTAATAGAAGATATGAAAACTGATATTTTTCATTCTTTAGCCATGCAAATGGATACTTTGCAGATCAAGAAGAAATGAGAGGAAACGGGAAATTAATTAGCTATTTATTTCCCTAAATGCACTAAGAGGCATCCTAAGACTGAGTTCCCTCTAGACCTCATATATGTTTGTGGTATTTGTGAAGAAAATCATCCAACTAACTAATGTCCTTTTTTTCTAGGGTTAAAAGCTACATTTCGAGGAGCATATGAGAATGTGGAATTAGCATACTTGATTAATCAAAGGAGGCCTTGAGCACCAAGACCTGTTCAAATAGGTTGGAACTTCAATCATTTTCAAAATTTTGGTGCATATAATACACAATTTTTTTCTCAACCTTGGTATAACTACATCCCATATCCTTGGACAATTCCAAATCCATGGCAATACCTAGGGTAACCTATTCCTCCTTCAAACCAATCATTCCCTAGCATGCCACAAAACCAAAACCCTCAGTGGAATCAACCTCCACAAGGGTGGAGGCCCTAAAATTTTTAGCAACCATCATTAATGCATCCTCCTCCTCAATCCAATAACACTATTCAAAATAGTGTTCCTCCTAAAAAACCACAATTACGTGCTCAACCCGCCCCCAATCCAAATAAAAAGTAGATTCAACTTATGTACAACAATAAAACAACATATCAGAATTACTCCTTGGAAGTACAAGAAATCAATCTTAGATCATGAAAATTATTACAAAAAGAACCAAAACTCATAAAATACGTGGAACTTGAAAAAGATGATGTTATCTTACCTCAGTCTCAAACTCCACCTTACCCTGAAAGATTAACTGAAAAGAAATCTTATACATTTGAAGAGAAAGAAATTTTAGGAGAACTTAAGAGTTTTTGTGAGAAGATACCTCTCCTACAAGCCATTAATGATGTGCCCATTTTCAATATATTTATCAAAGAAGAGTGCATCGAAAGGCCAGGGAGAAAAAAAAAAAAGGACACCCCTACAAAAAATGTTACAGAAAATCTAGCTGACCTTATGCTTGGGAAGATAATTGTACCTAAGTACTTGGATCCAGGAATCCATTTAGTGAATATACACATAAAAATAACCTTGATCCAAAATACTCTCATAGATTTAGGGGCTTCCATAAATGTTATGACGAAAGACACCATGTTAATATTAAACCTACTGGGATTCTTAAGAGACACCACCATTGTCTTCCAACTTGCAAAAGATCCACAGTCAAGCCTGAGGGGTTGTTGGAAGACATAATAGTCTTTATTGATTCTTGGGAGTATCCTACTAACTTTTTGGTCCTCCAAACCAAGTCTTAATTCAATGGGTACCCTCTTATCTTAGGGAGTCCTTGGTTGGCCACAACATATGCATACATCGGTTGTAGGGCAAGAAACATAACAATAACTAATGATCAATCCCAAAAACAACTTGTCCTTTATCCCCCTACCTAGTCTTTGATAACAGAAAACCTCCTAATGTGGGTAGAAGAAGAAGAAGAATAAGACTTGGTCCAAACTGCTGCCTATCATATCTACACAATCAACACAACCTTAGCCAATAGCAAAATTGATGAGGATACTTTCCTTTTAAATTTTTTACAAAACCAATATGCTAATGATGTGAGAATAGAAGGGATAAATGATGAAATCAAATATGAAATATTTGTTGATAAGAAAACAAAAATATGGGAAGAATTGTTCACATCTGAAATTCAAGATCCTTTTGTTAAAACCATAGATATTAGCCCTGCAAAAACACTCAAAATCAGCACAAAACTTACCAATCAACATGGACAAAAAATACTAGATGTGCTAAAAAGAAACATTGAATCCTTTGCATGGAATTATAAGGATATGAAAGACATTCATCCTTCCATATGTAGCCATCATATTTGTATCAAGGAATACCACACACCTACTAGGCAACTCCAAAGAAGGAAGAACCCTACATTGAAAGACATAGTTAAACAAGAATTGAAAAAGTTGTTAGATGCTAGACTCATGTATCCAATTTTATATAGTGAGTGGGTATCTCCCCTAGTTATTGTCCCAGAAAATAATGGGAAATGGAGTATATGTGTGGATTATCGAGAGATAAACAAAACTACAAGAAAATATCAATTTTTCTTACCCTTCATTGACCAAGTCTTCGATGTTCTAGCTAGGAAAGAATACTTTTCATTCATGAATGGATTGAATAGATACAACTAGATTCAAATCAGTCCTGAAGACCAGAACAAAAAAACATTTACCTATCCTTGGAGAATCTTTTCCTATAAGGTCCTTCCAATTGGCCTATGTAATTCCTCAGCCACTTTTCAGATAGTAATACTTGGCATATTTTTAGAACTCATCCATGACAAAGTAGATATCTATATGGATGACTTCACCCCTTATGGGAAATCATTCAATGAAGCCTTAGACAATCTAGATAAGGTTCTCCAAATAGTAAAGAAAATAATCTCTCCCTTATCAATGACAAGTGCAATATTATGATGAATGAAGGGATTGTGTTAGGACACCATCTATCATGTAGAGGGATTGAAGTAGACAAAAATAAAGTAAAAATCATCACACTACTTCCTACCCCTTTGAAACCAAGGGATATTATAATTTTTCTTGGACATGCAGGTCACTACATGAGATTCATCAAATACTTCAATAAGATAGATTATCCTCTTTTTTCCTACTATCCATGGATATGGATTATTACTAGACTTTAAACTATCAACAAGCATTTGAAACAAATAAAGAAAGACTCTCAACTGCTCCTGTACTATAGGGTCCTAATTAGACTCTTCCCTTTCATATTCATATTGATACATCAAATAAACTTGTAGGAGTAGTCTTGGGACAAAATGATGATAAAAATCTCTATGCAATCTATTTTATAAGCAAAAACTTGGCTAGTGCATCATTATAGAAAATGAATTGTTAGCAATAGTTCATGCTCTCAACAAATTCAGACATTATGTTACAGAGTATAATGTTTGTGTACACACTGATCATGCTGCCATTAAATATTTGATGAATAAACCTGACATAAATGGTAGAATAATTAGGTGGATTTTATTATTACAATAGTTTGATCTAACCATTCTTGATAAGCCCGAGAAACATAATGTTGTTGCAAATTTCTTATCCAGGTTGACAAATCCTACTAAAGAAGGAATGATAGATGATCATTTCCCATATGAACACTTCTTTGTAATATCAACACAAACCCCCTGGTTTGCTAGCATAACCAATTATCTTACAACATGGAGGTTTCCTCAACATTTTTCCTACTGGGAAAGATGTAAAATTGTCAGAAAAAGAACAACCTATACTTGAGTAGCAGGGTATCTGTTCAAAATAGGCCTAGACAAAATCTTGAGAAGATCTATGAGAGAAGATGAAGTGCATGATATCATTCATGCCTATCATGACGAACCATGTGGAGGATACTTTTCACAAAGAGAACAACCTACAATATATTGCAAGTTCAATACTATTGGTCAATCCTACATAGAGATGCCCAACAGTAACCTTACACTATGATGAATGTCAAAGGATGGGAAAGCCTACAAAGAGAAATTAAGTTCCCTTGCATCCCTAGGTATCATTCGAACCATTTGAAAAGTGGTACATAGACTTTAAAGGCCCAATTGACCCACCTTCAGGGAAGAAGAAGCACATACCAGTATGTACTGACCATCTAACCAAGTGGGATGAAGTAAAAGCTGTGAAGGATGTCATAGAACAAATTGTAGTTGCATTCCTCCAAGAATGCATAATTTCAATATTTGGGTACCCTAGAGATATAGCCACAGAGCAAGGATCTCAGTTCACATCTAGACATATTGAGAAAATCATGTAGAAACATCACATCTGTCATAGGAAATCATCTCCATGTCATCCATGGTAAATGGATAGGCTAAAGTCACCAACAAAGAATTGGAAAATATCCTCACCAAAATAGTAAGCATGAACAAGAAGAACTGGTCAAAGAAACTCATAGAAGTAGTATGGGCATACACCATGACATGGAAGACTACCATAAGGATTATATCCTTTGAATTAATCCATGCTCCCTATTGATTTTGAATACTGTACCTTAAGAACAACATCTGAATTGGATATGGATATACCATCGAAACAACAAGAAATATTGAATAAATTGAATGCCTCAGATGAGTACATGATGCAAGCACTCTTCAACACTGAAGTAGTGCAACAACAAAAAAAATATTGGCATGACAATAAAATCAAGCGTAGCAAGTTCAAGTAAGGGGACTGGGCCCTATTATATGATTTAAGATTCAAGAACTTCAAGGGAAAGTTGATGACTAGGTGGCTAGGGCCCTACATTATTGAACGATGTCATGATAATGGTTCAATCCAGATTAGAATGGATTAGAACCATAGATGAAGAATGAATTCCCTTCTTAGTAAATGGATTTAGGTTAAAATTTTACAATAACACAATGACAAGGGAAGAGTTTACAACAAAAATGAAGGAACAAAATATGGATGTGATTGATAGCATATATGCTCTCAATCCATCCAAATAATGAGATATAAAAATAAAAAGAAAAAAAAAGAGGAATAAAATACCTAGATGAAAACCTCATTGAGGCGTCTAGGATAGATATTTGATTGAAAACCTCCATGGAGGCAGTCTTATATTTGAGAAATAAATGAATTTCCTCATCAAGAAAACCTCTCGGATGCTTGATGGGGTAGGACACTGGTGAAAACTAACAACGACGCCTCTGTCTTCAGAAAAATAAATGAATTGGCATAATAATGTTTTTGTTTTGTAGGTATCGAAGGAATCCATCTCAACAACCATCTACACATGAAACAAGGATTTAGCAACCAAGAAGAACTTAGAAATAATGAATCCTTCACAAATAATAAAAAGCAATAAACATTCTACAAGTTTTTTGCACTTCCAATCATCATTCTCCATACATAACACTTTCTATCTTATCATTAATGAATTAACCTTGTTTCCATTCATTTATTTACACTTTACATCTCCTAAGTTTTTATTTTTAACCCTTTGTTCCAAGAAGAATGACCTACAGAATAAATCTACAAATTCCTACTGGATCATTTCTCATAAATAAAATCTAGGTTTTCATTGAATAAAATCATCATTATCAACATCAACAACATTTCTAGCATCATCATCATCAACAAATTACCAGCATCCAGATTGCATTAAAAAAATTCTATAAGATCCCATGTATCCTATAGAAATTGTTACAAAAACACACACACAAAAAAAATCACCAACATCAACACTACCACCATTATTACTACCAACATCAGCAAAATACCAACTCTGGACTGCATAAAGCAAGCTCTACAGGAACCCCTATATCCTATAGAAATTATTAGGGTAGCAACTAAAAATTACAGCAAGAAATTCTAGCCAACAAAAATAAATTCCATCACCACAAAAGTTTTCAATAGAGTCAATGAGCAAAATAAAAAATCTATATCAAGCCTATAAGGATATTGTTCCTCTAACACAACTCCAATGACTTGCATGCACAACAAAATTCAAACACATACAAAACTCAACGCGCTCACAAAGGTAATGAAAGGTATCACATTTATTCCTCTCTCTTAGACCTTCATTTAGTATCAGACAGAGGTAAAGACATGCATATTTAGGTAAACACAAAGGTTGTGAGGCAAGGAGAGCCACCTCTTGTGGCAAGCTTTTGTTGCCTCTTCTCCCAAGAGTCTCAATCAATCATCTAGGTAGGTCATTGCCTCTTTCTGCTTAGCTATCCAAATTGGGGATATTTATTTGTCTATGGAGAGGTTGGCATGGATTTCTATGACATATCCTAACCTAGTTGCCTCAACTCTACAAAATTGAGGTGTGCTACAAAGAGAGTTCTAAGGTACTTGAAGGGAACTCATGACTTTGGGCTCAAATATGCTAAGGTGGAGGACTTCTACCTAGTTGGACATATAGATTAAGACTTTGATGGGGATAAGGAGAATGGAGTGTCTACTTTAGGATACCTCATGAGTCTTGGATCAACAACTATCTCTTGGAGATCATGCAAATAGTTTGTTCCACTAGATTCCATTACAAAGGCATAGTACGTAGTTGCTGCAGAGGTGATAAAGGAGATTGTGTGGCTAAGGAAGATACTAGAAGATTTGTAGGAGAAGCATGTGAATGCTACTCCACTTTTGATTGACAACACTTTTGCAATCAAGTTGGCAAAGAATCCTAGATTCCATGATTAGAAAAAAACACATTAACATGAAGTACTATGTGATCTGACATCATGCAAAGGCCATATTTGAGGACATACTGAACTGATCTCGAGAATGAGAATTTCTTTGCATATTTGACTCTCCGTGCCACCATTCTATGAACCATGATGATGCTTTCTTCATTGGGATCATGGAATAAGGTGAAGCTTAGTGATTTCGTTAACCTTTATTACTCCAATTCAAAGATGTGCTCCTTCTTTGGCCTCTCTATCTACAGCAAAGTTGAACTCTCTCTTGACATGATAGAGGGAATAAGCCTTGATTTTCTTGAGGAGGGTGTTGATTCTAGCTAGAACTCCAATGAAGATATTACCTCCTATTATATTTTGGCTGACTAAAGCTATGATGACAAGCATATAATCCCCACAAATGATGATCTTCTTTATTCCCTTTGAGAGGGCTGAATTAATTCCTTTTAGGAGGGTGTAAAATTCAACCTCATTGTTTTTCATAATTCCTAGACCCCAAGCGAATCTTATTATTACTTGACCTTTGGGACTGAAGATAGTCTCCCCCACTATTGCTGCCCCTAGGTTGCTTCAGGCAACTCAGTCGAAAAATAGGATGTGGTCTTGCTGCTGAGACTTCCAATCTTCAAATTCTTTTGACATAGTGTAGCATTCTTTTGAAATCTGTTTTGATGAGGTTCCATAAATGTTAGTAGAAGGAGATGGAGAATCCATCAAGGCCAGGGGATTTATCAAGTTCAAGGCTCCATATGGATGACATAATCTCTGCTTCAGTAAACGATTGCCTAAGTGCGAGATTCTCTTCTTTGGTTACCAAGTTTGGAATTTTCTCGAGCATTGACAGAGTGTTGGCATGGTCTGTGGCCTCACTTTGAGTAAATAGTGCCTCGAAATGGTCTCTGGTTGTTGAATTTATTTCCTCAAAGTCTATAAGAGTGGATCCATATCCATGTGTTATCTTTTCCTCATTGTTTTTGGACTGGCGAATCTTGTCTTGCTTATGGAAGAACTTAGTGTTTTTATTCCTCGCCTTGAGCCAAAGGCTACGAGATTTTAAACACCAATATTCTTCTTCTTTTTTTAGTGCATCCTGATATCTACATTGAAGATTCATATCTTCCTTTTGGATCTAATATGTAATGTCTGCAAATTTAGAGTTCTTTTGCAAAATATCAAGATTTCTTTTTATGATCTTTTTCTCTTCAACTAGGGAGGGAAATGAGGTTTTTTCCCAACACTTTAGAACTTGCTTGACCAACATGAGTTTATGCTCCCAAATGAAAACTAGATTTCCCAATATATAGGTCACCCAAGTTGTTTGTATCAAGTTCATAGCTTCTTGATGATGAATCCATTGTGGGTTGAAACGAAATGGAATGGGTCCATAATTTGGGAGGGCTTGAAGGTGGAGAGATACTGTCTTTTGGTCAGAGGTGATCGAGGGGAGGGTGCAAGATTTAATGGAGGCATTCTAAGTTAAGAAGTTGATTTTCACCTTTTCATGCTTGCATGTTGGACCAAGTATACTTCCCACGCTACGGGGAATATCTAATAAATACCATTCCAATATGAAATCTTCTATACTATCTGATCTGGATTTATGAGCAGAATGAAATGAATAACAGATTGAATACAATAACACAAAGATACAGAGTGCAACAATAGATATCCAGTGAACAATTACTTTTATTGAATAAATAAAATAGGCTGAAACTATAAAATTGCAGAACTGAAAACAACTTGCTCGAATGGTGGTAGCTATCTCTTAGAAGAGATGTGGCTGCTACACACATCCGTCTGAGCAGAATGATTCCAATGAGGCTCTAGAGGCATTTTCAACATTACTCATGAATGCCAAAACCCTAGACATCCAAAAATCTAACCCTAGGAGATGAAACACCAAAAGTTATGTGGCCCCCGATGGGTAAGTTGGTACCTCAAATTTCAGGGGTCGTAAATTTTGCATACGACCTCTGTTTTAGGCGAGTGATAGCTCGTTGGAAAGATATTTTTGAGAACTACACATTATGTCATTAGAATCTGACTTCATTTACATTTTGACTGTGGCAAGCCAAAAAAACGTTGTTTAGGGCCCTAAAACAACCCTGGATGTACAAAAAGATGCATTGACATGAAAGCTTCCAAAAATAAGCCAGTTGGATTAGGTGGGCAGACACCAATATCCATTTGGAAGCTATGTAGGGATTCAAAAAACCCTGAAAGTACATAACCCACAATTAGAAAGAATTACAAAAGAACATGTTGAACTAAAACTGTCAAAAGGATCCAGTTGGAATAGGTGGGTGGCCACCAATATCCACCTAGATCATTCATCCCCCCTTAGGAAGCAATGGTATCCATTGCATTGATTTCCCCCATCGGGTGAGGAATTTTTTGTTGAATTTGGCCCTAGGTGAGCCATTTTCCTTGGTGCAAGAGCTGCCCTATCTTGACAACTCGATAAAGTTGGATCCTCTGTTGGCGAGTGCCCTTAACCTGTGTGTCCACTATCTAATCAATGGATTCATGTTCCATGAAGTCAGGGTTGAGATTTGTTGGTGTCAATTGTTCTGTCTCTGAGGTGTCCAATAATGGTGGAAAATATGGCCGAAGGAGGTCCACATTGAACATTGGGTGCAAGCCAAGGAAGGGGGGAGTGTTTAGCTCAGAAGCATTGTCTCCCATAGCCTTGGTGATAGTGTAAGGCCCATAGCGAAGTGGAAGGAGCTTCTGATGGGGCCCTGTAAGGAGTTCTTTCTGCAAATGTAACCTGACCTTGTCTCCCACCTGAAACTTGTGTGGTACCCAGTGTTGATCATGGCACTGCTTGTACTTAGCATTGAATTTCTACAAAATATCATGGACTTGTTGGAAAATGTGTTGAATTTGCTCAATGAATCTGGTGGCTTTGTTGGCCTCAGACTGAACATGGGAATATTATGTCTGTTTGGTTGCAAGAGGTAGTGCAACATCAATGGGACCCAAGGGTTAGAATCCTAGCCCCACCTGAAATGGGCTACAGTTGGTGGAGCTATGGAGAGACTTTTTGTAGTTGTGTTGAACATAGGTAAGACTATCATCCCATGTACTTATATGCTTAGAGTTATACATGCGCAGGATGTGCACAATCATCTGATTGGTGACCTTTGTCTAGCCATCGGTTTGAGGGTGGAAGGCTGCAGTGGATTTAGTGAGCTTGGTGTCCAACAGTGACCAGAGACTCGACCAAAATGTGTTGAGGAATCTGTTGTCCCAATCGAAGATGATGGTCTGTGGTATCCCAAAATGGACCCACACTCGTTCAAAGAAGAGCTTGGTAGTATCTACCACTATGATGCTCTTCTTGCAGGCTGTGAGAATGGCCATCTTGGAAAACTGATCAACCACCACAAATACAAAATCATTTCCTTGCTTGGTAGACGAACAACCAGACATGTAATCCATAAAGATGGATTGACAAGGCCTCTTGGGAGTAGGATGAGGCATGTATAATCCTAGATTCTTGATTGTTGGCTTGGAAATGGCACAGGCAATGCATGATCTGATATACTTGCCAACGTCTTGTCGAATTTTTGGCCAATAAAAAATGTTTCTGTAGAACAACCACAGTTTTCTCCACACCAAAATTTCCCGCCATTTGACTGTAGTGATACTACCAAATAATCTTTGCACACTTTCTTGCAGGAACATAGAGGTGACCCATATAGCATAACAGTCCATCCTGAATGTGAAAATTAGTGACATTCACGCCTGTACCCAAGAGCTGATAGGTGGTGGCAAAGTAAGGATCTTGCTGATAAAATTGGGACCACTTAGATGCCTCATGCCCACATGAATGGAGCATGGTGGTGAGTGCATCCACGAGAGGTCGATTGAGCCAGTCAGCTACACGATTTGTGCTCCCTATCTTATGCTTGATGTTGAGATGGAACTGTTGCATGTATGTGGAATACTTTTAATGGCGGTCGTTCTGCAACTTCACCTGTGTCTGTATGAACTATAGAGGCTTGTGATTAGTGTGGATGATTGTCTCCTTTCCTAGAATGTACCGTTTCCATTGACGGCAGGATTGTACAATGGAATACATTTCCTTGTCATAGGTGGGGTATTTCTGGACAGTATCTGAGAGTGTCTCACTATGGTATGCTACCAGATGATCGTGTTGAGTGAGAACTGCGCCTACAACATAGTCGGATGCATTAGTCTCAATATCGAACGGTTGTTGTCAATCGGGTAAGGAGAGTACTAGAGTTGAGCACAAGCAATGCTTCAGATCATCAAATTCTCACTATTGTGCCTTCCCCCACGCAAATGTTTCCTTTCCACCACCCTTGGTCACTTGGTTGAGGGCCCATGCAATATGGGAGAATCCCAAAATGAACCGTCGGTAGAAGTTGGCAAGTCCCAATAAGCTCTGAAGCTCGGTTAGTGTTGTCAAGGATGGCCAGTCACGGATGACTTGGATATTAGATGGATCCACATGTACCCCATGTTCATCAACAATGTAGCCCAAGTATTGGACCATGTTCATGCCAAATGAGCATTTTTCCAATTTGGCATATAGCTTGTGTTGCCGCAAAGTGCTCAAAACCTATTGAATATGTTGTATGTGCTCCTCCCAAGTTATGCTAAAGATGAAGATGTCATCCAAATATGCCACCACAAAAGAGTTGGTGAAGGGTCTCAATACATCATCCATCAACCTCATGAAAGTTGTTGGTGCATTTGTTAGGCCAAAGGGCATGGCCAACCATTCGAAGAGACCTTCTTTATATTTGAAAGTTGTCTTCCATACATCAGTCGGTTCGATGGGAACCTAATAGTAGCCATAATTTAGTTCAATATTGTTGAAGAACTTGGCCCCCTTGTGTTGGTCAAGAAGGTCATCAATTCATGGAATTGGGTACCAGTTCCTGACTTTGATTTTGTTTAATGCTCTGTAATCAATGCAGAGCTGCGAGGTCCCATCTTTCTTCTGCACTAGTACAATCTGGCTTCCGCAAGGGGAGGAGTTGGGTCTGATGTGCCCATTTTGAAGCAGATCTTGGATCTGACGCTTGATTTCTTTATTTTCCATCAATGAGTGATGATAAAATAGTCCATTAGGTAGAGGTGCACCAGGGGTTAGATCAATTGGATGCTTGACTTGGTAGTGCATCGCTACCCCAGTGGGTGAGGAGAAGATGTCTCTTTACTCTTCCATGATTCCATACACTTAATTCTGCTGCAAAGAGAGGCTCTATGTAGAGGTCACAGATGTGGCGACAACCTTCTCCTTACTATGAGCACGGATCACAAAGAAGACAAACTTCCCGATCTGTGAAATGACCTTACCGCATTTCTTAGCAGAGATTAATTAAATAGCGGTAGGTGACGCTACCTCTAGTATCATGTACAATTGTATACCCAAAGTAATAATAAAACTATAGGGTCTAGACTCATACACAATATGTCGCTTCCACAAATATGGTTGTCTTAAAAGAAAATCAAAAACTTAAAGGGGAGAAATATCACACAATACCTCATCTTTGAAGGTCTTGATATCGTAGGGAAGACGACACTGTTGGTTGATGCAAAGATATCTTCCTTGGCAAAGCCAGTCAATGGTGTAGGTTTGCAAGTGCGGTGTCATCAACAGTTCCAACTACTTGACGACCTCTTCTGAGATCAGGTTATTCTGAATGCCACTATCGACAATGAAATGAAGTGGATCCCCCTTTACCCACATCTGTGAGTGAAAGAGGCATTCCCCTTCCTCTGGTTCTTTTAGTTCACTTGGATGGAATTTGGTGGTAGCGATAGTGGCCTTGGGTTCAACATCGATAATCCACTTCCCTCCTTCTGAATTTTGTTCAGAGCTATAATCTACCTCTGAGAGGCTTTTAGCTTGACCATCAGTGACTGCATGGAGTGACATTCTTTGGTGTTGTGCCAAGGGATTTTATGGTATTCACACCACTTTCCTGTGTCCTTCTTCAACTTCTCATTACCCTTCTTGTGTTACGACTTGGAATGGTTTTCCTAAGAGTGACCATCTTTTCTCTATACCTTGTTTGGTGGGTTGGGGCCACCTTTTCCCTTCTTCAGTTATGAGGAGTTTGCAGATCCAAAATCTCACCTCTTCTGCTTAAATTTCTTCTCGATCTTGACAACATATCTATAACCCGTACCCAATGATGTGATGTACAAAAAATCCATTTCTGTTTGAATCTATCTATGCAAAAAACCACGTTATTTGAGCACCAGATGTCATTCAGAGTCTTTGATACCCAATTTTGTGCGCAGGGTATGGAAAATATTGGTGAAATATGGTACTGTTTGGTCCCTTTCCTGACGTAGGGTGGTCCAGCTTGTGTACTGGTCCTCTTATCTTCCAAAAGGGTAGTACTATTATTTAATGGCATCCCTGAAGGAATCCCATGTGGGGGCAACCAAAAATATTGCAAATTCCTCTTTGGCCCTTTGCTCAGAGTAAGTATCCCACCAGTCCTTAACATGGGGGATGACCTTGAGGAGTGAAAAAGTAATATTTCCCTATCGGAAAAATTGTGGACCAAAAAATACCCTTCGAGCAGATTCAACCATTTATCTACAACATCCACATCTATTAGTCCTTCAAATAATGGAATATCAAAATTTACGTGTACCTTGAAGGGGGTTGCATGGCTGCTTGATGAAGATGTGTCTCATGTGGGCATACTCCAAAGGATCTGTGCAAAGTTTTCCATCATTTCGTTCCTTTGTCGCTCAAGGGATTCCTTGAGCAACATTTTAAAAGGATCTCCTACTCCATCATATTTCTTTTCATCCCCCATGGGTTTTTGTCGGGCTCAGTGCGACCAATCTTGCAAAGGATCGACTGGTTCGAGTCCTAACTTCTTGTACCCAGATCTTGTCGAGGACATGCACGAAGAAAAATAAATGAAGAGAAGATCGTTTTGATACCACTGATCCAGATTTATGAGCGGAACAAAATGAATAACAAACTGAATACAATAACATAGAGATATGAAGCACAATAACAAATATCCAGTGAACAATAACTTCTATTGAATAAATAAAATAGGCTGAAACTGTAAAACTGCATAATTGAAAACAACTTGCTTGAATGGTGGTATTTATCTTTGAGAAGAGATGTGGCTGTTATGTGCATTTGATTGAGCATAATGATTACAATGAGGCTCCATAGGCCTTTTTAAAAACCCTAGACATCCAAAATCCTAACCCGAGGAGATGAAACACCAAAAGTTATGTGGGCCCTGATGGGTAACTTGGTACCTCAACTTCCTGGAGCCATAAATTTTGCATACGACCTCTGTTTTAGGTGCGTGAAAGTCCATTGGAAAGGTATTTTCGAGAAATACACATTATGCCGTCAAACTATAACTTTGTCTTTAATTTGATTGTGGCAAGCCAAAAAAACACAGTTTAGAGCCCCAAAACGGTCCTCGAAGTACAAAACGATGTATTGACATTGTTGGCGACAGAAGTCACTCCTGGATTGCAGCAGGAGCAGAGCTCGACACCCATCAGTTTTATGTCATGGTAGTTTTAATGGGTGATCAAATGGGTAGAGACTCGGGAAGATATCACTCAAACTCAAGAGTTGGGTCTGGCATGCGAGGAACAAAGGAGGTCTTGATCTAACTTCAGTCAGTGGGTTGATTTGAAAATGAGCAGGTTGAAGACTTGGTGAGAGGAGTGGAAAAACTACCTCAGGCAACGGGCCTTTTAGTAATTTGTAGAAGAAAAACCCTGAATGCAAGATCCTCTAGTTCAGAGCTTCGAGAAACTGAAAGGGGGGACTTGACTAGATTCTCCAATTCCAAGTCATTCAGTGCTAAGAAAATCACAGGGACCGATTAGAAACAGTGCAACTGTTACAGTGATCAAACTCTACATCATCTTATAACAGTTACAACTCGACTGGATTCTCCAATTCTGAGCTGCTCTAACATAGTGTAAACAAAGACATGAAAGAAACTGACATCCATAACACAAGAAGTCTCAAGAGTCCAGACATAACCAGGAAAACAGTGCTTCATTAAATTTTTACAACCGAGAGCCTCGCTCAACCATCGATGCTTACAAAAATGGCGAAAATGCCTACATATACTCAAAAACAACCATGGCAGCAAAAACAAGACGCTGCATTAAAAACATTGCGTCTGCATGTCTTTTGACAGCCTGCGCATGCAGACTCTGGCCGATTGTGCACCTAGGACTTGGTGTCCCCTCGGCCAAACTTAGACGTCTACTCTTTGTCAGACGCCACCTTAACTGTGCATGGCTCCTACAAGGGAAGTAGCTGAGCCATTAAGAGTCGAGCTAGCATGTGCAGACCTCCTTGGCGATTCAAGGAATCGGCATGGCTTCCATAAAAAGAACCAGTACAGAGGACCTTCTCGGGTAGACTTTCAACCAGAACATCCATACTTTGCAATTAATGAGTGAGGCGAGGTTTCAACCACCCTCTCTCTTCTTCATTCATACCTAGCAGGTACCGGGATTTAGATCACGTCAGATCGGCATCTGGAGAACACAGTGCCCCCCCTCTGAAACTCAATTCGGCGCTTTTGGCCTCCCCTTTGTATAGAATGATAAATGCTAGCACCCATCCTCCAGGCCTACTCCTTGTGACCAGGTGCCAAAATTGAGGGCCCGATTCTAGGCGCTTGCGACACTTCGGGATTTGAGGTTTCGAGAGGTGAAATGACGAGGAGCGCTTACTCCTCGAATTCCTGAATGCCGACATGGCACGGATGTGCGCCGCGTGTCCTTAAGATAAACGACTAAGGTAGCATCCATTATTTAAAAGGGGGCCCACTTCATCCACATGCTTTCTTGATGTGACCTGGTGCTAAGACCGTGGGCTCAGCTCCAAAGGTGCTTTCGGCATTTCGCCGATCGACGATTTTAGCTGTAAAGAATGGAAGGCTCCTTGTCTCCCAAAACAACGATCCTCGATACGCCGAGGCCGCCACCTGTCCCAATTGGATCGGACGACCCAAACTTTCCCTGAACTATGGGCGCTACCCTTCATGCTAAATCCCGGGCAACTTGACAGCCCCAAAAACCCAATGACCGTCGATCTGCTTCATCAATTGATCCTTGCCGTTGAAATCAGACTGCTCGCTCGCTTGATTTTTAGCCTGAAATAGCGATTTATGTGCTACGCTTGGACGTTCTTCATGCAACCTGCAGACCTGGATGCTCTCAAGCCCAAGACAAGAATTATCGCTAACATTAGGCTCCATGGGGGATAGAGTCATCATTGTGATGCTCTAAGAACTCATTCTGCAGCTTCAGTGCCTTGTTGTTGGGCTATGGAGTCAAGCTCAAAACACCCCCTGCTAAAAATACAGGCCGAAAAAGTAAAAGTAAAACAAAATAAGCTACATGCTCAAAAGAGCTTATTTATGTATAGTCCTAAACTATCAGAATCCTTTACATGGGGCTGGGTGAAAGAAAATTTCCACCATAGCCATTCAAGCAACTTCCTAAATAGAAGCTCCTTCCTTCTGTCGATGATGGATAACAGACGATGTAACCAAGAGATCAGAATGGTTACATCCTTTGATTCATCTTCGAGGGTTTTCGTGAAGATGGAGGTGGGTGGCTCTAAGGCATAGTGGAAATGCCACTCCATGTACTTGCTGACAGGGTCATAGAATGAGTGGTGAATTCCAGAAAATGGGCGACAGACAGCCTCCTCTGCTACACAGTTGTTCACATGTGGCTGAATATCTCTAATAAGCACAGGTTGGTGTACAAATGACGTAATCTCATTGTTCTCAGGCAGTGGCTACTCACTGACTGGCTCTAGACAGAAAATATTCTGCTCCTCTGGTTCTTTCTTCTCTTCTTCTTGTCTCTCCCCCAGGTCTGATTCATATTCATCATAAATAGGGACCATGGGGTAGTTCTTCTTGTTGAATGGCTCTTCAGTATCTTTATAGTGATAAAATGTAGGATAAGCTTGCTTCTCATCATCACTATAATATACATCAAAAAGGGGGTGTCCTTCATTGATATGATCCTCCTCCAGAACAGTGATCCCGTAAAAAAATTCCGTTTTAGGGATAGTGGGACCTGCTGGTTCTGGCTGCTCATACATAATCTTTTTCTCTTTAATCCCAGGTAAGAATATATCGTGAGAAAGCCCTTGAAGGAAAAGAGAAAAATCCTCCTCCACAACCATCCCCTCTTTAAAAATGGGGAGGTCTTCGTCGTCATAAGCAGGGCTGCTAGGAACATCTACTTCAACCCGATACCAAGGTAATCCATCTACTATAGAGCACATCTTCTCTATAAACTCATAATTTTCACAAGAGGCATGTTGATCGTTGTGAATATCTAAAAGAACAGGTGCATCTGAAATAATGTCAGATGCTTCTGTTCTAGGGCTAACACAATTAATATCATTCAACACCTCTGTTTTTTCATGGAAAATGCTTTTTTCCACAGTAAAGGCTTTATCATGGACATGGTCTTCAGGGCCAGCAGAGGCTTCATGAAGCAAAGAAAACTCCTCACAATAGTTTTCAAACAAATAATCAGCTGGATATTAGTCTTTACAAAATGATTTGAAAGCTGTATGAAAACTTGTTAAAGAGCGGATGCTTGCAGCGGGAAGAGACCAACACCATTCAAGAGAAGCTCCCTTCAATGAATACCTGAAGAGCTTAATCCGTACATCCTCATGCATGATATTGTGTCAGTGAATAGCCTCATGGAAGTCCAGTAAATGCTCAGTTGGTTCCTCCCAACTTGCTGCATGAAATTTGGGGAGGAAATCTTCCCATTGGTCTCTATCAGGAAGTGCATTAGGAAACCCAACTATCTGGGAAAAGTCACAGAAAGAAAACCTTTGAGCCATAATTTTCTCCATATCGAACCAGTGGAGTTGCCAATCGATCCTCGAATCATGGAGTCGCCAGGTGAAAGATGCACAACTTCAAATATGCATGGTCCTTGTTCACCACCAAAGGCCAGATCTTAACGTTGTCGTTACCCCAGGAAGCTTTTCAAGCTGAGAAAACAGCTGTTGAAACCTTCTCGAGAAATATCCTTAGGTTCATCTTTCAGGTGTGCTAATAGTAGCCACAACTGAAACAGTGAAGTGGAAACAATGAAGTCACCACAGTGGAGTCGCCAGGTTCACAGTAGCAATCTTTAAGGGCTCTGATGTCTAATGCACCTTCGAAATCAGAGGCTCAATGTCGTTCTGCCCAGGGAAAATCTTCAACTTTGTCCCCGGCAACGGTGCCAGAAATGTTGGCGACGGAAGTCACTCCTGGATTGCAGCAAGAGCAGAGCCCGACGCCCATCAGTTTTATGTCACGGTAGTTTTAATGGGTGATCAAATGGGTAAAGACTCGGGAAGATATCACTCAAACTCAGGAACTGGGTCCGGCATGTGAGGAACAAAGAAGGTATTGATCTAACTTCAATCAGTGGGTTGATTTGAAAATGAGCAGGTTCAAGACTTGGTGAGAGGAGTGGAAAAACTACCTCAGGCAACAGGCCTTTCAGTAATTTGTAGAAGAAAAACCTTGAATGCAAGATCCTCTAGTTCAGAGCTTCGAGAAACTGAAAGGGGGGACTTGACTGGATTCTCCAATTCCAAGTCATTCAGTGCTAAGAAAATCACAGGGACCGATTAGAAACAGTGCAACTGTTACAATGATCAAACTCTACATCATCCTATAACAGTTACAACTCGATTGGATTCTCCAATTCCGAGCTGCTCTAACATAGTGTAAACAAAGACACGAAAGAAACTGACATCCATATGGAAAGAAGTCTCAAGATTCCAGACATAACCAGGAAAATAGTGCTTCATTAAAGTTTTACAACCGAGAGCCTCGCTCAACCATCGATGCTTACAAAAATGGAAAAAATGCCTACATATACTCAAAAACAACCACAACAGCAAAAACAAGACGCTGCATTAAAAACATTGCGTCTGCATGTCTTCTAACAGTCTGCGCATGCAGACTCTGGCTGATCGTGCACCCAGGACTTGGTGTCCCCTCGGCCAAATTCGGACAGCTACTCTTTGTCAGACGCCACCTTAAATGCGCGTGGCTCCTACAAGGGAAGTAGTTGAGCCATTAAGAGATGAGTTAGCATGTGCAGACCTCCTTGGTGAGTCGAGGACTCGGCGTGGCTTCCATGAAAAGAACCAGTACAGAGGACCTTCTTGGGTAGACTTTCAGCCAAAACATCCATACTTTTCAATTAATGAGTGAGGCGAGGTTTCAACCACCCTCTCTCTTCTTCATTCATACCCAACAGGTACCAGGATTTAGATCACGTTAGATCGGCATCTGGAGAACATAGTGCCCCCCCTCTGAAACTCAATTCGGCACTTTTGGCCTCCCCTTTGTACAGAATGATAAATGCTAGCGCCCATCCTCCAAGCCTGCTCCTTATGACCAGGCGCCAAAACCAAGGGCCCGATTCTGGGCTCTTGCGGCACTTCAGGATTCGAGGTTTCGAGAGGTGAAATGACAAGGAGCACTTACTCCTCGAATTCTCGAATGTCGACATGTCACGAATGTGCACCGCGTGTCCTTAAGATAAACGGCTGAGGTAGCATCCGTTATTTAAAAGGGGGCCCACTTCATCCACAGGCTCACTTGACATGACCTGGTGCTAAGACCATGGGCTCGACTCCAAAGGTGCTTTCGACGTTTTGTTGATCGACGATTTCAGCTGTAAAGAATGGGAGGCTCCTTGTCTCTCGAAACACCAATCCCCGATACGTCGACTAGCCGCCACCTGTCCCAATTGGATCAAAGGACCCAGACTTACCTTGAACTATGGGCGCTACCCTTTGTGCTAAATCCCGGGCAACTTGACAGCCCCAAAAACCCGATGACCATCGATCTGCTTCGTTAATTGATCCTTGCCGTTGAAATCAGACTGCTCACTCGCTTGATTTTTAGCCTGAAATGGGGCTTTATGTGCTACGCTTGGGCATTCTTCATGCAACCTGTAGACCTGGATGCTCTCGAGCCCAAGACAAGAATTATCGCTAACAGACATGAAATATTCCAAAAATAAGCCAGTTGGATTAGGTGGGAGGGCACCAATATCCATCTGGAAGATGTGTAGGGCTTCAGACAACCCTGGAAATGTAGAACCCACAATTACAAAGAATTACAGAAGAACATGATGAACTAAAACTGTCAAAAGGAGCAAATTGGAATAGGGGGTGGCCACCAATATCCACTTGGATCACTATCTCTAAAGGGATCTCTACCACAAATTCCCTCTCACTTCTATGAAATTTTTCTTATTATATTAAGGTCTCATACAATAATACTCTTTTGAGAGAGATCCATGTTGCTCAAATTGAGGAGAGAGTTCCAAGAATCTTCTCTTTCTACAAGGTTTTTTGGCATGTATATATTGAAGATTGCATAAATGATATTGTTATGCTTATGCTTGAATATAATGAAAATCCAGTGTTGGGTTTTGCTTTGTTGTTCCATACTTACCTCATGTTTGTCCCATATCGTGTAAAGGCCTTTGAAGGCTCCCCTGGCATCCAATGCAGATAGATCAAAATTTCATCATTGCTTTTTACAAAGGGATGTGACTTTTTTAGAGTTCATCTTAGTCTCCTAAATGAGGAATATGCTAGGTTTCTCAGATTTTATTAGATATTTGACAGTTGTGGCCTTGGGGATGCTTCCTAGCTCCCTACAGTTCCAAGAGACTAAGATAATTATTTGGACAGATTTGCATGGGAACCCCCTTTGTTTTCCACATTTCCACCTTTATTTTTGGTTTGTTTGGAGCCTGCGCCGACCATGCTTGGGACAGTTTGTTGAGATCCAAGTATGATTTCTTTATTGTCTTGATCTTCCCTGACAGCTTGGGATTTTGTTTTGTCAATTCTTTGAGGTTGAATCTCTTTAGATTCTCAATCTTCATGTCCATCCTCACCGATGTTTTTTTTATTCCGATATGTATTGTCTCGCTGAAAAAAAGGTTATTTCAGCATCTTTAAAGGCTTTTGTCTCCTCTGCGCTAGGTTCTTGTGTGGCTTATTCTTCAAGAATCAAAATTCCATCATTGACCTGCTTGCCTTCTCTCTGCACTTGGTTATTTGATTGTGACTGGGTCCTGTATTGTACCGATGGTTCCTTGTTACTTATGTTGATGCTTCATTGGGCTTGTAAAACTTCCACTTCTAAATCCTCTAATTGGGACAGGGATTCAAAACTATTGAGATTGGTATTAGGGACAGTCTTTCTTAGGATTTCAGTTTCTTTTGTAGGAAACTTGGTGGTATCATTGGGCATGCCTGCTGAGGAGGGTTGGCCCTTATTGCTATTGTTCCCAATATTTCTTCATACTGCCTTCCATTAATACTCTTTTCCTTTTCCAATTGGGGTTGGTTTTTCTTTTTAGTAGTTCCTTGCGAAGTGTCTATATTCATATAAGATCTTACATTTGAAGGGGAGCTTCTCGTAATCAAATTGTTGGATGTGTTGATGTTTTGGTAGCTGTGGGAGGAATTTTACTCCTAGACAACCTTTCTTAGAAGAAGAAGAAGAAGAATATTCCAGAAGTCCAAGGAATACCATTGAACATTGGAAGAACACCCCAGAAGAGAAGTCGGCCCACAGGAAAAGAATAAAGTGAAATTAGAGTTCCCAGAGAAGACATTAACCCGGCTAAAGTGACTTGAAGATTATAAATAGAGAATACATATTGCTCATTTGTACAAAAAATCACTCACTCTCTCAGTGAAGAAGGGAGCGCAAGTCTAAGGCAAGGAAGAAGACACAATACTAAGGCATATGAGGTTCTCGGTTATTTTTGGTGGTGACCTTATTTTGTGCGCTATCTCTGGGAAGAGGTGCACTACTCTTTTATGTTGTTGCTTCTGTAGCTGGTTAGTTTGCTAGCACTTGTTTGTGCACTAGCCTTGTTCTAGGGTTTCTTCATTATATGTTTTCTCTTAAGAGTTGGCTCATGGTTGGATTATTTTGGACGAAATCTATCTAAGAAAGGTTGGTTGGGTTTTTCCCCCATTTAGGGTCTTCCCAGGATAAACTCTTGTGTCCCTTGTTCTTATTTATGCTTCTTATATTTCAGTATATGATATAATTGTTAATTAAATGTGGGCCTTCAATTTCCTTAGTCGAATCAACAAGTTTTAAGAAAAAATCACTTCTTTTAGTATTAATGACATCACATTCAGACAACATTTCCCTTAAGCATTTAATTATTTTCAACCAAAAAGAATTAATTTGTTTCATACAAGTCTTTGAAGGAATATTTTGATCTCTCCTATGTATATCACTTAAACTTATGACCTTTTCCGAAAATCTACACACTACTTCCTTGTAAAAACCTTCATCATTCTCCAAATCCTTTTGGAGATATTCTTTGAAATATTGCAAAAACCTTGTTGATAAAGTAGTTAAATTTGTTGCTAACTCCCATATCTCAAGGATCAAGGCTATCCTTCTCTTAACTCTATCTCCAATATATTTTCTTATGACCATTAATAAAATTAATGAACCTTTCAACCTAGAGTTGGTTTCTGGTACATCCTTGAGACTACACAATGGTTGTATAACATTTATGGGTTCGACGAACAAAGGTCTTGGAAGCAAATATTTTTCCAATTCCTTTACCTTTTCCTTTAAGATCAAAGTTTCATTTTTTATATCATTAATGCACTCTTTTAAGGCTTCTCCAGTTGCTTCATGAAACTGTACGATTTTTGAGGGTTTTACCCCTTGAAAATCAATATCTAATTTCCATTTTTTTGAAACCTTTTTACTCTTCAAATTTACCTTTTCAATTAACAACTTTTTTGAATTCTTATTGTAGGCTGCATGGTGAAAAGTGATAGATTCCTCTTCAAATTTCAAGTAGATCCTCTTAGGAAGCCAATTATTCAAGTAGATCCCTTCTTTCAATCATCCTCTGTTGAACCCAACTAGACTCTTCTATCATGTCATCAACTTCCATGTCTTTGGGACTCACTTCAACTTCAAGTATTTCATGTCCTTATTTTTGGACTTATGTTTTTCTTGTAATAGGGATATGAATAGTGTGTGATTTTTCAATTGTCATTCTGGTAGGGTCTTTATCTCCACCATCATCTAAATTTCCAATGGAATACCTTCTCTGTTCTTGACTACTATTTTGTGATTTTGTTTTTTCTGAGGTACTCTTCTGTGACACATTAGGTGAGCCTTGATTTTTTCTTGTCACTTATAGACCTCATTTCTTATAACATTCATTTGTGTTGGCCAATGCCTGAATATCATCTAGAGTGATTTGAAGAGATGCTTCAGGAGGATTTTGATTATCTCCCCTCCTTCTTGTAATTGCAAAGACTTACTAAAATATGAGCCATATCCAATTGAAAAACATGTGTGCTGAAAACAAATCCTTAGGGTCAAAACTCTGCATTGTATGTAATTCTTTTAAACTAAACTTGTCAAATTGAGTTGTATATTCATCTAGATGAGAAATGTTCTTCACATTCATTTCTCCAACTTTCCATTGCAACAAGATAAATTTCTTCTTTCTTTTCTCATTGAAGAAATGTGCCCAATATTTGTATTGTTTGCATAGTTCAATGATAGAAACTCTATTAGAAACATAAAATGGCAACAGAGAGGGTTTCCCATGAAATCCATAAATTCTAATAAAAATTGAACTCTTCCATAGCTTCGAAAACTCCTTTCTCAAACAGAAAGGATGCAGCTTATAATGATAATATAGACATGGTGGGAGTGTGAATTATCTTTTTAAAAGAGGATAAAAAAAAAAATTCACTTCATATAAATTGTATGGGGCTTTGTGCCTCCATAAAATTGGATACTAGAATGAAACTGGATCCTTCTTGAAGTCTACATTCTTATCTATAGGAAAGTCCTCAAAGATATGGCAATAAACTATAGCATAAACTAGATAGGAAGTTATGTAAAATTTCTTGGTCTTCCTAAGGCTTCCCAACTAAAACAAAATCTCATTTGAAATACTGTGAGCCCAGTCAATTATTGCATTTTCATGAATTGAATGATATATAATATATACAATATACTTGGGTATTGAGGTTGTGGACTCCTGTCCAATTATTATGGAAAATAGCCAGGAGAATTCTTTATACGGGTATTTTAAAGAGCATGCCTCAACCTATGTATAACTGGTGTTGCTAGTTGGACTTGCACGAAAACATTCAAGGAAATCCATTCCTCCACTGTGAGCTTTAAGAAAATCATTGGCTTTGACATTTTTGAATGTTAGAGTAGGATCAGGAAGTATCAACATCCTTATGAACACTGAAGGGGCCAAAGAGATCAATGGTTTTCATTGTATCTGGATAAATCTTCTCTCGGTATTGAAATTTGTCAGTGCACCAGAGGACCAACTCTTTGAAATAAGATACTTCTAACACACATCCATCCAATGCAATACTCGAGGTCCAGACCTTGTTTAATTTATTTTCTTCAGATGGGAGATTTGAGTACCACTTGTAGGTATGCGACCATTGAAATTGGTGATATTCTCGTCCCAAGATGTTGATAGTGTCACCACAATATAATTCTTTCCTTTCACTTGACATATCTTACAAAAACTGTTTTCTATGAATAGGTGGCGCTTTTGTTAATACATTCTTTTTGCAACAGGGATTTTAATTTATTGTTTAATTTTACCATGCATTTCCTTGATTATCAAATGTTGTAGCTCTTAATTTGAATTTCCCAGTTGCACGGTCTGATTTTATATTTATGATGGAGATTTTATGAAAATCTCACCACTTAATAACAATATTCAATTCATACGAGTGGCGGCTGATGTGGTGATGCGAAATAAATGTATTTGATAATAGTGATATCATATCGGGGCGTATGGAAAATGGTCAAGTATGGAGGTGTAAAGTGAGGGATGGAAAGTGCATTATGGTGATTGCAGAAATGTAGGATGCGGGATTGCGGGATATGGAGAACATAAGGGGAGTTATGAGGGGACTTCCACATTCACACTCATGAATGTAGCAGTAGGCAATAACATAATAGATATCATGATGTTGACTCAAGGGTTAGGCTTACATTAGTTCATTTGGTTTATGCAATAGTTCAGTGTCTTTAATGCAATTTCTTGTTCTGCAATAGAGCTAGTTATGTGCTTTATAATCAGTTTAATCTTTTTATGGTTCAATATTCTTTCTTTCATTCTATTAGATTAGATCTCCTTTACTAAAGATATTTCAGTTGTTCTTTCAATTTGGTGTTCTTTCATTCATGCAACAGTTCAAGGTCTTTTTCTCCAAATTAAGATTTTCTGCACAAGTTATACTCAGATTCATGCATTTAGCCTCTTGATCAATGTCATACCTATACTACCATCAATGCATTCTGGATATACTTTTCACAACACCTCTTAAGTTTGTACAAACCCCAAGTTGACAAGTAAAGTAACAAGCCAAGGAGGCAGTAGCATTATTGCTACTATTCCTAGGCCCACCGCTTTTTGGCACCATAATAGAGGAGGTGCTAAAGATTGCACATCATTTTCATTTTGTTTTATTTTTATGTGACTTGGAGGAGTAGGAAAAATACCTCAGTCAGAAGGCCAACCTCACTATATAATTTATGTAGTGTAAAATACGAAGTTCTTTCACTTTTAGTGAGTATTGATAGCTCCTTGTCACATTCTTTGCATCTTAGGATTATGAATATATGTGTGTGTGTGTGTGTGTGTGTGTGTAATCCTAA
>ML777660.1:956433-994438 GCA_009831015.1 Picea engelmannii | reverse complement strand
TCTATAGTGAGGTTGGCCTTATGATTGAGGTGTGTGTGTATATATATATATATATATATATATATATATATATATATATCTTCATTTATTTTTCCTTTATGAATGACTCGACCTAGAGATAGAAAAGGAGAATTTTTACCAAAAACCCCCGCCCCAAAAATAGGTATAAGTAATCTACAAATCGGTCTTGAAACACTTGAAAGTTTCTTGGAAAGAGAAGAAACAAAATTTGAAAATATTTCAGACAAAGGTCAATCTCCCTCACCTCGTACCATGGCTGGTGAATAAGAGATGGTATAAGTATTTGAGTTTCCCATACGAGAAACCAATGGAGAAACTAAGATGAAAAATATTAATCCTTATGCCTTACCTCATTTCCATGGTCTTGTTTTAGAAGATCCTGACACTTTCTTGTTTTAGTTTGCAGTTATATGTAGGACATATTATTATACTACAGATGAAAAAAATCTCAAATGTTTTCCTTCTACTCTGAAAGAGCTAGCTCTAATATGGTTGATGGGCCTGGAGGGAAACAACATCACAACTTGGGATCAAATGAACAATACTTTCAATGAAAAATACAGGAACTATTATAGAGAAAGGGATACAAGAGATGAGATCTTCAAAATGACTCAAGGACGTGATGAATCTCTAAAAGAATTTGAAGACAGATTTAAGTTGAGCTATAAAATAGCTCACAACTGCACTCTGGATGCGGATTTAATCAACCTTGTCTTACTTAGAGGACTAAGAGAGGATCTCATGGAAACATTGAATCTCTTATTGAATGGACTATGATTAGATCAAGACGATCTTAAAAAATCATTCATGGAAAATGTGACTGACACATCAGTCAAGTGGAAGATCATTCAAAGAACTTAAAGATCACAAAAACTCACAAAAACATGAATTCATGAGTACCATAGCTATCATATCGACAGTTGGGACAAGACAGAAGTTAGACCCAAATTTCGGGCATAAGTTAGAGTAGATGAAAGTTTTTTGTGACCATTTCAAATCGTTTCCAACCTTAAGAAACTCTCTAGCAACGAAAGAAGATTAGGAGTATGAGTTAGCAAGTCGAGATAGACAGGAAAGCACTCATCCAGAAACAAGAATCTACTCTATAGAAACAAGGTTCACTATAGGAATGCAGCCATCGAAACCCTCCTCAACAAGAATTGCTCTCTGCCTCGAATTTGTCTAAAACTGTTGTTAAAATTTTGTGTTTTTTAAATACCATATGGTTGAAGTTGTTTTGTTGGGTCAACATTTTTCATGAGAAAAAGTATGCAATCTTGTAGAAACCAGTCTACACAATTCCTATAGATATTGTTTACATAGTCCTGTAGAAACACCCAAATGAAAGAACCCTCTCACCCTTGATGTTTCTCTCGGTGCCTTGTTGAAAGCCCTAATTTTATCAGAAATTGTTGTGGAAAAAACTTGACTCAAAACCACTAAAGTTGCCTGAAGAACAAAATTTCAGTTTTTATTTTTCTTTTTCTGTACATTTCCTTCTGTAGGAAAAGCATATCCCATATTTTTTTTTCAAAACTCTTCTCCCTTGGAAATAGTGTTTGTGCATGTGACTTCTATACATCAGTGAGTAACCATTTATAGAAACCATGGGAGCAAGATTTAACAAAAGGGAACCAACATAACCATCAAGAATCTATGAAAACCTAGAAATTGTGGAAATTTTTCAGAAAAGCAACAACTTAGAATGCTTTGAAAGGCTTAGGGGTTTTGATGATGAATTTTCCTTGGAGTTTGCACTAAATTTTCTGAACATCCAACAACATGAATATGTATCAACAATGAAAAGATTGGTGATTAGGGTTAATGAAGCATCTATCAATAAGGCATCCAACCTTCCCGTGGATCTTGATTGGGAAAAGGAGGAAATACAAGAGGTTATCAATGCCAAAAAGTCATTCTTTCATCCAAATGAAAAACCTAAAGAAGATAAGAATGGAATCAAGAGAAATCCTCCATCATCCTTGGCCAGAAGTGGCCTACCACATAATTAAATATGTCACATGTGAAGGAAGAATGAGTGTTGTGTATGCTTATCACTTCATGCTTCTCCATCAACTCAGGAATTTCCCCAATGAAGAACTAGACATTAGCTTGAGCTTCCCTTCTTTTCTCCTTCAATCTTTGACGGAAATGAGCACCAAGGAGAAAAATGAAAAGTAGGAGTTCTTGGCACACCACGGGATTATCAAACTAATAGTATCATATGCCTTAAGAAGTCTAAAACACAGGGTTTTATGGGTCGACTTTTTGGATATGGATCAATAGGAGTTCTTGAAGGTGCAGGTGGAAATGAGCCAAGAAGAAAAGTAGAGGGATGATAAAACTAAAAATATAATTAGACCTAAGCCCTCAAAGCAACTAAAAAATAAGAAACAAAAGGTATAAGAGGAAGACAAAGAGGTGGTTGGCACCTTGACCATAGTAAATTCCCCCTTTGTCAGCCCTATGAAAATCACAAGTGTTAAACAAGTTCAACCAAGAAGGAGAAGGTCCTATAGGGTTAGAAAGAGTCAGAAGAAGGGAATCCCTAAGCTAATTATACCACTCTCCACTACAACCCAAGTTGAGGAAGTGAAAGACTCCCCTATCCCAGAGGAATCAAAATAATCCAAAGGGAAGGCACCCCAAGGAGAGACAACAACCATAGAAGAGAAACCAATACCAATTGAAGGAACTTCCAAAACAAATACTCAAGTGGAAAAAATCCTTTATGCCACCTTGCTGGAATTAGAGAAAGCAAAGCTTGATGTTATAAAATGGAATAGGTTGGCGGAAAGAAACAAAGAAAAACAAAAATAAGAAGCCCCTAGACATATGGAAAAGAAACTTCAACACATTCAAGAAAATTTTCAGATCATGACTATGTAGAAAATTGAGTACAGTTAGAAGTTAAAAGTGGAAAACCATACACTAAAACATAAATTGGATGGAAAAAAAAGAGAGTTGGTTGACAAGTGTGAGAGGATAGAAATCATGGAGGATTTAATAAAAACAATAGCTAAGGTGTCCCTAGAAATATTAGAGTGTAGGAAGCCTGCTAGGATGTATGCATTATTTCTTAAAGAGAAATGGGACAGAAATCAAATAGAAAATCTGTCTCAACTAGTAAGATACAACTTAAGCACACTCAAGAACTTCTTGGATTCCTACCAAGAATGTGGTATGGAGGAAAATTCATGTGTGAGTTTTATTTACACAACATCATCCTCCCACACCCTACAAATGTAACCCAAATCCATATGTATGGTATGTTTAGATGATGGATTTTCATCCTGGTTAATCCATGAAGAGATGGAGGCAACAGAGCTAAAGAAATACAAAGAGGATGAATTTCAAAGGCCACTTTGGATTAGAGCTAAGGCAGCTAGGCCAAGATATGTCATAACAATCCATGCCAACCTCTCCATAGACAAAGAAATATCCCCAATTTGGATAGCCAAGCAGAAAGAGGCAATGGCCCACCTAGATGATTGATTGAGACTCTTGGGAGAAGAGGCAACAAAAGCTTGCCACGGGAGGTGGCGCTCCTTGCCTCACAACCTACAAATTAGAGAACCTCACTTCCCCAATTCTCTAAAACTTTACTTCTTTATAATTCCTTGGTACAAGGAGGTACTAAGGAAATTGAGAACAAAATGGATTGGACTAAGGATGAATCTCCATTTCCTTCTTCCTATGGCACCAGTGGATAACCTCAACAAGGAAAAGGAAGAAGAGGAGTGGGCCAAGACAGTGAAGACAAAAGAGTACCATGAGTAGCATTCCACCACTAGATATGTGGCATGGGACATAAGGCAAGAACACAATGAGCAACACTCTAGTAGGCAGTCGTAGGATGTTAGGAAACAACATCAAGAAACAACACAACAACCTAGCAGTATGAATGAGCCTATCAACCAACAACAACAACAGTAAATACAAAAGAACAATTTTTGTCGCACAAGGGTGTGCAAAGTTTTAGTTGGGGGGCGATGACGAGCCTAAATATTGCCTATCTCAAAGGTTCATCATAGACACATATTCACCATGATATGAATAATATTTTCTTTCGACCATATTTTATATTAGTCATGAATACTTTTTGTATCTTGCTTAGTGAATAAGTTTTTGAGGTGGAATTTTGTTTGTATAATACCTTCTTTCTTTAATTCATATGCTAAGGAATGTTTGTAGCATCAAATAGGTCGAACCCCTTAAAGAAAGAAGGATTCCATGAATCAAGGGACCCTGTCCCCCACCTACCTCCATAGCGTTGCTAGTTCACTAATGACCACTCCTTGCAAGAAGTAGTTCAAAATCATATGAGATTGATTGAGATATGTTTATTCATTTTTTTCCTCCTCAGTTCAAGTGAAGAGGTTGAGTTCTCAAATGTATAAATAGTCCTCTGGCATAGGAGAAGCGGGGGAAGATTTCTGAATATTTTTGTTAAGTTCCGTTGAGAAGACTTTTGTTGAATATATTGAGCTCTGCTCTTGATGTACTATTGACTTTGATGAAATAAAGACAACTTTGTTTTTATCTTATTAGAGTTTCCTTAAGGTTCCTTGTGCTTCTTGGGTAGGGCTCGCTCAAGAGGGCTCAAAGACCCTAATGCAATTTCTCTTCTTCTTGCATGTTAAATGTGTTATTAGTTAGTCTTTTACGTCTCTTGAAGGATTAAGATAGTTATGCATGGTAATATTTGATTTATGTCAATTTGTTATTAATTGTTAAGTTTTAGCAGGTCTCATGTAGAAAGAGTTAACATCCTAATGGGATACTCAAAGTTGTCCTCTTAAGGCCGAAAACCTCTGTTCAACCTCATTATATTTGTGTCTAGCTTTGTCAATACTTTTGAAGACTTTTGCTAACTTCTTAGGACTCTTTTTTTCATCTTGTGAGCTCTACCATTTGAGTTGAAAAAATGGGTATTAATTGTTCAATAAAAAATTGAGGTGTGCTACAAAGAGAGTTCTAAGGTACTTGAAGGCAACTCCTGACTTTGGTCTTAAATATGCTAAGGTGGAGGAATTCTACCTAGTTGGACATATATATTAAGACTTTGATGGAAATAAGGAGAATGGAGCATCTACTTCAGAATACCTCATGAGTCTTGGATCAACAACTATCTCTTGGAGATCATGAAAATAGTTTGTTCCACCAGATTCCATTACAAAGGCATAGTATGTGGTTGATGCAGAGGCGATAAAGGAGATTGTGTGTCTAAGGAAGATACTAGAATATTTGTAGGAGAAGCATGTGAATGCTACTCCACTTTTGATTGACAACACTTTTGCAATCAAGTTGGCCAAGAATCCTAGATTCCATGATCGCACAAAACACATCAACATGAATTACTATGTGATCTGACGTCATGCAAAGTCCAAGACCATTCATTTGACACATTGTTCCACAAGTGAGCAAAATACAAACATCTTCACCAAAGCTCTTGGAAGAGAAAAGTTTGAAAAATTCAAAATGTGCTTGGACTCACAAACACCCCTTAGGATTGAGGGGGGAATGTTAGATACCTAATCCATGAGATAATGGTATATCGTTTATGTTTAATTTAGGAGAAATATGAAGAGTCATAGATGAATAGGATCAACCATTGGACCTGTCAGAATATGAAACCAAAAGCCATCTTTGAATGTATTTATATGAGGCTCTCTTTAACGAGATTTAATTAATGTGTGGAGTTATTCAATTCCCTACTTGTCAATGTTGGTGGAGTGAAGGCTAGTAAACAGTCTTGGATTCCTAAGTTATTTCATTGACTTGTTGAGGAAAGAAAAGAAGAATCCTTGTTACATCCATTGACTATTTTAGTTGCTATAAGAATGGTCTTGTAAAAGTTGTAGCCAATGTTTAAATAGGTGATTTTTGTAGTTAAGATGAATCTATTATGTGGATCCATAATTTTGTGAAAACCTAAAAAAACATCATGCACACAAATTCTTGCCAATTCAAAGATCTTATGTCTTATTAACTCCAATACTCTAGGTTTTAATCTTTTCAACTTACCAATTTCTTTATCGACCTAGGTGTTGTTACTTACAACTTTCTTGTTGGTTTATAATGTTGATGGATATTTTTTTTTCCTTCATCATTTTTCTCATAATCATTTCCAATTTTCTTCAAGTAAAATCTATTACAAAAGGGTTCTTTTATTTATATATATCTATAACAAAGAAATGCAAATAAAAAACAATTTATTTGTTTCATTTCATGATTTGTTCATGGTGTTAAGTTCAATCCACCTACAGTTAAATAGATCCATTCATAATTCCACATTCAACCCTCCATAGTTCTAAGTAGGAGTGTGCATGGTGGATAGTGATTACATTCTACCTAGACTTATGCATTCTCTATTCTTGTCCCGTATGTTATTCTATCACAACATTCTCTTATGCTTGTGGTGTAATTATCTCGAGCCTCACTTGTGACCATTTCCCATAGTTTGCAAGTGTTTCCATGATACATTATTATACACATTGTATTAACCTTGGTGCCCTCTTATTTCATAAGTGGCATTACATTAAGAAATGTGTTCTTTCATCCTCACGATTTACCTATTTCCTTATGTTTTATGGCCTTGACACCTTGTCTCTATACCTATCCCTATTAATAACAAGTGATACTCCCTTATGGAATTGACACCTTGTCTCTATACCTATTCCTACTAATAGCAAGTGATAATCTCTTAAATCTAGTGATCTGCATGATCAATAGTACATTGGCATGTAAACCTTACCACATGGCATCATTAATATTTAAATCATCGTGTAGTTACAAAAATTAAATTAAATCTAATGATGTAAGTATTATACTTCATCTATTCTTTTTTTTTAAAAGAGACTGAAATTCTTATTATATAAGAAAAGTTGCGCGTGGGAAATACAACGTTTTGGGGATTACAAAATTGGGCATAATACTTATTGAACCCTCTACTTCTTATTGTTCTTCAAAGAAATTGTTGTGTTCCTCATACACACTAGAGACTTTGTAGCTATATATTTTTACCTACCGTCCGCGGAAAAAGATACATCGAACTTGCATAATTAAACTGCGGATTTATTGTTGGGATCAAATCGATGCTTTTAAGTCTGCTCCCTCTGAAATGTTTTTTCCAAACTGCATGTTTCCACCAAGTGATCTTACTAGCTATCAACCTCCATAGCAGCTTGGCCCCCATGGCTTTGTTCATCAAGGTTGGTTCTTTGATACCCAATCCACCTTGAGATTTGTTATCTATCACTTTATTCCAACTAACCAAGTGAAATTACTTGTGTGTCGATTTCCCTCCCTGCCATAAAAAGGTTCTGACTTTTTTAGCCAATTGATTAGAGATGCATTTTGGTGTCAGAAGAGTAGAGCACTGACAAATTGGTAAAGCTGGTAAAACCTCTTTAATTAGAACTATCCTGATCATTGGATTCAACCATTGAGTGCCCCAGTGAGTAAGTTTTTTGTTGATTTTGTCTAGGATTTGCTGCCAAACTTGAGAGTAGGGGGACTTTAGAGAAATTGACATCCCTAAATACTTGAAAGATGACCAATTTTATACAAGAGGGAATTGGAATATTTGTGCTATGGCCCTGAAGGTCCTAGGTGGAGAGTTCCAACTGTAAACTTGGCACTTTATTTTATTGATGTCTCCTCCTGAAGCATCTAGGTAGGAATCAAAGACATATTTGAATCTTGAAGCTATGATGAGAGAGGAACCCCCCATAAGCAAGGTGTCATTCAAAAACTGCGAATTATTCATGTTCTTAATAGCCCTAACAATTTGGAGGCTAGGGAGGTTTCCTATCACCCTTTCCTGTTCCAAATTTCTGTTGAGAGCATTTGAAACTAAGTCAAAGTCCTCAACTTATTTGGAAGAAGGTTGTAGGTCTTCCATTAACAATAGGAGCGATCTAGGGGATTTTAATACAATTTGATATCCAATTGATGAAGTTTTGGCTGAATCTGAATCATTCCATGACCCAAAAAAGAAAAGAATGCATGACCCTATTAAAAGCATTATCCATGTCAAGCTTAAATACCATACCTTTTCCTTTGTTCTTGTAACTTGTGTGGATTGCCTCTTGAACAAGGATGATATTTGCCAAGATTTGTCGATCTTGCATGAAACCGCTCTGATTGGGGGAGATTAATTTGGAGAGAATACTTTTGAGGCGGGTGGCTATAATTTTAGCTAGGATTTTGTAAGAAGCATTACATAGCGAGATATGATAGAAGCGGGAGAAAGAGGTGGGGTTGGTTTCTTTGGGAATTAAAGCTATGAAGGACGATTTTTTATTCCCCCTAGTCTAAGGGAGTTGTGGACATAGTGTAGCATTCTTTTGAAATATGTTTTGATGAGGTTCTAGAAATGTCGGTAGAAGGAGATGGAGAATCCATCAGGGCTAGGGGATTTATCAGCTTCAAGGCTCAATATGGATGACATAATCTTTGCTTTAGTGAACGATTGCATGAGTGTGATATTCTCTTCTCTAGTTACCAAGTTTGGAATTTGCTCGAGCATTGAGAGAGTGTTGGTATGGTCCATGGCCTCACTTTGAGTAAATAATGCCTCGAAATGGTTTATGGTTGTTGGTTTTATTTCCTCAAAGTCTGTCAAAGTGGATCCATCTTCATGCGTTATCTCTTCCACATTGTTTTTGGACTGGCGAATCTTGGCTTGGTAATGGAAGAACTTAGTTTTTTTATCTCGCCTTGAGCCAAACGCTACGAGATTTTAAACGCCAGTATTCTTCTTCCTTTTTTAGCGCATCCTGATATTTACATTAAAGATTCATCTCTTCCTTTTGGATATGATATGTAATGTCTACAGATTCAAATTGATTTTGTAAACTATCAATATTTCTTTTTATGATCTTTTTCTCTTCAACTATCGAGAGAAATGAGGTATTTTTCTAGTGCTTTAGAGCTTGCTTGAACAACATGAGTTTCTTCTCCCAAATGAAAACTGGAGTGCCCAAGATCTAGGTCACCCAAGTTGTTTGTATCAAGTTCACAACCTCTTGGTGATGAATCCATTGTGGGTGTAAATGAAAGGGAATGGGTCCATAATTTGGGAGGGCTTAAAGGTGGAGATATATTGGCTTATGGTCAGAGGTGATCAAGGGGAGGATGTAATATTTAATGGAGGTGTTAGACCATTTCTTGAACCATGTTTTCTTTTATCTCAAGAAATGTACAAGAAGGAATACAAAATTTGTATGTCATATTTTGTATTTGTTAATCTTAATTTTTCTAAAGGTGCATCAATTATATGTGGCTTGCATGATCTTCATTTCCCCAAAGCTTCAGGCCTAGTCAACGGAACATTGTATGTACATGATTTGAGCAACCACTGCATACCTTAACATAAGAAAAATGAGTGAGATCCTTTTGTTATATAAATAGAGGATGAACATTGATTGAAAAAGTAAACCACGTAAAAGGAAGGAGATTCATTGAAATGTTGTGGCTTTATTTAAAGTATAATTCTCTTATCTTGTGAAAGTGGCCCCTTGTGATCTAATGATTTTGGTTGAGAGGAACAAATAAGTGTCTTTGGAAAAAGAGTAGAGCAAGAAATAAATATATTTGTTTATCCCATTATGACTAGTAGAATAAATATGATGTCATAAACATGGTTTTAAATAAGTTGTAAAAAAAAATTTTTGAATTTTTTTTTTAATAATTCTATATGATTGTTGAGAAAATTTAAACTATAATATTAAATAAATATTATTATATCATTGAAAACAAAAAATAATCTTAACTAAATTGATTTTGTTTTTTTAATTAAATTATTAAAATTATATATACAAATAAAATGTAAAATATATATATCATATTATTATTATTATTATTCATCAATGTGAAGAACATCAAATAATAAATAATAATAATAATAATAATGAGAAAAAAACATTTCCTCTCATTATCATAAACTTGTCTTAATTAACAAATCTTTTTATATTAAGTTTTCTTTCTCAACAAAAAATCATTAAAGAAAAAATATAACTTAACTTAAATTATTAATATGATAAATTTTAAAATTCAATAAATNTATATATATATATATATATATATATATATATATTTGTAATTAGGGGAATCAGTAACAATGGCAGTATCATACTCGCGTGACATGGGGTCAAATCCTGTCAGCTGCCTTATAACCCCTAGGGAGGAACGTACAGCTCGCAAGCATGCCCTCTGGGTAAATCGGGGTGAGAATCGACCTTGAGACCTCTTTTTACTTACTTCCTTCCATTTACATGACACTTGCCAATCGGTCTACACCCCTACGGGCTTAAAATTTGAAGGACATGGGGGTGGGCTTTGATCCACTTATGTGTGCACAGGTCACGATACCATTTAATATGGTATCTCTGGGTGAAACCACACATTCGACCACTACCTCAAGGTGTCCCCGTGGCTCTAGGTAAATCCCTCACGAGAATTGAACCTTGCCAAACGATGAAAAACTCCTCGCTTTCCACCATTGGATCCAACCCAATTGGGCTTTAAATTTGAAGTACATGGGAGTGGGCTTTGATCCACTTATGTGTGCACGGGTCACGATACCATTTAATATGGTATCTCTGGGTGCAACCACATGTTTTTTCAAATTTGAAGGACATGGGGGTGGGCTTTGATCCACTTATGTGTGCACGGGTCACGATACCATTTAATATGGTATCTTTGGGTGAAACCACATGTTCGACCACTACCTCAAGGTGTCCCCATGGCTCTAGGGAAAGCCCTCACGAGAATTGAACCTTGCCCAACAGTGAAAAACTCCTCGCTTTGCACCATTGGATCCCACCCCTTTGGACTAAATTTTTTTTTAAAGACATGGAGGTGAGATTTGATCCACTTATGTGTGCACGGATCACAATACCATTTAATGTGATATCTTTGGTGTAAAAAATAAATATTATTAAACCAAATATATAAAATTAAATTAGTTTTTAAAAAATGTGTTATGAATTATTTTTACTATGAATAAATATGAATAATTTTAATCATGTACAAAACCATTATTTTCTTTTAACATTTTTAGTAATAAATTATGTAAATGTTGAAAACAATATCCATTTAAATATGATATATTTAAACTACGTAATTTTTTTTTTTTTTTTTAAATTTAATTTATAATACGTATGACACATTAAAATTGTTTTAAAAACCATTAGTTTCTTTTAACATTTTTAGTAATAAACTATGTAAATGTTGAAAACAATATCCATTTAAATATGATATATTCAAACTACATAATTTATTTATTTTTAAATTTTATTTATAATACGTACGACACATTAAAATTGTTTTAAACACAATTCCACTTTTATTTATATATATATTAAATTTAAATTAATTTTTTTAATAAAATATTAAAAAATAACAATGTAAATATTTATAAAAAATTGTAATCACTTGATTTTGCTACACAACTTTTATTTGCCTAAAATCCATTAAACATATTCACATGATATATTATTTTAAAAGACATTAAATCAAATGTAACATATACAAACAATTTCTATTTACAGAAAATAGATTAAACATATTATTCCATAATATTCTATTTTTACTTACAATAAAATTAAATATATTAAATTAAATTATATATTATGTTAATTTTTACAAACTTATGATATGAAATGTAATTTTTATTATTATTTGAATATTTTTTTTTATACTTATTGATTTTGTAAGATATAAATTAACAATCATAATTATAATAAATAAAATAAATATAAAAAACAAAAAATTAGTTGAACATTAAAAAGCAACTATGTATATAACACTTGTTACATTAAATAATGATTCTATCAAATAAATAAATAAAAATTAAATTAAAAAAAAAATGTATATAAAACCTATTACCATGTATATAGAACTTATTATACCACATAGTTAAACGTAAAACAATACAAATCTTAGTTAAAAAAAATACACAAAACAAATTAAAATAGAGAATGAACATTTAATTTCATTGTTTTCATTTACATAAGTTGTTGACACTATATACATTAATAACATGATTTTTTTTTTATCAATATTAATGTAGTGATTAAGCATTTTGGAAATACATTTAACCATATAAAAGAAAACTATGTACGAATAATTTAGATTTAAAGAATTCACAACCTTTTTGTTGTTGGGATATTTTTTAAAATGATATTATTATCAATATAGAAAAGGTTGGAAAACTATGATATATAGATATTTAGGAGATTAACTTTTTCTTTAGAAGCATACACGTTGGAATTCCATTTTCATTCAAGATATTTGACGTTGAATGATTAAAATGATAAATTCTTTAAAAACACTTTGATTTTGAATTTAATTCCATTTTCATTGAAGATATTTGACATTGAATGACTAAAATGATAAATTCTTTAAAAACACTTTGATTTTGAATTTATAAGATAAGACAATCTTGATCAAACTATGTATGTTTTGCCCTTCACCAAGTTTTGAGGATATTTGGTCATGTTTGATCTATTTTTGGGACTTCGACAGGCTGTTGAAGGCGGAGTGCAAGTCGAAGCGGAGATCGCAGGATCTCGGCCCCTTTTTAGGGTCTTTTGGGTTTTGGGCTTATGTAACGGGTATGGAAATGCCAGCCCATGGGTTTACCCATGTTTAGGCCCATTTTGTAAAGTATAAATAGATGTCTAGGCAATGTAAGAAGTAGCTAGTAGCGACAAGACACTAGAGGCATCTATGTGATGTGATGCTAAGTGCAAGTGATAAGTGTAAATGATTTGTGCATACTGTGTGAGACTTGCAGAGCTAAGTGCAAGTCATTTGTAGTGCTTTGTGCGTAGACTATGTGTTGTGACCTAACTCGGGGAAGGAGGATCTAGTGAAGTGCGCGCAGATCTCCTGTCCTATGCAGAGTGGGTCTTGATGCTCTGTGCATGTAGAAGATTGACAAAAGCTAATAAAGAGAAGAATAGTTGGTGGACGTAGCCCCAGGCTGGGGGTGAACCACGTATATTCTGTGTTGTGGTTGCTTTGCGCTTTATGGTTATTCTCTTGTTTATGTGTTTACTTGCTTAGTGCTTTGGTATAGATGAATGATAGATAGATATGATGATGTCATGTGCTTAGTGATGTGAATGAATGATAAGATCCGATATGTTTCTTTATGTTAAGTGCTTCTATGTGTTAGATATGGTTGAATACTACGTTGCTCTGTAATTAGGGTTTGTCTGCGCTGTGAACTAAGATTAAGTACTGATGGGTAATGATTGCTAAGTGCTTTGTTAAGGTGTTACAATCACATATCTGTGTCCCAACTAAGGTTGTAGACATCTGGGTCCTGCAACCACCCCTGCCTCTACCTTGGGTGAGACTTCATCTGCTTTGCAAGTGTTGCCGAAAGGGCCGGTAGTTAGGGATTTGTTGGTGTGTTGTTGTAGCGTTGAACCCCGAGTCTACCCCTGTCCCAACAAATAGTTCCATTGTGGGGACCTGAAACTCTGATTGCTCGGAACTAAAGAAAAGGAAGCTCTGTGTGTAGATCTATTGCTTTAGTGAACAGTACTCGACTTAACTTGGGAAGCTCTGTGCTAAGAAGAGAAGTCTGATTTGAAGAAAAGAGGTAAGACATGAAAGATTTGTGCTTTGATAAAGGTAAAGTGAAATTTTTTGGCTAAAGAAGTAAGATCGGAAGGCTTTGTGCTTTGTTAAAGATAAGAACAGTGAAAATTTTTGATTGAAAAAGGTAAGATAAGTGGAAATTTTTGTTTCAAAAGTATGGATCTAGGTATGTTTGATAGATTTAGTCCTAGTCTAAAAACTAGGGCACAGTTAGAAGAAAGAATATATGATATGAATAGATCTGATAGAAATAATGAAATATATGTTATTCCTATGCATAGAAAGAATGTTTGAACTAACAAGTGGATGCAGGGCCATAGAAATAATTTTTTGCAAGTACCTTACTGTGATCCTAGTGCGCAGTACAAGAAAGGATGGGAATCATTTAAGAGAAAGAGAGGATTAACCCTTTGTTATAGTTGCAGAAGACCGAGGCATCTTGCTAAGGAATGCCCTGGTAGAAGACCTAGTTGTCTTTGTTGTAAAGCTATGGACCATGAAGTTTTGGATTTCCTTAGAATGATTGCCAAAGTTGAGAAAATGAATATGAGACAAGAAGACCATGAGAAAGGTCCAGAAGCTAAGAATATGCTAGAGAACCAGAAAGAATCATAGGCTATATTACTGCAAATGAAAGAAACACTGAATGATCACAGAGATATCAAATTGTCAGAGATCTTCAAAGAAAAAGAGTGCATAGAAACAAGAATAGGAGACTTTGACATTGACTGCATTCTGGATGAGGAAACACAGGTAAATATAATGACAGAAAGAACTTGGGAAATTTTAGGAAATCCTGATATGATTCCTTCATTGGGAAGAATAGGATTATTTAGAGGAAAGTTGATAACCCTATGTGTAAGACTTACCTAGACATCTATGAGTGCTCATGGAACTTCGACAGAGGAATAATTTGAGGTTATTAAATTTATTGAGAACAACACCCCATTTGCTATGTTACTAGGAAAACCCTGGATCGAGAAAGATCAGATCTGAAGAAAGCAAGAAGAGGAATCTCTAGAACAGAAAAAGCAAGACCTAAGAGACTTCATGGCTAGGAGAATAGCGCACTTATTGAAAGAACAAGAGGACCGATTGAAGCTACTAAGGACCAGAAGTCTGGATGTCAAAGTTAGAAGCACACAGGAAGACTTGAAACACCGCAGAGCACCTACCCCAGATAGAGAAGAAACATTGCTCTTGAATCCTAATAAAGACCATCAATAGCGTGAAGTTACTATGCCAGGAGGAGATAAGAATCAAAATGGAAAGAGGAACACTGAAACATAGATGCCTGGGAAGAAGGCTAGAAAGCTCAGTAAGAAGACAACAAAGATAGAAAAGTTGCAGGAAGTTCCAAGGGGGACTTCGCAGAAGGAAGGTTTGCACGACTAGAACTTCATCGAGATATCAGAACAGCGCAACATAGCACTTCACCATGGTGGATAAATATAGTCGTTGGAAGCATTATAACTGTTAGACTGATGCCCTGAACGGCTAGAACAACAATTATGGCTAGAAAGCTCGCCATCAGACCGTTGGGACCGCACCACAACAAACATAACCGCATTCATGAAGGCCTCTCATCCGTTGGAGAAATCTGTTACACTGTTGTCCACTTATTGTGTCAATTGCTGCACCGAAAACACTTTTGTGAATTGTATCCTGGCCAACTTATTGATATCGCATTGTCTTTATTGAGATCAACACCCATTCCATTGTTTGAGCTGTATGTCGGATGAACTTAACGCCACAGAGAAAATTGTCGAAGAAGTTCTAATCGACCTCATGGCTGAGAAAGTGATGTCCGCAAGTATTCAAGCTTCATCGATGAGAGGAGTGCAAGCTTCCCCGTTAACTACTGGCGGATCCGGACCATCCCGGGTTGCAGCCAAGAAAAGAACCAAGCACCAAAACGACTTGGCCAAGTCGAAGTTAATCCCGACTATCCTACCCGACTACATCCTGCCTTTGGTTGGCATGGTGAGTCATGATAGTGTCTCGAGGGACCTTGATTACACTATCGTTACTGCGTACCTCTGAAAGGGGATACGTGCAGTAAGAACGCATCAGGATAAGATCACGATGTTGAAGTTCAGTGACTTCAACCTAGGGGACCACAAGAACTACAACATGCTCACTCCTTAAAATTATTTGACCAGGACGAAGGGGAAAAACTCAAAAATAATCCCCCATCCATGGACTATGAACCTCGCACAGTCCACCCTCTTGAACATGACAAAGATCCCACATTTTGGAAGGCACCAGGAATTTAATGCATGTGTTAAGATCTTGCTATCATGTTACCATGGTGGCTACCTATGGCTAGACCGATGCATCACAGTTGATTCGATGTTGATCCATAGGATCACCAGATTGAGCATGCAGGGACCCGACCCATAGGACTTCTACCCAGGGAAGGCTATAGATCATGCTTTGGAACAGAAGATCAAAGACACATATGGCGATATAGATAAGGGGACGCGAGGCTACAAGGTAGCTTCCATCCAGAATGGCGCAGTATGCCTGGCCTGCCAACTGATCGCAGGAAAGCTCGTGAGAAAGAACAGACCTACATAGGTCACAGGATTCGTTGTTGACCTCACCGAGAAATGTGTAGAAGGACTCCAGATGAATTGGGTGAAGTACCTAGTCAACAAGCTAGAATTGGATTGTCGCGAAGCCTAGGATCAGGGCCATGAGTTCCACTTTAGTTGGCTCTTGATCCTCATAGCATTTACTATGTGGGAGATGCCAGAAGGTGCGACCTTCCTGGACATTGATCTATTCAATCCGCTCGCTGTGATGTTCACCACACTATGGTACTTGAGCGATATAGGAAAACAGTGGCAGTCGAACGTAGTATTCCACACATACTATCTCCAGTTGAAGAGGGCTATCGGAGTTGTCCCTCATATGATGTCGAACACCCTGCACCGATTCAGGCCTCTCATGAAGTTCCGCGCAAATTGACACTTCATTTATATCACCGCACGAGCAGATGAGCATAAAGAAGATCTTCAGTCATACTACAAGCTCACAGAGGAGGACCTTAAAGAGATAACCAAGGAATGGTTTGCAGAGCTCCTTATCCCCACTGACCCCACATAAATGTTAGACCCTGAACTAATATTCAACCATGAGATCACTAATGAAGAAAAGGATACTCCTGGACCCAACAGAAGGAAGAAGACCGAAGAGGTACAAAACTTAAGTAGCGCATCGGAAGAAACTGCTTCAGTATCACCTGGACAAGGAGGTGATGACGAAGTAGAAGAGACAAACAACAAAGAAGATCAGCAGAAGTAAGGATGAAGTAGAAGAGACAAACAAAAAAGAAGATCAGCAGAAGTAAGGCGAAATAACACCGCTTAGGGATCCTGTTGATGAGGTTGATCCCTTGAAGAAAATGAAGGTTTCCCCCACAAAACCCACTTCCCGAAAGAAATCCAGAGCCACCTTGACTAAGAATCAGAATAGGGATGATTTTAAGGATGAGAATTTATTTTAAAATGTAGAAACATTGAAGAATCTTATTAATCCTTCATATGCCAACTATAAATGATTGGCGATATTTTTGTAAAAATATTCAAATTTGTAAGGATTTTATATAGTTTTTATAAAATTTTGGCGATTTTTAAGGTAAAATAATTTTATCCTATAGAATTTAGGCGAATCATTTTTAAAATAGCGAATCTCATTTTTGGAAAAACCATGGAAAATTAGCCCATGAGCGAAATTTAGCCCCTAAAATCATCCCTAAATCAGAAGATGCAGACTGTGCTCACTGTAGATGACTTCGACTTAATCATCGCAGTTGTTGTAGATGCCTCGTAGGACATCTTGTAGAAACATGAATCCAAGCAGGAGGAGATGTACGACAGATTCGAGGTTGAACTCAGAGGGGTACAGTAGGCCCTTCAGTCCAGCCGCATAGTATCCACTATGCCCCTACCATCAGAAGAAATAGAGTTGGGAGATGAGCCTGCAAAACTCCGCAGACTATCTGATGTGACCGAAGCTCACCTTCATCGAGCACAAGCTGAGAAAGACTAGAACACAACGACCTTGAAACAATCCCAAGAAGAAATAATAGAGCAACGTCGAGTTGCAAAAAAGGAGAAGGATGACCTTCAAACCAAGTTTGAAGAAGAGCGAGCACAGGTCAAGCAAGAAAAAGAGCAGTTGCTCGCAAAGCAGCTTGAAATCAAAGAAGCAGTCGACAGAGAACTTCTCTCTGTGACAGGGTTAGAGCCAAAGGCAGAAGACTGAGTGGAGCATCAAGTAGCGTAGCTCACAGAATCTATCCAACGGCTTCAACAGAGAATAGCAAACTTAGAGCTATGAAAAGTGCCCAACACTTCGCATGATGTGCGAGATCAAAGAGAAGAAACTGCTCGAAGCACAACTAAGAGAATCAAGGCCCTCACCATGGAATGTAAACATCTAAGTGATCACAATGCCCAAAATTCTAAGCGTCTCACTGAGGAGCCTGAATTGAAGGCATTGGAGTGATGGCTTCAGGAGGCAAAGAAGCAAGCAGAAACAGTACAGGCATAGTTAAAGCCCCTATCAACAGTCAAAAGGATGAAGTGATCCCATGAATAGGGCACTGCTCAACAGCAGGTCCACACCCTTCAAAGAAAAGTCATGGAAGTGACTTAGAGACTCCAACCAATACAGGACGAGGCTTGCCAACTATTCACAAAGATTGAAGGCCAAGGAGCAAAACTTGAGCAAGTCATCGTTCCAGCTAAACAACGCTTGGAGGGACCTGTCAATGAAGCAGTTATCCAAGAGTTCGTCAAGTAGGAGGCCTTAGCACAACAACAGGTCGAAGCATCTTGAGTCAAGCTCGAGGCTTGTGAAGCAGAACTACCCAGATCAAAGTGACTTGGGACAAGTCACAGGTGAGTGTTGGGGGCCTATTGGCCCTTGACCAAGTTTTGAGGATACTTGGTCATGTTTGACCTATTTTTGGGACTTCGACAGACTGTTGAAGGCGGAGCGCAAGTCAAAGTGGAGATTGCAGGATATCGGCCCCTTTTTAGTGCTTTTTGGGTTTTGGGATTATGTAACGAGTATGGGAATGTCGTTCCATGGGGTTACCCATGTTTAGGCCCATTTTGTAAAGTATAAATAGATGTCTAGGCGATGTAAGAAGTAGCTAGTAGCGACAAGACACTAGAGGCATCTATGTGATGTGATGCTAAGTGCAAGTGATAAGGGTAAATTCTTTATGCATACTATGTGAGACTTGTAGAGCTAAGTGATAGTCATCTGTAGTGCTTTGTGCATATACTGTGTGCTGTGACCTAACTCGAGGAAGGAGGATCTGGCGAAGTGCGCGCAGATCTCTTGTCCTATGCAGAGTGGGTCTTGGATGCTCTGTGCATGTAGAATATAAACAGAAGCTAATAAAGAGAAGAAGAGTTGGTGGACATAGCCCTAGGCTAGGGATGAACCACGTATATCCTGTGTTGTGGTTGCTTTGTGATTTATGGTTATTCTCTTGTTTATGTGTTTAATTGCTTAGTGCTTTGGTATAGATGAATGATAGATAGATCTGATAATGTTATGTGCTTAGTGATGTGAATGAATGATAATATTTGATCTGTTTATTCATGCTAAGTGCTTCTATGTGTTAGATATGGTTGAATACTGCGTTTCTCTATGATTAGGGTTTGTCTGTGCTGTGAACTAAGATTAAGTACTGACAGGTAATGATTGCTAAGTGTTATGTTAAGGTGTTACAATCACAGATATGTGTCCCAGCTAAGGTTGCAGACATCTGGGTCCTACAACCACCCCTGCCTCTACCTTGGATGAGACTTCATTTGCTTCGTAGGTGTTGCCTAAAGGGCCAGTAGTTAGGGCTTTGTTGTTGCATTGTTTTAACATTGAAGCCCGGGTCTTGCCCTGTCCCAACAATGTACTTGCCCAAACACCATGAATTTATAAAATAAGATAATCTTGTTGATTAAGGTTGGTTTTTATTGATGTCAACCCTTGAATAAAGTCTGGTAGAGAATTTCGGTAGCATAAAGGTTTGGTTAATGGACCCAAGGTTGTTTCATGTATAATGGTATGAGTGTTAATATATTTTAAGGTAATATTATTCTATATGGATAGTACACGTCATGCCATTTCTAGTGGCATGTGGAACGCCACATAACTCCTCACGGTTTGAGAGTTATGGCCTTACGAAGTTGGAGGACCCTCATATGTTGGCTTGAAGCCCCAAAAGGTCAAAGAAGTCAAAGAGCTTTCAAAGAAGAAATTATTATTTAAATGATAAAGTAAAGTGACAAAGTCAAGAAGGATTATTTAAATAATAAAGTGAAGTGACAAAATCAAAGAAGATTATTTAAATGATAAAGTGAGGTGACAAAGTCAAGGAGGAATATTTAAATGATAAAGTAATGGAGCACTTTCTAATTATAGAAAGTGGTTAACCCTAAAAATGAGGAAAATAGTTTAAGTGACCTAGAAATGGGTTAAGTGACCTAGAAATAGTTTAAGTGACCTAGAAATGGGTTAAGTGACATAGAAGATGGAGAGTATAAATAAGAGGCAAGGCTCTCTCATTTTACATCACACTTGAGCATATTGAATATCTATAGGTGACTGAGGTAACCAAAGGATATCTAAGCCAAATTTCAAAGGGAAGGTGAAGAAAAGAGGGCCAAAATTCAAGGGAGGATAAATTCTTTTGATGATGCTTTCTAAGGTATGTTATTTACAAGTCATCTCACCATTTTCACAATAAAAAAATTTCTAGAATGATTCATGCCATGATATTGATAGGCCATTCAGGAAACATATCCAAGTATATGTGGTAAAAAAATCATCTTGTGGGTTGTTTTATTTTTCGAGTTACACTCCGTGGAAAATAGGGTTTGTGGCTAGTCCTGAAACTAGTCTAAAACAGGTGTTTCGGATTAAAAAATCATAACTTCTTCATAGTAGATCCAAATTTAGTAAGAAAAAATGTGTTGGTTAGAGTACCATATATAGTATTTTGTGTAAAATTTTTAGATCGATTCAACAAATATTCCATGCAGGGAACACTCTACAAGGTCGCTCTATAGAATAAGCTAGAATTCAGCAAGGTATGTCATTTTTGCTATAATTTATTTTCTGAGAGGTTCCAAGTAGTGGCACCTGGAGGAATTGCACAAAACACACCAAAGAACATTGTGTATCAGTTTCAGATCTTTATTCATTACAGTTACATAGTTATGATTATTTCAAGTTAGGGTTGTTGACTAATCCAAAACTAGTCATGTGAGACTAAAGAAAAATTTGATAAAAATGCTAGTCTCTTGTTGTTAAATTTAAGGAAGGTTTGTAGCTATGTGATTATATACACCAGGTCTATTACATAGATACAAATCATATTTGGATGATGATATTGATGAGGGATTTTAGTTGAGGTACATGTTGGGTACATGGTTGAGACAAATAGTTGATGAGTTGGCACATACATGAGCTATATAGTTGATGATGTTGGTACATATTGATGAGTCATAGTTTATGAGTAGTTGACACATGATTGGTACATACTTGGTACATGGTTGGATGCACTTTTTTATGGTACAGGTTGATTACAGGTTGTTTGGTACAAGTTGGTGCATGGTTGATGCACTTGTTTATGGTACAGGTTAATTACAGGTTGAGGTACAGGTTGATGCATGGTTCAAGTTTATTGGTATAGGTTTACAGTGATATATCTCATAGTGATAGTGTGACAATGGTTCCATCATTCTACTTCTACTTTAGGGTGGTTGGACAGGGAAAACACAGGTGGTTGTAGCCACCTTCTAGTTGTAGCCAAGAAACATAGGGGGTTGTAGCATCCTTCTGGTTGTAGCCAGATAATAGGGGAGTTGGAGCTTCCTTCAGGTTGTAGCATGAGAAACAAGAGGGTTGGATCCTCCTTCCAGTTGCAGCTGGAAAACAAAGGAAGTTGGTGCTTCCAATGAATGTAGTTCTTCAAGACATATAAGAAAAGCATTATGTGGTTTTCTCCTGCTTTGGGCTTCCACGTAAAACACTGGTGTACTATGTATGTGTATGATTGTTCATTTGTTCATTGCTTATTTACTCTATAGTTATTGAATGATAATGATACATTGATATAACACTTGGATTATATGGTCAAAAATGATTAAATTGCTCTATTATTGATTCACCCCCCCTCTCAGTAATCCAACAATTGGTATCAGAGCAGGTTCCTTAAGAAATCAGTTTAACCACTAAAAGGTAGATCATGAAGTGAACCAACTTATATAAAAATGGAATACCATAGTTTAATGGACATAAGTATGCATTTTGGAGCATAAGGATGAAAACATATATACAGTCACAGAGATTTGAAATTTGGCAATCAATTGTAGATGGATACACAGCACGAACAATTCCGTTGACAAAAGACCAAGCAGTGAAACTCGGTTAGAATAATTCAAAATCCAAAAATGCACTTCTGAATGGTGTTAGTGAAACAGTATTCACCAAAGTTGCACATTGTAAATCTGCTAAATAAATTTGGGACAAACTTCAAAATATTTATGAAGGAGATTCAAAAGTCAAAGAAGCAAAGATTCAAACTTACAGAGGTCAGTTCGAACAACTAAAGATGAAGGAAGATGAGAATATTGTATCTTAATTTTTATGAGTTGATGAAACAATAAATGCAATCATAGGATTGGGATAAGAAATCAAAGAATCTGTAATTGTTCAAAAAGTACTAAGATCTCTTCCTATGAGATTTGACCCTAAGATATCAGCACTAGAAGAAAGATCAGATATAAACTCAATAAGCATGGATGAATTACATGGAATCTTCATAGCATATGAAATGAGAACTGAACAAGAAAGTCCAGATATAAAAGAAGCAACCTTCAAAGCATCCAAAAATTCAAAGCAAAAGAGAAGGCAAAAAGAAGAACATAACAATAGTAGTGACATCTCAGAAGATGATGAAGAAGTGGCCAACTTGGTCAAAAGACTAAACAAGGGAACCGATGATAGGTATAGAGGTAAGCTTCCTTTAATTTGTTTTAATTGTGATGGTATTGGTCATTTTGCTAACAAATGTCCTTCTAAGAAAAAGGGAAATGATGAAGGTTACTCAAAAGGAAAAAAAATATATAAAGGCAAAAGAACCACAAAGAAAGTTTTTAAGACAAGCTTATGCACCAAAGAAGACATCTCATCATCAGATGATTATGAAGTCAGTGACAGTAAGACAGAAAGAGTTCTATTCATGGTAGTATAAGAATCTGATAAATAAGACTCAGAAGAAGAATATGAAGAAGATGAAGAAGAAGATGAAGAAGTCGAAGAAGAAATTGAAGAGGCAGAAGTTGACTATCGAGAGGAATTAATGTGTGCCATAGAAGTTATCAAAAGAGAAAAGAAGAAAAACAAGAAACTACAAGCAGAACTAGACAAGAAAGAAGACACTCAAGAAATAGAACAAATGATAACAAATTTGAAGGTTCAAATAGAAGAAGATAAAATAATTGAAGAAGTACTCAAAGAACAACTAGAAAAAAAAGACAAGATCATTGAAAATTTGGAAGCAAAAATTGTCACATTAAGAAAGGATCTTCAAAAGAAAAATATGCGAAACAACTCAAAATTTTTGGATGACATTATCAACAGTCAAAAATCTCATCATGACAAGTCCGGACTTTGATACAATCAGACAAAAAAAGGATCAAGCTCCAAAACAACAGAGCAACAAACATATCCAAAAAGATATGCAGAAACAATCAAGGGGTTTAGGAAGATCTACAAGGAAGATTATAGGGACACTCCTCCACCGAGAAGATTCATATTTCAGAATCAACAACCAAGAGATAGGCCTCAAGAAGAAGAAGAATTTATAAGAGTGCCTCCTTTCAGAAGATATTCAACTCCCAGGTATCAAACTATCTTTTTTGGTTTATGTTATGCATGTAATAATTTTGGACATAAAGCTGTGAATTGCAGAGATAACAACATGAACACAAACAATTTTGAAAGTCATACACAAAGGAGTTATCCAAGAAGGCCTAGTGAAACACAAAGAAGAAGTTACAACAGGTTTGAATGTTTTAGCACTGAATTGGAATGTTACAAATGTAACAATTTTGGACACATGGCCAAAGTTTGAAGAATGGTAGTCCCTCCTAGAGAACCGCAACATAATAACAACAGTCACAAACAGGAACCTCAGAAAAGGAAATGGATAAGAAAGCAAGATCAGCATAGAAATGAAGAATGCACACTCGCTCTACAAGATAAGCAGAAGAAACATGGTTGGTATGTTGATAGTGGTTGTTCAAAACGCATGACAGGTGACAGACACAGGTTTCTTACATTACGAAAGGAAAGAGATGGACCAGTCTCCTTCAGAAATGATGATTCATATAAAATCATTGGAAAAGGCACAATCAGAATTGGGAACAAGAATACCAAGGTAGAAAATGTTCTACTAGTAGAAGATATAAAACATAATATTCTAAGTGTGAGTCAAATGTGTGACCAAGGTCATAAAGTTACTTTCGATTGACAAAAATGTGAGATAAGAAAAGAAGGTTTAGGAAAATTGATTGCTACAGTTGCGAGAACTTCAAGCAACATATATGTATTAAGTGAAATTGGAAATGAAAAGTGTTTTCTAGGAAATGAAGATGAAAGTTGGCTATGGCGAATGGGTCACATACATTTTGATAACCTTGTCAAAGTAACTAGAAGAGAAGCAGTCAGAGAAATGCCCCAGATCATGAAACCAACCAACACTTTATGCAAGCATTGTCAACAAGGAAAGCAAACAAAGACCAGGTTCAAATCAAAGGAATATTTAATGACAAGACCACTGGAAATTGTGCATATTGATCTAGTTCGACCAACTACAACAAAGGGTTTAAAAGGTGAGAAATACTTTATGTTATTAGTTGATGATTATACAAGAATGACTGCAGTTTTCTTTCTCAAGAATAAGTCAGAAGCTTTTGAAAACTTCAAGATCTACAAGGAAATGGTCGAAAATGAAATGGATTCAAAAATCAAATGCTTGAGATCTGATAATGGAGGAGAGTTCACTTCAAAGGAATTTATGGACTACTGCAATAGTCATGGAATAAAAAATCAATTCTTCATTGCTAGGACACCTCAACAGAATGGAGTTGTTGAAAGAAAGAACAAGAAAGTACAGGAAATGGCTTGAACAATGCTAATGGATTCCAAATTGATAGATATATTTTGGACACATGTAGTTCATACAACAATTCACATTCAAAACAGAGTAATGCTCAGAAACAAAACTAACAAAACTCCCTACGAGCTATGGAAAGGAAGAGTAGCAAATGTGAAGCACTTCAGAGTTTTTGGAAGCAAATGCTACATCAAAAGAGAATATGGAAAAATCGGAAAGTTTGACTCTCTTGTGGACAAAGGAGTACTTTTTGGTTACTCAAGTACAAGGAAAGCATACAAGTGTTACAATCTGAGATTGAACAAAGTTGTAGAAACCATCAACATAACAATTGGTGAAACGGGCATACCAGAATCAAAGGAAGAATAAAATGAATTAATGGAACAACTTTTCAAAGAAGAAGCAGAAGATGGAAAGGAAGTATAAGAGGAATATGAAGAGAATTCGACATAAGAAGAAGAGCAAGTTCAGCAAGTGCCTCCAAAGACACCTAGCAGACGAGTATAGAAGAATCATCCTTCAGATCAGATTATCGGAAACAAAGACGCAGGAGTTGAGACTAGAAGAAGAATATGTTCACCAGAACAAACACACCTAGCACTCACTTCTACGATTGAACCAACCTATTTTGAAGAGGCCAGCAAGGATGAATTTTGGAGTAAGGCCATGGATGAAGAATTGGATCAAATAGAGAAAAATGACACTTGGGAATTGGTTCCAAGACCAACAGATAAGAATGTGATCGGCAGAAAGTGGGTATACATGAATAAATTGAACGAAGATGGACAGGTTACAAGGAACAAAGCTAGATTGGTATGTAAAGGAAATGCACAGGTTGAAGGAGTCAACTTTGAAGAGACATTTTCCACAGTTGCCAGAATGGAAGCAATCCGATTGCATTTAGCTTATGCATGCTCCAAAAATATTAAAGTGTATCAGATGGAAGTAAAATCATCTTTTCTAAATGAGGAACTTGAAGAAGAAGTCTACATTGAACAACCAGAAGGATTTCAGTTGTCATAGAATGCAGACTATGTGTGCAAATTAAAGAAGGCCTTGTATGGTCTAAAACAGGCTCCTAGAGCATGGTACTCTAGACTTGATAAATATCTACAGTAGGAAGGGTTCAGAAAAGGAAGTGCAGACAACAACCTCTACATCAAGGTAAGTCAAGGTAATATTTTATTAATTGAAGTTTATGTTGATGATATTATTTTTGGTAGTGATGATGACAGGTTAAGCCAAAAATTTGCAAAGGATATGCAGAATAAATTTGAAATGTCATTACTTGGAGAACTATCCTTCTTTCTGGGACTTCAGATATGTCAAAGAAACCAAGGAATTTTTATTTCCCAAACCAAGTATATTAGAGAAATGCTAAAGAGGTTCAGAATGGAAGATTGCAAACCAATTATCACTCCCATGCAAACCAATTACAAGTTAAGAAAATATGATGATTCAAAGTCTACAGATTAGAGGAAATACAGGTCAATGATTGGAAACCTACTATATGTGACAACATCCAGGCCAAATGTAATGCATGTAGTTGGACAGGTGGCACGATTTCAAGCAACACCAAAGGAATCACATGTATTAGCAGTGAAGAGAATTTTTAGATATCTCAAAGGAACATAAGAGTTTGGATTATGGTATCCAAAAGGAAAGGATCTATCTCTTATTGCCTACAAAGATGCAGATTGGGCAAGTTGTATTGATGATCGACGAAGCACCAGTGGAGCAATGTTCTACTTGGGTGAGTGTTTAGTATCATGGCTAAGAAAGAAACAATCATCAGTATCTCTATCTACAGCCGAGGCAGAGTATATTGCAGCAACAACATGTTGTACACAAGTTCTTTGGATGAAACGAACTTTGACAGATATACAAGTTGAATATGATGAGCCTGTTCCAATCTATTGTGATAATACGAAAACCTTTAGTATCTCAAAGAACCCGGTGATGCACTCCAAGACAAAGCACATTCCAATCAAGTATCACTTTCTACGAGAACATGTTGCAGAAAAGAACATCATAGTTGAGTATGTGGGCACAAAAGAACAAGTGGCAGACATCTTTACAAAACCACTTCCACGAGAAGCCTTTGAGTGTCTTTGCCAGAGACTCGAAGTTATTTCTACTACAAAATGAATGATTTTGAATGCTTATCTTATATGTCTTAGATGTACATGAGGAAAAACCATAAAGAGGACAGTTCAATCAGGGGGAGCAACCACGGATGGAAAGATACCTTTGTCATTGATGACAAAAGGGGAGAGATTCATCAGATGTAGAGGACAAAGACATGTTTCCAGGGGGAGCATGAGTGATATGATTTTGGTATTGTAGCAGAGTGTTTCCAACAATGCCAAAGGGGTATATTGTTGATTAAGGTTGGTTTTCATTGATTTCAACCCTTCAAGAAAGTCCGGTAGCACAAAGGTTTGGGTAATGGACCCAAGGTTGTTTCATGTATAATGGTATGAGTTTTAATATATTTGAAGGTAATACTATTCTATATGGATAGTACATGTCATGCCATTTTTGGTGGTATGTGGAACGTCACATAACTCCTCACGGTTTGAGAGTTATGGCCTTATGAAGTTGGAGGACCCTCATATGTTGGCTTGAATCCCCAAAAGGTCAAATAAGTCAAAGAGCTTGCAAAGAAGAAATTATTATTTAAATGATAAAGTAAAGTGACAAAGTCGAGAAGGATTATTTAAATAATAAAGTGAAGTGACAAAATCAAGGAAGATTATTTAAATGATAAAGTGAGGTGAAAAAGTCAAGGAGGAATATTTAAATGATAAAGTAATGAAGAACTTTCTAATTATGGAAAGTGGTTAACCCTAAAAATGAGGAAAATGGGTTAAGTGACCTAGAAGATGGAGAGTATAAATAAGAGGCAAGACTCTCTCATTTGACATCACACTTGAGAATATTGAATATATATAGGTGACTAAGGTAACCAAAGGATATCTAAGATGAATTTCAGAGGGAAGGTGAAGAAAAGAGGGCCGGAATTCCAGGGAGGATAAATTCTTTTAATGATGCTTTATAAGGTATGGCCATCTCACCATTTTCGCAATAAATTTTTTTATAGAATGATTTAGAGCATGATATTGATAGGACATTGAGGAAACATATTCAAGTATATGTAGTAAAAATATTCATCTTGCAGTTAGTTGTATTTTTGGAGTTACACTCCCTGGAAAATAGGGTTTGTAGCTAGTCCTAAAACTAGTCTAAAACAAGTGTTTCGGGTAAAAACGTCATAACTTCTTCATAACAGATCCAAATTTAGTAAGACCAAATGTGTTGGTTAGAGTACAGTATGTAGTATGCCGTGTAACATTTTCATATCGATTCAACAAATATTACGTGCGAGGAACACTCTATAAGGTCGCTCTCTAGAATAAGCCAGAATTCAACAAGGTATGCCATTTTTTCTATAACTCCTTTTATGAGAGGTTCCAAGTAGTGACACATGGAGGAATTGCATAAAACACACTGAATAACATTGTGTATCAGTTTTAGATCTTGGTGACAGACGTATCCAACGTCCGCCTAGAGGATTGTTCAATCAACTCTCATGAGTCGAAGCGGCTCATTAGATTCCCTGCTAGAATCTCTGATGAAAACCCATCCACATGTCCTTCTCTTCTCCCGTACGGCTCTCCTATATTTAACTGTGAGTTTTCCCCGATTCAATTTCAGAGTTTTGGATTCTCTGATCCCCGATGTCGAGAATCCTTGTATTTGCGATACCCGATCACAGAGGTTCCAAATCGTCAAAACACTTTAACATCCTTTAACCCCAGGGCTATCTCCTGGTCCATGTGACCATTGTTCATATAACCACGGCCCTACCTCATTCGGGGCTTGTCGCAACTCACTACTCGTGGGTTCACGCACCTAAATTCTCGACTCTCCCCTCTCAATCTCGCGATATCCTAATCCACGATAAGGGTATAGCTCCCTTGCTGTCAACACCTTTCATGCACAACCACCAACTAGGCTTCCCATTAGTGCCTCTCGATTTTCACCATTTCGCATGTCAAGAGGTTGGACTTTCATCCCTTTATCTTACGAACCCCTAAGACACGAAAAGTCAATAGGGTGTTGACTTCCTTCAGCTCCTTGCAACTTCACGACTTGGAGCACTCAAAGCTTGGGTTCTCACCCTGGGAACTCCCAAATTCACGAGATATGAATCTTGGATCTCTTCAGACACTTCGCCGTCTCCGTGATTACTGCCACCTGTCCTCCTGGCATGGACGGTCCTGATCTTCTCGTGACTTTTCCACTCATGAAGTCGAAAGAATTCCTCCTCTAACCTCCGATGTCCGAGTCCCCGATATGGGCGATCTCATGACACGTGTTCACTTCCAAAAAAATGGCTCAGATCAAATTCACCATTTTCATCATGGAGATTCTCGATCTCTTGTCCTCGAGACTCCCGATATCTCAATCTACGAAATCTCGATATTCTGATTTCTTCGAAACTCACCTTTGCGAGCCCAGTCTCCGAAATGGATGATCACGTGACACGCGTATTTCCACAAACGGACGGTTTGAGTCAAATCTCGTCGTTTCGGGGCTTTCGCTACCAATTGCCCGACTTCTTGACCACGAGAACTCTGATATCCTGAATGTCGATATCCCGATGTGTCAATCCTTTTGGGACTTTTGTACCCACTTCTCTACACTAAGGGTTAAACCATGCGCAACTCCCTGCCGATCAAACGACTGACGGGTATTTTGATTAGATCTGACGGTGCAGATCATTTTCTCTTGTGCGCTCGCTCTGATGCTCCCTGGACGTGAAAACTGACAGTCCATATTCTATCTCTCCTGCCAATCTGACGACTGTTGTGCTCCCTCCTGAGCTTGCGCACTTTCTTCCCAGCGTTGGGAGAATTTTCCAAAACTCAAAGGCCTCAACCTTTGTCTATTTCCTCCTATGAGCTCTCGACTTTAAGCCTTGCCTGCGTTCTCCACGGCGCTATTCCTCCTGAGCTTTTACTCCCGAATCCTTAAAGGATTCTTTGACTTCTGCACTCCTTGCAGAGTCCTTGCACACAATGTTCTATCTCTCCTAAGCTTCTCCAGGTACTCAGACCCCTGAGGGATTTTATCCTTCTTCCTTTCTCCTGCAGATGGAGAATGTTTGGATGCCTTCCTGGATATCCTTTGCCTCAAGTAACTTCTTGCTGAGCCTGCAGGGTGTTCAGCAACCCTGCGAAGATCCCTCAATGGATTCTTCTTCAAATCACAGGACTCAAAGAGTTCTCTTCTCTTGTGCCTGTGTGCACACCTACTCAATGCCCACCTGGTAGAGTATCTTTTCACAGAACGTCCAGCAGTTATGTTCTCTTTCTGTGCACCTATGCGCCTGATCAATGCCCACTTGGTAGAGCTCTCAGAATCCTCAGTGATTCTGGTTCTCTCTGAACTCACAGCAGAGTTCTTCCTCTGTGCACTCCTTGCACTAGCTCAATGCCCACCTGGCAGAGTTTCACAGAACTCCTCAAAGATTTTGTCTGCAAACTGTGTCTCTCATACACAGCCTTGCCTCCAAGGTATTCAGCAACCTTGAGGTCTTTCTCTCGAGTTGATGATTTTAGCTATTGTGCCCTCCTGGCATGCCTTTGTCTGAACCCGCAGAATTCAGAAGTGCTTCAGTGCACTGGTATTCAGAGACTGCAGTACTCTGTCATGCCCTCCTAGCATGAAACCTCAAAGACCTTCTCCTGAAATCAAACACACTCCTACAAATGCAAACCTACAGCATACATAAAGAACACTCTCATACATTCATTCAACATAGAATACATGCAGGAAAAACTGCTTTTGTTATATTAAATGGCAAATGCCTATTTGTACAAGGTGTTCCTGAGCATGGCCTGTAACAAGGTCTTGGCTCCTTCTCTTCTGCTCTCTACTCGCAGATCCTCTCCTATCCTCGCCGACTTACTCCTCAAGAGATACCATTGATCTTTTTTTACATGAGGGGGCTCTTTGAGCTCTTTCCTCCAAATCTACCTACCCTATTCAATTACATTGAATGGGCTATCTAGTCCCCTATCGGATCTAGATCTCATCCTTACAAAACATTAAAGGCCTACCTTATCTACAGCCTGCGCAAAGGCATGGCTTCACAGCTCAACAGCTTAAGCAATTAAATTACATTCAATTCTAAAACAAAATGAGGGCGACGCCTCTCTTGCAGCTTTAATGTGTGCGCTTGATGTGGTTGGCTGTCTGGCTGGCTGACGTGGAGAGATGCTCCTGCATCACACTCCTCAGATACAAAATTCATGATCTCCTGCTCATGAGCTTCCCATCTCAGCTATGGAAATCCTCCTGGATCCCAAATCATCCTCTAGAGCTATTCATCTGCTCCATCTATTTGTTGTTGTTGTTGCTGCTGCGCTGCTGCTGCTACTGCTTCTCTTCTTCCCAGCTTCTCCTCACTGATAGTTTCTACTGACCAGATCATCAGCTTTCTGATCATGTCGATCACTTCGTCCAACTGCTCCAATGGTTGGTCCTGTTCATGGAGTCTCCCTGACAACAAAATTTTTCTGCATTTGGGCAGATCACTGTGATCTCCCATGCTTTCTTCTTCATCTTCATCTGTGGCCTCAAGTTGCCACTCTGCTGCAGACTTCAGCTCTGCAGTCTCTTCCTGACTGAATTTCCGTTCAGTCACCTTCTCTGACAGCTCAACTTCTGTCATTTCTCTTGCTGGCTCTAGATTGTTCAGCCAATCCTCCAGCATCTCTAACTCCATCTCCCATGGAATGATAAATCTGCTTGCTTTCTCTTTGGCTTCCCTTGCTACTAGCTTCAGTGCTGTAGCTTATTTTCTTTCGGCTTCCTGGCTAAAAGCGTTGAGACATTCCTCAGAATGCTCATTCTCTTTTTCTTCTTGGGCAACTTCAGATATCTGCTCCAATCCTTCTTTGACAGTCTCAGTTGGCTGTCCTTCTGCTGTTGCTGCATATGCAACACAAATTTCTGCCTCCTCTGGGCTAAGTGGTAGGAATATTCCAATTCCTCCAATCATCAGAAGATTCCTCAGATCTTCCTCCTTTGTCAGCTGCACCTGCTGATCCAAACTCATCTCTGAGCTCATCTACTTTGTTAGCTCCTCGGGCTGATCAAAACTCACCTGCTCATCCCTTCCCACCTGGAAATATGGGATGTCTCTACTACCCTCCTGGAAGTCCATGAGATCCCACAACGATCTCGATCCATTGCCCACCTAGCAATGTGAAATTCCTTGACTGTCCTCATGACAGTCTGTGAGATCCCGCAGTGATCTCATCTTTTTTCCCACCTGGAAAACTGGAATTTCCTCTCTGCCCTCCTGGCAGCTCTTGAGATCTTCAGCTGATCTCATTTCATTCTCTTCACCAAGAATTCTACCAGTCTCTGGTTCACATATCTGAACCATCACCTCAGGTCCGTCGAGGTTTTCAGCATACCTCAACCATCCTCTTAACAGCCTATGTTGTTTTCTGACCATTAACTCCTTGACTGGTCATTTTACTTTTTCCTTCCTCATGGGCCATTCATACACCCATATCGGCTTGGCTTTCTGTTTCATCTGCAATGCAAGATTTTCTATTCTTGCCCTGATGTCGGCAAGTTCTTTCCCCCTTTCGGCTGTACTCATCAGCTCTAGGATTTTCCTTCCAGCATACCCACGGCCTTCAGTAGCCATGTTGTTGTCTCTGTCTGCCCTCCCGACAAACCTGTTGCTGTCACTCTACACCCTGAGTGTTTCGAGCTTCATCCTACAGTCCTCTTGACTGCTTATGGACCGTTGCCTACTTGCAAACAAATCCTTACAAAGTCTCCAGTGCTCTATCTTCTTTTGTCTTCTCCCTCTGCTTGAAGTATACAAACAGAGTTCAAGCTCTAATACCACTTGGTGATAGATGTCTCCAACGTCCACCCACAGGATCGTTCAATCAGCTTTCATGAGCCGAAGCAGCTCATTGGATTCCCTGCTGAAATCTCTGATGAAAACCTGATCCACAGGTCCTTCTCTTCTCCCGCATGACTCTCCTGTATTTAACCGTGAGTTTTCCCCAATTCAATTTCGGAGTTTGGGATTCTCTGATCCCAATTGTCGAGAATCCTTGTATCTGCGATCCCCGATCACAGAGGTTCCGATTCGCCGAAACACTTTAACATCATTTAACCCCAGGTCTATCTCCTGGTCCATGTGACCATTGTTCATATAACCACAGCCCTACCTCATTCGAGGCTTGTCGCAACTCGCTACTCGCGGGTTCGCGCGCCTAAATTCTCGACTCTCCCCTCTCAATCTTGCGATATCCGAATCCGCGATAAGGGTATAGCTCCCTTGCTGTCAGCGCCTTTCATGCATGACCACCGACTAGACTTCCCATTAGTGCCTCTCGCCTTTCACCATTTCGCATGTCAAGAGGTTGGACTTTCATCCCTTTATCTTATGAACCCCCGAGACACGAAAATTAAACAGGGTGTTGACTTCCTTCAGCTCCTCGCAACTTCATGACTTGGAGCACTCAAAGCTTGGGTTCTCACCCTACGAACTCCCAAATTCGCGAGATCCGAATCTTGGATCTCTTCGGACACTTTGTCGTCTCCGCGATTACTGCCACCTGTCCTCCTCGCATGGACGGTCCCGATCTTCTCGTGACTTTGCCACTCATGAAGTCAAAAGACTTCCCCCTCTAACCTCCGATGTCCGAGTCCCCGATATGGGCGATCTCATGACATGTGTCCACTTCCAAACAAACGGCTCAGATCAAATTCGCCATTTTCATCATGGAGATTCTCGATCTCCTGTCCTCGGGACTCTCGATATCCCGATCTATGAAATCCTGATATCCCAAGTGCTTCTAAACTCACCTTTGTGAGCCTAGTGCCCAGATCTCCAAAATGGATGATCACGTGATATGTGTCCTTCCACAAAAGGACGGCTTGAGTCAAATCTCGTCGTTTCAGGGCTTTCTCTACCAATTGCCCGACTTCTCGACCACGAGAACTCTGATATCCCGAATGTCGATATCCCAATGTGTCAATCCTTTCGAGACTTTTGTACCTGCTTCTTTGTGCTAAGGGTTAAACCATGCGCAACTCCCTGCCGATCAAACAACTGACGGGTATTTTGATCAGATCTGACGGTGCAGATCATTTCCTCTTGTGCGCTCGCTCTGATTCTCCCTGGATGTGAAAACCAACGGTCCATATTCTATCTCTCCTGCCGATTTGACAGTTGTTGTGCTCCCTCCTGAGCTTGCACACTTTCTTCCCAACCTTGGGAGAATTTTCCAAAACTCAAAGGCCTCGACCTTTGTCTGTTTCCTCCTGCGAGCTCTTGACTTTAAGCCTCACCTGCGTTCTCCACGACATTGTTCCTCCTAAGCTTTTACTCCCGAATCCTCAAAGGATTCTTTGACTTCTGCACTCCTTGCAGAGTCCTTGTACACAACGTGCTATCTCTCCTGAGCTTCTCCAGGTACTCAGACCCCTAAGGGATTTTATCCTTCTTCCTTTCTCCTACAGATGGAGAATGTTTGGATGCCCTCCTAGCTATCCTTTGCCTCAAGAAACTTCTTGCTGAGCCTGTAGGGTGTTCAGTAACCCTGCGAAGATCCCTCAGTGGATTCTTCTTCAAATCACAGAACTCAAAGAGTTCTCTTCTCCTGTGCCTGTCTACACACCTACTTAATGCCCACCTTGCAGAGTATCTTTTCACAGAACGTCCAGCAGTTATGTTCTCTTTCTGTGCACCTATGCGCCTACTCAATGCCCACTTGGCAGAGCTCTCAGAATCCTCAGTGATTCTGGTTCTCTCTGAACTCACAACAGAGTTCTTCCTCTGTGCACTCCTTGCACTATCTCAATGCCCACTTGGCAGAGTTTCACAGAACTCCTCAGAGATTCTATCTGCAAACTGTGTCTCTCATACACATCCTTGCCTCTAAGGTATTCAACAACCTTGAGGTCTTTCTCCTGAGTTGATGATTTCAGCTATTATTCCCTCCTGGCACGCCTTTGTCTGAACCCACAGAATTCAGAAGTACTTCAGTGCACTGGTATTCAGAGACCGTAGTACTCTATCATGCCCTCCTAGCATGAAACCTCAAAGACCTTCTCCTGAAATCAAACACACTCTTGCAAATGCAAACCTACAACATACATAAAGAACACTCTCAGACATTCATTCAACACATAATACATGCAGGAAAAACTACTTTTGTTATATTAAATGGCAAATGCCTATTTGTACAAGGTGTTCCTGAGCACGGCCTGTAACAAGGTCTCGGTTCCTTCTCTTCTTCTCTCTACTCGCAGATCCTCTCCTATCCTCGCTGACTTACTCCTCAAGAGATACCATTGATCTTTTTTTACATGAGGGGGCTCTTCGAGCTCTTTCCTCCAAATCTACCTACCCTATTCAATTACATTGAATGGGCCGTCTAGTCCACTATCGGATCTAGATCTCAACCTTACAAAACATTAAAGGCCTACCTTATCTACAGCCTGTGCAAAGGCACGGCTTCACAGCTCAACAGCTTAAGCAATTAAATTACATTCAATTCTAAAACAAAATGAGGGCGATGCCTCTCTTGCAGCTTTAATGCATGCGCTTGAAGTGGCTGGCTATCTGGTTGGCTGACGTGGAGAGATGCTCCTACATCAGATACTTATTCATTGCAGGTATATAGTTATGATTATTTCAAGTTAGGGTTATTGACTAATCCAAAACTAGTCATGTGAGACTAAAGAAAAGTTTGATGAAAATGCTAGTCTCTTGTTGTTGAAGTTAAGGAAGGTTTGCAGGTATGTGATAATATACACCAGGTCTATTATAGAGTTACAACTCATATTTGTATGATGATATTGATGAGGTATTTTGGTTGAGGTACATGTTGGGTACATGGTTGAGACAAGTAGTTGATGAGTAGTTGACACATGATTGGTACATACTTAGTACATGGTTGGATGCACTTGTTTATGGTACAGGTTGATTACAGGTTCTTTGGTACAGGTTGGTGCATGGTTGATGCACTTGTTTATGGTACAGGTTGATTATAGGTTGAGGTACAGGTTGATGCATGGTTGATGTGTGGTTTAGGTTTATTGGTATAGGTTTACAACGGTATATCTCACAGTGATAGTGTGACAGTGGTTCCATCATTCTACTTCTACTTCGGGGCGGTTGGATGGGGCAAAGACAGGTGGTTGTAGCCACCTTCCAGTTGTATCCAGAGAACCTAGGGGGTTGTAGAATCCTTCTGGTTGTAGCCAGAGAATAGGGGATTTGGAGCTTCCTTCAAGTTGTAGCCTGAGAAACAAGGGGGTTGGAGCCTCCTTCTAGTTGCAGCTGGAAAACAAAGGAAGTTGGTGCTTCCAATGAATGTAACTCTTCAAGACATATAAGAAAAAACATTCTGTGGTTTTCTCCCGCTTTGGGTTTCCATGTAAAACACTGGTGTACTATGTATGTGTATGATTGTTCATTTTTTCATTGCTTATTTACTCTATAGTTATTGGATGATAATTCTACATTGATATAACACTTGGATTATATGGTAAAAAGAGATTAAATTGTTCTATTACTGATTCACCTCCCCTCTCAGTAATCCAACAAATCTTGATCAAATTATACATACCTACCCTAATACCCTATTATCAATAGTCAAAGCTACTATAAAGATCTTCCTGGGTGAATCAACGCCTTCCAACAATGAAAATAATCTATCAATGAAACTACTAAAATAAATTTCAATAGAAAATGAGAAATGACAGGAAACAAATATGGACCATATCACTTGATGAAAACTCAGAATAATTACTAGAACTTGATAAATTTTTGCATTTGATTGCTATGACCCATGTATCCTTCACAATATTTGCAAGAGGAACTTCTTTGTTTCTTTCCTTGAAACACATTACCAACTTCTTGGTCTTCAATCATTCTACAATTATCTCTTTGATATTCTTTCGCATTGTTTTTCCATTCTATATTTACATTTAATGTCACATTTTTATTGCCCAACAAAGAAACTAGTTTTACATTGTCTTCAATTTCACATTTTTCTTTTCCAACAGAGAAACCAATCCTCCAGGTGATTCAAGAGTGCAACAAGAATCACCAACATATGCCACCCTGATGTCGAACCATCTCTTATCACAAAAATAACAATGGTTCTTGATATTTTCTCTAGAAAAACCAATAGATATTAGAATGAGAATAACAGTATGCTCCACTGCTAAAGATTATACAACACAGAGGAAGCTCCCAAAATACAATATTGCATTTGGGTCAAATTCCGACATCGCATTCGACGCAATTGCCACTTTCTATTGTCAGAAGACCGACAAACCTCGGACCCCCTCAAATGTCGTTTCACATGACGTCATTTTTCCGACGACCTAATTTTCACCTATATTGCGACGTTTCAAACGTGGCAAGAGAGACGTTGTAAACGTGGCAAGACCGATGTTTCAAACGTCACAAGAGAGAAATTGTAAACGTGGCAAGAGATACGTTTCAAACATGGCAAGACCGACGTTGTAAACGTCACAAGAGAGATGTTGCAAACGTGGCAAGACCGACGTTTCAAACGTGGCAAGAGAGACGTTGCAAACGTGGCAAGTGAGACATTTCAGAAATGGCAAGAGAGACGTTGCAAACATGGCAAGACCGACGTTGCGAACGTGGAAAGTGAGACGTTTCAGACGTGGCAAGAGAGACGCTTCAAAGGTGGCAAGACCGACATTTCAAACATGGCAAGTGAGACGTTTCAGACGTGGCAAGAGAGACGTTCTGAAGGTGGCAAGACCGATGAGAGGAGGTATTAGCTCCGACGTGGTTGCTATGGGAGCGACACTCTTGAACGTCGCAAGAATGACATCCATCAGGTGGCAACAGCAACGGCCAGGAGTTACTAGCTCCGACGTGGTTTCTATGGGAGTGATAATCTTGGAGGTGCAAAGAGAGACATCTCGGACGTGGCAATAGCGACGGGAAGAGAGTGAAAGACGTCACAATTGCCACCTTTGTGTAGGTATTTAAAAAAAAAAATACAATATCAATATCAAGACCTAATAGTCATTCCAAGCCCAAAGGAGGAGTAAGTCATATAG